>CM076575.1:442344413-442484784 GCA_034641835.2 Pinus albicaulis | reverse complement strand
TTGGTCCGCCCTTTGCCCTTGATGACAAAGGGGGAGAGTGACATGGTGTTTGAATAAAGAGAAATAATGGTGTCAAGAGTGACATGGTGTCATTGTATTCTTAATGTATCTATCTGTTGTGGTGATCAAACACCATCGTGGTTGCCATCAAGTCCAAAGGGGGAGATTGTTGGCAATATGATGTTGAGTGTTGTCCTTGATGGCAACCCACTTGATGAAGATGATGGCAACCTACTTGATGAAGTTGTCCCTGATGGAATATGTCTTGATGAACTTGTTAAATGATGTAAATCTGGTGTATATACAATGAGTACAGAAGGTAATGATGGAAGGAATGTCAGTATGTGCTAGAACATGATGAAAAGAGTATGTCTCAAGGCATACGCGGATTTGTCTAGACAAAGTAGCGTATGCACGTGGGAAATAACGTGCCAAGTTGCGTATGGGAAAAAGCGCTCTAAATATGTAAAACCAGGGGTAACCACCATGGTATTGACCCATTGTATTGAGTAATGATTTGTCTATGTGACCCCGTCCAGGAATACCATCGAAAGTAATGTGGTTTTGGCTCATGGTATTGATAAAGGGTAAACCTATATAAGGAGAAGAAATTCATTGTGCAAAGGTGTGAAAGAAGTCTGAGCTTGAATGAATACTTCTCTCTGAAGCATATCTGAATGGAAAGGGTTACAGTTGAATGAAAGATCTGAATGTATGATGCACTAATGAAGAAATGATGAAGAAGGAAATCTAGATCTGGAATGTATTTGTATCTGCTAGATCTGTTTATGGAATGATTAGATCTGAGATGAGGCGAACAACTGTCTGAAGTAAAGGGTAAAATCTGAGTGATGTATCTGTTCTGAAGAATTGCAATGACCTAAATGTCTGAAGAACTATACGCTAGTTCGCCGCAGAGTAAGCGAGTATATACGCGGGTTTGCTGAAGAGAAAGCGCGTATGGGCAGTAAAATTAGCTCTGTAATATGTACAGAAGTATACGCGGGTTTGTATGGTCGAAGGCGCATATATACGCAGGATCAGTGAAAGGAAAGCGCGTATATACGCAGGATCAGTGAAAGGAAAGCGCGTATGAAGATTAGGGTTTGCTGAAGTATGAAGTATCAAATGTCTGATCTGTTCTGTTCTGTTACTGCTATCTGTTGATGATGTATGATTGAGCTCAAATGTATGGAGTGGGTCCAGTCTGAAAATATGATGAAACGTGGCCTGCAAGTTGTGTTCTAAAGGAAGCTTTGGATCCAGTGTGAAAATTGATGAAACGTGGTCCATGGTGGTGCTGAGGGTTGTAGCCTTCAGTCAGGGGGTTGTAGATCCCTTCCAGGTGAGGCTGGTAAATGAGATCAGGGGGTCATAGCTCCCTTCCAGGAGAGGTTGGTAAACGAGAGCAGGGGGTCGTAGCTCCCTTCCAGGAGAGGCTGGTAAACGAGCGCAGGTGGGTGCCTGCGTGTTGGTAGGAGGCTGCGCCAGCACATATTTTGTAAGATGTTTTCTCTATAATAAAATATTGAAGGTTGAGACAACGGCAGCGGTGGTTTTCTCTCGACTTGGGTTTCCACCTAAAATCCTAGTTTTCATGTGTGTTGCTTATGTGTGATGATTTATTCTATTCTTACTGCACATATTTACAGTTTATTGAACATCTAATGAATGAATGATGGAATGATATAAGTGAAAAATTAATGGCATAACAAGATCTCTGTGTATACGCAAGTTTTATGACGGATATCCGCGTGTATACGCTAGTTAGTTTCAACAAAGTAGCGTATGGGTTTTAATGAATGAAAAAGGAAAAATATTTGATTATGTAGTAAATACTGATTCACCCCCCCCCCCCCTCTCATTATTTTTCCCAACAATTGGTATCAGAGCAGGTCCTTCTGCAGAAGCTTGATCGCTTGAAGGAGATCCGTCACAATGGGAAGTCTTAGAGGATAATGTCTGTCGGCCACCTCTATTCAATAGAGGAAAATAATGCGATACCGGAAGTATGAAGATACGAGCAAAATCATATACGCAAAGTCTTGGTGCGGTATGGGCAATACGTGGAGGTTATCAGTATCCGACAAGTATTCCTACTGATGCAGCAGAAAGGAAGAAATATGAAATCAATGCCAAAGCCATCAATGTCTTATTAGGAAGCATGTCTGAACCAGAATTTGCTAAAGTGATGCAGCTAAATTCAGCAAAAGAAATATGGGACAAAATCATTCTGAGCTATGAAGGAGATACAAAGGTAAAAAGTGAAAAACTCCAAACTCTTCAATGTCCTTATAAACAATTTGAAAAGGGGAAGAGTTATTATGCAAATGAAGATAATAATGAAATGTCAAGTGAAGATGAAGAAGATTCTGACCAAGATCTGCTAGTGCTCATGGCAAAGAAGAAAAAGAAGAAGGCTACTCAAGGAAAGAAGATATCTCAGAAAACATGTGCAGCAGAAAATGAAGAAGAGGAAACATGTATTGATTTTTTTTCTTGTAATCCACTCACTTGTGCATGCAATGATGAAGATAGTGAAAGTAACAATATAAGTCTAGAAGCAAACCTCAAGATCAACGATGAAAGTAATTTTTGGGATCAATTTAAAAGGAGGGAATCTATCCTCAAGGATGTGATCTCTAGATTGAATGAACAGATAGAAACAATGAAGGGACAGATAGAAATGTATCAAAGATTGCAGGACAAAGTAACCAATCACAGTGAAGGACTTGAAGCAGAAATCATCTCTCTGAAAGCAGACCTTGAAGCATCAAATAAGAAGAATGAAGAACTTCTACAATCATTTGAAAAGGAAGGACGTGAAGTAGAAATCATCTCTCTCAAAACAGATCTGGAAAAATCAAATAAGAAGAATGAAGAACTTTTACAAATCTTTGAAGAGCAAGAAAATGGATTGAAAGAAGAGATCTTAAATTTGAATGATCAAGTAGAAGAAGGAAAAAGGGTTGAAGAAAGCATGATGAAGCAATGCCAAAAATTGGAGGTTGAGGTAAACATTCTCAAAGGTAAATTAGAAGAAAAGGATAATCTCTTAAGATTTCAAGATAGTACTAAGATTCTGGACAATATTCTTAGTAGTCAAAGGTCTCCTTCTATCAAACTTGGTCTGGGTTTTCATGAAACAGTTAAAGGAGAATCTAGTTCACAAGGAAGTGCTAAAGATTCAAAGGATGTCAAAGCAAAACCTGAAGTGTTGAAAGAAACAAAAGGTCAACCAACAATCATGAATTCTCAAAGGAAATCATTCAATAATGTTGAATGCTTTAAATGTCATAATTATGGGCATGTTGCAGCAAATTGCAGAAGCAGATCATTTTAGTCACAATCAAACAGATTCTATTCAGAAATGCACTCTAGTTTCTTCAAGGGATATTGTTTTTCATGCAACAAGTATGGTCATAAAGCAGTTGATTGCAATAGAAGGAAGAACAGAGAAACACACTATGATCCTTATGCTTACTTCTCTGGTCATATAAGATGTTATGCTTGTAACAAGTATGGGCATGTGGAAAAAGAATGCAGGATGAACAGATCTGAGAATTTGAACAATTTTCAGCACACAATAAGAAACTTCAAGCAAAGTTGGAAAAGGAAGGAGGACCGGTCAGAAACGTAGGGAATATTGACCCTACTGCAGTCATCAGCTTCTGAAGCTTACTTCTCTTAATGACTGCAGAAGTGATGTGAGATACATTATGGAGCTTAGTAATGTATCGTCACAGGGGGAGCGATGTATGATGATTCTCATGGTTGATTTGGCAAATCTGGTTATGATTATTGCTGACAGAGCATCTGACATGAAGAAGACAGGTACAGGAAGGAAAAATTCAGGGGGAGATGGAGGAATGTGAAATTTTCTATAATTCACTTTCCATACGCGAGTTCAATGAACTAAAGCTGCGTATACATGCGAGTTCCAGCAGACACAGTCGCGTATGCATTGATGATAAGAGAATTGGGATGACAGCTGAAGATCAGGAGCAGAGGTTTAGGGGGAGCATCAGTCTGACTGCTAATGATTGTACTGTTAGCATTATTCTGGTTATACTCATGCTAATGAAATGATACATGGTTTCTAATGTTGAAGATTATGGATGAGCCCAAATTGCTTATTTGATAAAGAATATCTTTTGGATATGATGGAAGTCTTATGATTCGGAGATCCGGACAGATCATGCAGAGATTGTTGTTGATGACTTGCTGTTAAAAGTATTCAGATTGCACAAGCTAAGGAGGAGCCTTGGACATATGAAAAGGATGTTTGGATGCACATTTTCAGGGGGAGCACTAGTCTTGCTGAGTATAATGCATTGTTGGCATTATGATGATTCTGAAATATGATCTCTCTCTTGAGGTCTTTCTGGTATTGGTCATAAAAAGTCATACTTGTAATTTGATAAAAAGGTCTTGTTGAGACCCATGATGTAAAATTGTAATATTCATTCATGTAAGGACTTGTCAAAATTTGTAAACCCACTTGGTTGGGTAGCTGAGTCAAATTTGTAAACCCACTTGGTTGGGTAGTTGAGTTGAGATGTGTAAACCCACTTGGTTGGGTATTTGAGTCTCATATGTAAATCCACTTGGATGGATCTATGATGTAAGTATGAGTCATTGGTGATAGGAAGGTCATAGAGTCATGTACTTCATTGAAAAATATGTTTGTAGGTTCAGCATGAACTCAGGGGGAGCATGGTCACTTCAGTGTACATCAGATCTGCAGAACGCTTCCTTCTACAAGAGGAGAAAAAAAAAAAAAACCTTGTGTTGGTTTTGGTCCGCCCTTTGCCCTTGATGTTAAAGGGGGAGAGTGACATGGTGTTTGAATAAAGAGAAATAATGGTGTCAAGAGTGACATGGTGTCATTGTATTCTTAATGTATCTATCTGTTGTGGTGATCAAACACCATCGTGGTTGCCATCAAGTCCAAAGGGGGAGATTGTTGGCAATATGATGCAGAGTGTTGTCCTTGATGGCAACCCACTTGATGAAGATGATGGCAACCTACTTGACGAAGTTGTTCTTGACTTGATGAACTTGTTAAATGATGTAAATCTGCTGTATCTACAATGAGTACAGAAGGTAATGATGGAAGGAATGTCAGTATGTGCCAGAACATGATGAAAAGAGTATGTCTCAAGGCATACGCGGATTTGTCTAGACAAAGTAGCGTATGCACGCGAGAAATAACGTGCCAAGTCGCGTATGGGAAAAAGCGCTCTAAATATGTAAAACCAGGGGTAACCACCATGGTATTGACCCATTTTATTGAGTAATGATTCATCTATGTGACCCCGTCCAGGAATACCATCGAAAGTAATGTGGTTTTGGCTCATGGTATTGATAAAGGGTAAACCTATATAAGGAGAAGAAATTCATTGTGCAAATGGGTGTGGTTTTGGCTCATGGTATTGATAAAGGGTAAGCCTATATAAGGAGAAGAAATTCATTGTGCAAATGTGTGCAAGAAGTCTGAGCTTGAATGAATACTTCTATCTGAAGCATATCTGAATGGAAAGGGTTACAGTTGAATGAAAGATCTGAATGTATGATGCACCAATGAAGAAATGATGAAGAAGGGAATCTAGATCTGGAATGTATTTGTATCTACTAGATCTATTTATGGAATGATTAGATTTGAGATGAGGCGAACATCTGTCTGAAGTAAAGGGTAAAATATGAGTGATGTATCTATTCTGAAGAATTGCAATGACCTAAATGTCTGAAGAACTATAAGCTGGTTCGCCACAGAGTAAGCGTGTATATACGCGGGTTTGCTGAAGAGAAAGTGTGTATGGGCAGTAAAATTAGCTCTGTAATATGTACAGAAGTATACGCGGGTTTGTATGGTAGAAGGCGCGTATATACACAGGATCAGTGAAAGGAAAGCACGTATGAAGATTAGGGTTTGATGAAGTATGAAGTATCAAATGTCTGATCTGTTCTGCTGTGTTACTGCTATCTGTTGATGATGTATGATTGAGCTCAAATGTATGGAGTGGGTCCAGTCTGAAAATATGATGAAACGTGGCCTGCAAGTTGTGTTCTAAAGGAAGCTTTGGATCCAGTGTGAAAATTGATGAAGCGTGGTCCATGGTGGTGCTGAGCATTGTAGCCTTCAGTTAGGGGGTTGTAGCTCCCTTCCAGGTGAGGCTGGTAAATGAGATTAGGGGGTCGTAGCTCCCTTCCAGGAGAGGCTGGTAAACGAGAGCAGGGGGTCGTAGCTCCCTTCCAGGAGAGGCTGGTAAACGAGCGCAGGTGGGTGCCTGCGTGCTGGTATGAGTCTGCGCCAGCACATAAGTTGTAAGATGTTTTCTATAATAAAATATTGAAGGGCCTGAGACAACGGTAGCGGTGGTTTTCTCCCGACTTGGGTTTCCACCTAAAATCCTGGTGTTCATGTGTGATGATTTATTCTGTTTTTACTGCACATGTTTACTTTTTATTGAACATCTAATGAATGAATGATGGAGTGATATAAGTGAAGAATTATCTGCATAATAAGATCTCTGTGTATACGCGAGTTTGATGAAGTATATCTGCGTGTATATGCTAGTTGGCTTCAGAAAAATAGTATATGGGTTTTAGTGAATGGAAAAGTAAAAGTTTTGATTAAGTCCTAAATACTGATTCACCCCCCCCCCCCCCCCTCTCAGTATTTTTCCCAACACTTTCAGGTGCCCCCTTTTTAATATAATATAAAAATTCTTTCAAACACATTGTTCTTGTCTTGTCTATTGGATGCATGGAGCCACATTTTACTTTATCTGCTTAATGTCTTTTATGCTTAGATCTGGATTTATACAACATTATTTGGATCACCTAATTGCAGATTTAAAGATATTTGGCAGCCATAATCGATGTTAGGGCTATTTTTTATGCGTAGCTAAAGTGGTCTTTTATGACGAAAGATTCATACTAACAATTGGCGACTCCACACGGGTTTTCTTTTGCGACCGCAGTCGTTTTATATATTCCTACATATCCAGTTGTTTTAGACCCTAGGGTTTCTCTCCCATTTTCTATTTTTCTTATTTTTATGGTGCTTTTCACCTCTAAAACCCTCAAACATTAAAATTTTTAACTTCCGTGTGTTTTTGGCCCTATTGCGCAGGTGACAGACATCAGCCGCAACTGAGACGACAACTTTTTATGAAATCTGCTGCCGAGAGACCCAGATCTCTAGGTCACACTTATCGGCCCAAAAAATTTGACCTGGCCTTGAGGTCGCACTTTTCTGCCCTAAATCTGTGACCTGGACTAAAAACAGGTCAGAACCTGCGACCTACACTTTTTACTGCAATTTTCCAGCACTTTTTCTGGGTTTGTCTGAAGCTTCTGTCAAGGTTTTCTAGCCTCTGTCTCCGCTCGTTTAGACCTGTTTTTGATCTGTTTCACTCAACTAAGTGGGAATCTTGCCCCTTAGGGCTCTAGTACCCTCCAATTTTTGTGGGAGAGTTTTTGCTATTTCAGAAGTCTGAATTTCCAGAGTTTCAGCGTTATTTCTTTTAGATCTGATACCTCATTTTCAGATCCCTTTAGATCATCTCTTATCCCTTTCAAATCACCTCATATAGTTTTGTTTGGGTTCATTTCTAAGGCCGCCTCCTTGTCCCTTCTATTTTTAGCTGATATCCTCCTTTTTAGTAGAAACCTTGCCTCTGCCTCTTTGCTATTCTCTGCACCTCTTTTTAGCAGATTTCTCCTTTAGATCTCCGTCCCTCCTGACCTTCGATCTATTGGCCTTTTTTTCGCGTGCTTTTCTTATTTTTTTCCCTCTTATAGACTAGTTTTGAGAGACCCACTTTCTTGGGTCAGATTGATGCATTGTTAGCTGTTAATTTTCTGTTCTTTCAGTCTTATTTACTACAGATTTATTTTCAGTTACGCAACACACTTTTTCTTTTACTCTCAAAATGTCTGGGTTTAAACAATTAAAATTAACACACGCCACACACTGACCCTAAGTGAAGAAGAGCCTGGTTAACACCACCTGGAAAAGACTTTAAAATCAATTGACACTGCACCTCTCTACCCTTGTTTCGACATTGACCTCACTTGATTTTGAACCTCCCTGCCCTTGTCGTTTTTTCTTCTTCCCCTCATCATTGTGCCTCCAAGGCGTTTGTCCCGGAGACTTCTTGGCCTTCACCCTTAGTTTCCGGTTGGTCGACTTCCTCCTTCCTGCCATCATCGAGTAAGTCCTCCCCCGAGTCTGCACTCCGACTCTTCCTATGATTGTTCGGGTTCTCCCCCTACTCCTGGTTCTCCCCCTGTTGCTTTCACCATGTCTAGTTTAGGACCTAGCACTAGCGGCAACCTCAGTTCTACTGCTGGGTCTGTTTCTAGTGGAACCACTACGGGAACTATCTCGACTGCCCCATTGCTCCCTTATATGGCCAGTCTCAGTCTCCCCGACTTCAATCAGCTGATCAATGATCCTATTCACCACGATGTCAGTTGGCCTGCTATGCCAACCAAGCTCCCCTCTGACATTCCCAAGTTCGAAGGCCTTGCTAGTGAAGATCCCTCCAACCACATTCGATCTTTCCACATGTGGTGTTCCTCCAATTCCATCACCGATGACTCCATCCATCTTCGATTGTTCCAACACACGCTTACTGGCGAAGCTTCTAAATGGTATGTTGATCAAGCCACCTCTTCCCATACCACCTTTGCAACCATTTCCTAGGCCTTTTTATCTTATTTCTAGCTCCCTCTCCGATACAACACTAGTACTGAACTCTTGACTTCTTTTCATCAATCCTCTTCGACTCGCCTTTCCGTTCATGTCCAAGAATGGCGACGAAGACGGAGCTTATGTCGCGCTCCCCCCTTTGAAGATAAGGTTTATATGGACTGGTTCCTTCGCTCTCTCTTACCTCCCATTGGAAAAGATGTTGCATCCCATTTTCCCCAAACCGAAGAAGGCGCCCTCCAAATAGCCTTGAAGTATGACCTTATTTATGCTCAATCGGGTTATGTTTATACCGTCCTTCCTGACCTCCCCAAGCCCGGTGGCCCTAATGCCTCGGGGGCATCTCACTCTGCCGACGATATCGTTGGAGCTCTGTCACATACCTCTGCCCAACCTCTTTTGGGCTATGGTTTCCCTCCAGGAGGGGCCATCCCCTCCGGCACTTTCCCCCCTCCAGGTAGCATGTACCCAGGATACGGCATGCCTCCTCCTTTTTCCCACACTCCTGCTTACCTCAATGTTGCCCATCCTACCCCTTATCTGTACCCACAGCCTGGTGTCCCACCTCCTCCAGCATTTGGACCTCCCACTCCCTTGCCTTCTCCACCCTCATAACCGCACTTACTACCCCCTCTAGGGCAAGTATTTGCGCAGTAGGGGGAAACTAATCTTCTTCCTTCTCAAAGAAAGTGGAAAGGCAATCAGCCCGCTTCTGGTAATCGTGGATCCAATCCTTCAAGTCTTGACTCTACCACCGCCAACCAACGACAGGGCTCTCAGCCCAAGCCGGACAGGCTGCTTCGCATCAACAAGCCCTATTTGTGTTGTGGTGTTTTTGGTCATTACACTCACGATTGTCCCTTATTACCACAAATGCAGCAGATGTGGGAGTCTCGAGCCACCGTGTGGGGACAACACTCCTCCCCTACTATCCCTCCTCATATGGATACTTCTCAACCCGCTGTGTTTATCGATCCTTTCCCTCAACAAGGATTCGTGGCTACTCAACCACCTCATGCCCCAGTAACCACTCAACCTTCCCCTTCTGGTTCCTCTGATTACCAGATTCTCATGATGGCCTCTGACCAACCTCTCACCATCGACCTTAACCTTCAAACTCGGTCTCGTCAGTACACCATGCCTACTGTCCCGTCTATCTTCGATTCCCCATCTTCAGGTCCTATAGAGCCTCTATTGACACCCAATGGTCCCCTGCAAATCCCTCCACCCAAAGCTGAGGTTCATACCAAAATTTATAAGGGCCCATTACGCCGAAATGCTGCCTCTGGTTGGGCTTCCCATTCATACAACATAGTAGATGATCTGGCTCAATCTCCCACTACCATTTCAACATTGGAACTCCTCCAGTCATGTCCTTCTCAAAATAAGGCTCTACTATCTACCATGGGTGCTGTAGATCCCGCTGATGACCAATTAATTGTTTTCAATGCTCGTCAGTCAGACCATCCCCCCCTTCCTGCCTCTTTTGCTTTCCAAATCCCAGTCAAAATCCGAAATGCCAATGTCGCTCGATGTATTATTGATGAGGGGGCATCTACCTGTGTGATGTTTGCTTCGGTTTGGAAACAACTCGGATCTCCTGAGCTGGTCCCTTCCACAATCACCCTTCGTGCGTGGGATGGCCATGCCTCCCAACCCATTGGCCTGTTCCGTAACTGTCCTATCACCCTTGCAGGAAAGACTGTTTGTGTCGACGTTGAAGTTATCGACGCCCCTCTTGACTACAACATTATTTTGGGGTGTAGTTACACCTATGCCATGTCTGTTGTCCCTCCACAGTCCACCGCAAGATGTTTTTCCCTCATAATGGCAAAATTGTCACCATTGATCAGTTGACGTAGCATGAACCAAAATCTCAGACCTCCCCTGAGTCCACCATTTCTACTATCACCAATAAGCAAAATGTTGATTCTTTGACCAATGTTTCCCCCGGCGTCTACAAAGACTCCTCCTTGCTCATAACTTTCCCAGTTCCTCCCCCTCTTCCTGTCTCTGATCCTAGCTTAGCAAATGTTTGCATGATGCAATCGTCTCAGGCTACCCTTCCACAGCCTGCTTCGGCTAGTCATCAACCTCAACCTCATCCACCACACCTTGCTTCTAGCCCTTTGCCTCAGCCGACTAACCCTCTCCCGCCGGGACCTTCCCATCCCCCTCACACTCAGGAACCTCCCTACCCTCCTGAGTCGGTTCCCTCAGGTCTCCACCATATGGGAGCCGTCCCTCCTGGCCATTACCCCGCTGGTCAGATACATTTCCTTGGTCTGCCCCCCAGAGTCTATTCAGTTCCCGTCATGGCCACCCTTTCCCTCCCTAATATAACCTTGGGAATACCAGTATGGTATCTTACTCCTCCAGCCGAGACCCCACCGGGCCACCCCAAACCATACATTGCTGTGACACCAGTGCAACCGATTCCCTTCACTCCTTCCACCGCTACAGTTCCCCTAGCCCCTCCACAGGACCCTCCTCATGCTGCGACAGCTATAGGCAAGAAAATAAAAACTTGCAAGGGGCCATCCAAGGACAAGGCAACCGCACCCGACCCTACCCCTCCCCCACCCGCCAAGCCTTGTGCTTTGTGTGATGGTATCGGTCATGCCACCCATACTTGTCCTTAGTTGCCCCGCATCCAACCCATGGTTAAAGTCGCGTTCCCTAAATCTACGGTCCCTGAAACCTCTGTTTCTTCCTCATCTGCAGCCAAGAACCCAAAGACTCTTCGCACCAACAAACCTTGTGCTCTGTGTGGTGTCCATGGCCATTATTCTCATCATTGTCCTCACCTCACGCATTACCGAGCCTCTTTAGAGGTCATTCGCGAGTACGAAGTTGAACAAAATAAATCTGCCTCTCCCATTCTTGCTCAATATGTGTCAGGTCTACTCGAGGATCCCCCTACTACCATTAACATTCCCCCCCCTGATGTTGAGATGTCAGAACCCGCTGCCCCCCTCCTATACCTATCATCATCCGCACGACCATCGGAGTACATTCCCTCTGAATCCACTCCATCTGTGTTGCTTGATCCTCCTTCAACAACATTCTTGGGCTCTTCATTCTTTGACCATCTTTTAAATTGTTCTTCTTTCATTCCCCGCGATGACCCTTATATGCGCCTCTCTTCCCATACTGATGATTTAGGCAGCTTTGCAGTGTCATGTGGTTTCCTCGACCTTTTCCTTTCTTCCCATAATCACGATGATACCATCTGTATCTATGATGTCCTTCGCAGCATGAGTTCCCGCTCTTCCTCCCATAGTTCTCATTCATCTCCCTCTAGTCGATCTATGAGTCCTAGACTTCCTACCCCAACTACTTCTCCCCATAGTTGTCATTGGATGTCTACCCTATACTCACGTTGCCATCATTATTCTCCCTCCTCCCATTTCTTGTCTTGTGACACTATTCCACCGGCCCTCTCGTCCACACATTATATTGGCTATGCCGATGGGGCAAGTCGTTATTCCCGGAATCTCGCCTTGGCCGCATGGGCCATATTTACCCCCTTGCATACCCTCGTTCTTGCAAATGGGGTCTACATTGGCAATGCCACCAATAATCAAGCTGATTATGATGTCGTATGTGGTCTATTAGTTGATTCCCTCTCTCATCACATCCTCCATCTGCACATTTGTGTCGATTCCCTGCTTCTTGTCTTACAAATTAATGGTGTCTATCGTGTGCATAACCCTATCCTGTTTAGACAATATTTACGAGTGAAACTTTTGATACGTGAATTTAGATTTATTACTTTCAACCATATACCTAGAAGTCAAAATCACTACGTAGATCAAATCGCAAATCATGTTCTAGACTGGCATTTATCACACACAAGACAATAACATTTAACACCATAAAAAAAATGCATATAAATCATAGATATCATATAACATGTGTTTTTAGAGTCCATTTACTCTAAAACATATGACATTCCCATAGCATGTTACAAAAAACACAACTACAAAAATGGGGGGCACCACTTGCCCCTACATCGACACTGGGGGGCACTACCTTCCCTATCTCTAATCACTCTCTGGAGGATCTCGAGCCAATGGCTCTGCTCCCGCGGCTCGTAGATCATGCACAGTCTAACCGGCCATCGCCATGTGTCGCATGATACCTCGCCATTCCGAGGGTAGCCCAATATATAACTCTATGTACTAGTCGTCCAAATTCTGCCAACCACACTCCGACACACCGGTCAGCAGCCCTTCACATCTATGACGAAGGTCCTCCAACAGAGCGGCCATATCCTCGTTATGTGCCATCCTTGATCCACTTGCACCTGTAGCTCCTGCTACTGCAGGTCGTCCCATATATCCGACCGATTTTACCGGAGCTATATCTGCATTCCAAAAAATATATAAGGATTAGTACCATGAATACTAATCACAAAATTTCAAATGCACATAACATATTAGTTTCTTATCACTTACCATCAGGCCCCCATACTCGACCAGGCGGAAGCGGCAAGTCCGGAACTCCCCAGTAACTCATCCCACTATAGGGATAGTCGTCTATGTACAATGGCATCTAATCCCAATGGGCAAAGAACTCTGGTCGGAACACCCGTCCGACTGCCCCTCCCCCTCCTCTACACAGTAGTCATCCCCACTGACGCATCTGGGGCTCTCTCGGACCCCCATCAGGTAACTGTATACGAGGTCGTAAGGTTGGGATCTTCTCAAAGAAGAAAGAGCACAATACCGTCCCATAGGCATAATCATGATTCACTTGCTGCTTACATAGCGACAGCTGTCGTTTCACCGACA
Organism: Pinus albicaulis; assembly: GCA_034641835.2. Classification (NCBI taxonomy): domain Eukaryota; kingdom Viridiplantae; phylum Streptophyta; class Pinopsida; order Pinales; family Pinaceae; genus Pinus; species Pinus albicaulis. The sequence goes on along the minus strand of CM076575.1, from coordinate 442,471,266 downwards.
CCAACATCATCTGGGCCCACCCATAGTAGGTCCCACCCAACACACTCTCTACAATCATCATCTGCCCTCCAGTGATGTGATGGAATGCCTGGCTGCCCAAGATCGGAAACACTGCTGCTGCCACTGCCCGGGTTTCCAACCTCTCTAGATCCCCAATCGATATTTGAGTCCCTTTGACTTGGACACCTGGTCGACAATGTCGCTCAACAAACTCCATGATGTTACGCCCTCGCGGTAACACTGGCTGTGTATTTCCCACCATCCCTAATGGCGGGAGACCAGTCAGGAAATACAGATCCTGGACTGTCAGCTCAATCCTGTGCCCCTGCACTATAAACACCTCATGGTCTTGATCCCAATAACTGATAATCCGAGCCAAAAATGGCTCACCAGCCCTCATCAAAGGATTCTCCAAAAATTTCATAACCCCAAACCTAGCCAATGCACGATGGACACCCTGATCCGCTTGGATTTCCGTCTGTAATGTACCTAGGTCTCTCTCTCTCCACTTGATCTGTATATCTGCCATATCTGCACAAAATCATCATATTTTTCTGTCTACAGATAAACAAAACTGCATTTACTTACACCAAAACTGAATCTCAGCCCATAACAACACTGAAACCACCCCCATCTAACAGGTCGCACTTTTTGGCCAAATCTTGGGCCAGGTCGCACTTTTCAGGCCCAAGCCTGCGTCCCAGGTCGCAGCTTTTGCCCCAAAAAGTGAGACCCGACCGTAATGATGAAGTAGGAGCAGTTACTGAGATTTAAAACCCTAATATGAACTTTGAATCCATCAAAAACAAAGAGTAGGATTAGGCCTCTTACCTGCAACTGACAGATCGCGATTCCAACGGTCAGTTTGTCTGCTACGATCACCGCAAGATTTAGGGCCTTCTTTCCTCTCCACATTCACCACAGCTACACAAGCAAATGAATGATTTTGGAGGGAAATTTCCTTATTAGAAGAAAAACCCATGTTTTTTCTTTCGCCCGCTGCGACCAAACCGTAGCCCCGTTTGACACACCGTCTGTACCGTTGGAAAGCTCTCATCGAGTACTCAAATCGGTATCTATTAGTTTTTCATGTTTTAGCACTTAACCAGGACACATTTTGTCCATGAAGGGTCCATTTACCTCTCCTCCAAATCGAATGTCTCTGCTTACAAAACTTGTACTTGGGGCACCACTTTGCCTCCTTACTTGTCTTTGTTCGTGTTGATTTTCGTCATGAGATACCCTATTGTACTCATGTTTTTATGGTTCCCCATTGGACTTTTCTGTCTGGCAGCACCATCGAGTCGCCTTTGTTTAGAGCATCCGATTTGATTCATCATCCATCATGGAGTCTATATCGAGCCCTTTTGTTTCCCACTATAGTCCTCCATCCTTCATCGCTTGGTCCCTCTCTCGTATGGCCTTCCGTATCATTGTCACCTATCCTCCCTGATATTGTGTCAGATGCTGCCAAGCCATTCATGCCCCTTATGCTCTAACAAGGGAAGTCGTCCATCAACTACTCAGTATCCCTCATTTCATTATCATCATCAGTGTCTGTCTGTTAGTCGCTCTACTATTTTCTCCGGTGCCTAAGTTGAGATTCCCTTGTTACCTCACCTATGGCGGACCTACTTCTGTCGACATTAGCTCATTTACTCCAGAAGCCAGGTCTAGGGGGCAGTGTACCTTGGTTTGATTCAGCATGATCGTGATCTATACACTTGATAGTCCAGTGATGCAGCAGCAACTATTGGTGATTCCCGGGCGTGTGTGAGATGTCTCAACCCTCATGAGGGGGTGGCCCTGCAGGTAGCCCCCCACATGCCCGGATGACTTCTTCATTTCAGCCCTTGATGTAGCTTCTCCCATTTGATGATATTGTCCTCAGTCGCTTGCAACGCCTCTTCGATTTGCATGTATCAGTCAGATTTTGCGAGCCCTTCCCCGTGTGTAGGGGGAATTTGGGCGTATTTGTATCTCATGTACTAAAATATTATTGTATAAGTCCTGACGGTTATTCCAGGCATAACATGTATGTGGGAACCATCATTCTATTTTTCTGGCTCTTATTTATGCCAGCATATTCTTCATGGTTTGGTTCCTTGTTTACTGGACTTCCTATTCTTAGTACTTTGTCTCGACGGGCATAGGTATGCCTCCCTCGCCGCCTTTAGCACAGGTACCACTTCATAAACTAGAGACTTGTTGCACCTATAAGTCTCGTCTCCTCAGGGTCTAGTCCTTTAGCACATTAGACTACCTTACATTTCTCTCTCTCACTTCCCTCTTAATGCCTAGTGATTGAGTTCTTACAACGTACTTCGGTCATACGATTTGCTCCTAACACTCATACGTTGGGGGGAAATCTGTTACACCATTTTTTGGTCATCTAACCTATTATTATTAGACGAACCCGAGTACACCATGTAAGACCAATTTCACCCTAAGTAAAATTTCTTTCACCATATGAAATAACTTATTTGCTTATATTTCCCGGTCATATTTAACCCAAAACAAGGAAATTAATTAAATAAATCCTTATTTATTTAATTATTTCCTAAGAATAAGTTATTTAAATCATTATTTAAATAATATTCTTAGTTAAATTTGACTAAATCATCCATAAATAATTAAATAAACCTTTATTTATTTAATTATATTCCCATCATTTCCCTAAAATGATAAATAAATCATTTATTTATTTATTATTTATAAATAAAGGAATTGACCCAAGTCAAAAATCCTTTTCCCTCCAACAAATATAATAAAATATTCCTAAAGGATGGTTCTAGAATTCGATTAATAATATTTTATTCATGCACCGAGTTCTAGACCGCCCTAATATTTTGTTATAAATAGAAGGGTTTTCCCCATTCATTAGTCACCTCCATTGCATTAGATCACTCTAGATCTACTCTTAGTCACCTTTTCCATTTTTTACCTTGTGAGCTCCCATTGAGTTCCATGTTTGTCTGGGTTTTCTACAACAACAAGAGAGAGGAATTTTAGATCTGAAACGCTGAGGACTTTCAAGAACCCATCCCATTGAGGAGAACCAGAAAACACCTTTCTTGTTTTCCTCTCAGGTGACCCCTTTCTAATATAATATAAAATTCTTTCAAACACATTGTTCTTGTCTTGTCTATTGGATGCATGGAGCCACATTTTACTTTATCTGCTTAATGTATTTTATGCTTAGATCTGGATTTGTACATCATTATTTGGATCACCTAATTGCAGATTTAAAGATATTTGGCAGCCATAATCGATGTTAGGGCTATTTGTTATGTGTAGCTAAAGTGGTCTTTTACGACGAAAGATTCATACTAACAGGTCCGCACACCAATTTTTTTATTTTTTTATTTTTATTTTTTATTTTTTATTTTATTTATTTATTTATTTATTTTATTTATTTATTTATTTATTTATTTTTATTTTTTATTTTTATTTTATTTATTTTTTCTGGGGCGTTGCCCCGGACCCCGATAGGGGGGGCTGCCGCCCCCCCCTCTGACCCCCCTACTGCACCCGACGCAACGTGCAGCGCATGGGGCTAGTCGTGGAAAGAATATAACACATACCCAACATTCTCCCACTTGTTTTTTCTTTCCACAAGGGGCCACAGGAGACCTTGTTCATTAGCCCAGCTTTGCAACACCCATTGTTTCTCTACACCTAGAGAACTTCTGAGTGCTCACAGACTTCGTCAATGCATTTGCAACATTCTTCAAGGTGTCCACTTTTACCAGCAACACCCTTTTAGCCTCAACCATATCTCTCGCAAAGTGATATTGAACATCAATGTGCTTTGTCTTTGAATGATAAGTAGGGTTCTTAGCCAAGAAAATTTCACTTTGGCTATCATAGTCTATTGTTATAGCTTGTTGTACCAACTCCATACTTGAACACAATCTTTGCAACCAAACTGCTTCCTTGCTTTCATGAGTGGCTGCTATGTATTCTGCCTCTGTAGTTGAAAGCGCCACTACAGACTGTCTTTTACTCATCCAACTGACTACACCTCCAAATAGGCTAAACACATACCCATTTGTAGATATTATTTGGTACAGATCTCTAGCCCAGTCTGCATCAACAAAACCACAAATGTCCAACATTATTTCCAATCCTGGTCTTCCTTGGTAGCACAAGCCATAATCACTAGTGCCACGTAAATATCTGAAAACCTGCTTCACTGTTATCCAATGCTCCTTCCCTAGGTTTGACATAAACCTGCTCAATACTCCCACTGCATGTGCAATGTTTGGTCTAGTATAGACCATTGCATACATCAGGCTACCCACTGCACTTGCATATGGGACACGAGACATATCCTCCTCTTCTTCTTGTGTCTTGGGACACTATTCAGCAGACAACTTTACACCTACAGGAATAGGAACATTCATCAGTTTACTATCCTGCATATCAAACCTCTACAATATAGTCTCGACATACTTCCTCTAGTTTAACCAGAGCTCCCTCTTTGCCCTATCTCTCTTAATTTCCATGCCCAAAATATAGTTTGTAGCACCCAGATCCTTCATGTCGAATTTGGAGAATAGTTGGGTCTTCAAATCTTGGATAATTTCTTTGTCATTTCCAATTAACAACATATCATCCACATACAAGACCAAATAAATAACACGGTCACCAATTAATTTAAAATAAACACAGTGATCCTCCTTGCTTCTGGTGAAGCCAAGTCCCCGTATATAGGTATCAAATTTCTGATACCACATCCTTGGTAACTGTTTTAACCCATACAGAGACTTCTTCAACCTGCATACTAGTTCTTTCTTACCCTTCACCATAAAGCCTTCAGGTTGCTTCATGTAGATCTCCTCTTTTAGATCCCCGTGAAGAAATGTTGTCTTCACATCCATCTGTTCTATCTCAAAATCAAATGCAGCAGCAACAGATAAAAGTAATCTAATAGAAGTAACCTTGGCAACAGGAGAAAAAATATCACCAAAATCAATTCCAGGCACCTGGGAATAACCTTTTTCTACCAACCGAGCTTTGTATTTCTCCACCTTGCCTTCTACATTCATCTTCTTCTTAAACACCCATTTTCTCCCGATGGGCTTCCTTCCAGCCGGAAACTCCACCAAATCCCATGCCTCATTTTTGTGCAAGGATGCCATTTCATCAACCATGGCCTCCTTCCAGAGTTTTCCATCCTCTGAATCTACTGCCTCCCTGACAGTTCTGGGTTCATCATCAGTTATAGTTAAGGCAAAACCTGAATAGAAAGTAGATGGACTATACCTTTCTGGTTGCCTTCTTTCCCGAACTGATCTTCTCAAAGCTGGAGTTTGTGGCTCTTCATCTTCTGAGTCTTCTTCTGTTGTAGAGTCTGATTCATCCTCCTTTAGCTAAAACTCTATCTTTTCAGGTTCCTTTGATAGGACTTCATGTTTAACAACATCTTTCACTTCTCTAAACACCACATCTCGGCTGTACACAACCTTCCTTGTTTCTAGGTTCAAAGCTTGTAACCCTTTAAACCATCCTTATACCCAATAAAGATGCACTTTTCAGATTTATTATCCAACTTGGTCCTTTTCTCCTTTGGAACATGTACATATGCATCACATCCAAATACCCTTAGATGTGAAAGAGAGGGTTTCTTACCAGTCCATACCTCGTGTGGAGTCTTATCCTCCAAATCTGATGAAGGTGATATGTTAACAAGGTAATATGCAATCTCCACTGCTTCTACCCAAGATTCCTATTCTAACCCAGTACCACTGAGCATGATTCTTTCCTTTTCCATCGCCGTTCTGCTCATTCTTCGCAACTATGTTTTATCGAGGTGTGTATGGAGTAGTCTTCACCGTGCTATACCACACTTCTTACAAAACTCTTCAAATTCCTTCTGACAACTCCCCCACCATTGTCCGTCTCTCGCCTCTTTATCTTCTCTCGTCTAGTTTTCCACCAGAGGCTTAAATTCTTGGAGTTTAATAAAGCTTCAGATTTCTTCCTCAAGAAATATATCCATGTATTCCTTGAGAAGTCATCTATGAATGAAACATAGTACACAGACTTTCCCAGTGATGGAACTGACATAGGTCCAAACACATCACCGTGCACAAGTTCTAATATCTTGTTCGCCCTCTTAGCACCAGAAGGAAAACTCACCTGATTCTGCTTCCCATATACACAATGTTCACAGAAATCGAAATCCAGAGAGAAATTAGACATACCTTCTACCATACCATTTCTATGCAGTATCCGAAGGCCCTTCTCTCCAATATGTCCAAGACTTTGATGCCATAACATGGTATTTTCTCCAGAGACAGCTAGGCTTTCCACTCCACTTTCAGGAACCACATAACTGTCACAACCATCAATAACAGTGCTACCTTGTAGCTTGTACAGAGTTCTAATTCGATCTCTCCTCATTAATGTTTTCCTGCTCGAACCATCTTGCAGGCATCTTTCTCGAACACTGTTTTTACACCTGCATCATCCATCTTGCTTACAGAAATCAGATTTCTCGCCAATGCAAGAATATGCAGAACACCAGGAAGTGTTCTAATCCTTCCACCTTGCAACTTCAGCTTGACTTTTCCACGTCCGACGATTCTGGCCTTCCTATCATCCCCTAGGAATACATCGCCGCCATCATATTTCTCATACTCGCAGAACCACTCCCTATGGGGAGTGAAGTGAAAGGATGCACCCGAGTCAATCAACCATGACTCATGATCTACATGTGTATTTGAAGAAGAAGCCAAATACACATCCCCACCTTCATCCGAGGTGGTTTTTGCCTCTGCAGAAGGAGCATCATCATATCCCTTTCCTTTCTCAGGAGCTTTAGATCTGCAGTCCTTTTTGTAGTGCCCTTCCTTTCCGCATTTCCAGCACACCTTTACAAACTTTCCAGGAGATTTAGATCTCCCTCTAGATTTAGATCTCCCACTCGAAACCTTATTCTTGTTTCTATTTTGGGACCTTCCTCATACAGATAAGGCATCTCCATTTTTACCCTCCATATTTCTCCGTCTCATTTCCTCTGACAGCAAGGCTGAGACAATGTCATCAAAATTCAAGGTAGTTGTATTGCTACCTATTGCAATAACCAGACTGTCCCACGAGTCTGGTAGAGAACACAACAAATTGATGCACTTATCTTCATCTGAGATTTTAATATCAACAGATGACAATTGACTTACCACAGTATTGAAGGCGTTCAGATGCTTTGTCACCGAGTCTCCATCCTTCATCCTCAGGTTATACAGCTTTTTCCGCAGGAACAAATTATTCACCAGAGACTTAGATTGGTACAAAGTCCCAAGTTTTTCCCACAAATTCTTCACCATAGCTTCCCCAGATACATTCAACAATACTGAATCTGAGACACACAACCGTATTTTTCTCTTAGCCTTCCGATCCAGTTTCTTCCAGTCTTCATCTGACATTTCCGTTGGTTTAGTACCTGGATCTACCGCGATCCACTGATCTTTATCCACCAGCAGATCCTCCATCTTGAGCTTCCACAACTCAAAACTCTGACCATTAAATTTCTCAATCTCTATCTTTCCGCTGCTCGCCATCTTCTTTCACCGCAAGAATTGATCCCGCAGATCTCCCACTGAACAGGGTCTACCTCAGGCCCGAGCAAAAAACCCTCAGCAGCAAAGGCGTCCCCTTGAAGCTGAAACAACTCTGATACCAAATGTAGGTTTTAACCCTGAACATAAATTATCTACACACGAATCTTATAACAGAAAATAAACAATAGCGAGAGCATAAAACATAAACAGATAAACACAGAGATTTTCCCCTGGATCCCAAATCGGGATGACCAGCTTGATTTTTCATTATATTCCTTTTAGTGTTACAACACATATATATACATGCCGAAGCATACATAAACCCCAATCCATTAACCCTAGATTAGAACATAATCATAGTTCCCTTGATTGGATCTACAAAATATTAGGGGCCGAAAACCATCGTCCCCCAAAACCATGTGCAAAATCATGCAAAAAACATTGGTGGGTCCATACACCAAAAAAATTTTGCCGGGGCGCTGCCCCGGACCTCAAGAAGGGGGGCTTCCGCCCCCTCGTGACCCCTCTGCTGTGCCTGGTGCAACGTGCAACACGTGTGGCTAGTCGTGGAAAGAATATAACACATACCCAACACCTTGAACCTTCTGGGTTGGGACTCATACTCCACAAAATAGTCACCAAGGGTTTCTTCCTCCCCATATTTAGATAAGAAAGACGACATAGTGGAGTGTTGTAGTGAAGGATGTGTGGCTGATTTTTCCAAAAAAGGTGAGGTGCTGGTGCTTGCTTCTTGGTAAAACCCCCTAGGGCCTTCTTTATGCCTCATCTCCTTGAGATCTCTTGAAATGTTTTGCATGGTTTGAAGAAGAAGTTTTGAAATATATTTCTCCTCCATACTGTATATATATTGTCCCCACAAGCTGAGAGAAGAGCAGAGCTATGATACCATTGTAATATTCCTTCTTAGGAATTTCTGCATTAGGGAGAGTAAAAATGTCATTTTTCAAAAAATTACGTTATATAACTGAAAAATAGGACTTGGATCCTTTATATTATACTTAATAACCCTTAAATACAGATTGGGAGCAGAAAAAAATCATTCTAGCTATGTTAAACAGATCTCCCCATGCCAATACACCTTAAAAACACCCAAACCCCATGAATTCACCAAAAAAAAATTATGAAGCATGTAACAATGTTATTAAAAGAGGATTTCTATAGAAAAACACGTGTCATAACATATATAGGGATTTCATTAATCAAATAGCCAAGAAAAATGGAGGTTTAGCCTCCTTTACAGAAAATGGAGACAACCCGACATGGGTTTCATAAGAGCACAAGTACAAGATGACACCTTTGCATAAAATGACGTAGTTTACTACAAATTTGTATTTAATATGGCTGAATAATACATGAGAGCACATAAAAATGGCTGAAAAGCCTCCCTACTAGACTTCTAGGAGAGAAAAAGCCTCCTTCTCCAGGGAATTAGCACCAAATCAAGGGATTCAACCCTACTACAGCATCAAGACGCAATTTCTACAAGAGACTGCATTGTAGGAGTTGGTGACTGCTTGACCTGAAGTTAGATAGTGGAAATGTAGCTCAGAATTCTCCTCTTAGATCCCTTCAACAAGCTAAACCAAGAAAGAGAGTGGAACTCCCGCCTGAGAATCCCTTGCACTAAACAGTGCAGCAAACCCAGCTAAACAAATGAAGCATGAAAGAAGTCATAAGACTCAAACATAGACAAGATTTTGAATGAATCTCATGGCTGCCATCCATTCCTTTTTATTCTTGGCGAGCCTCCTTACCATGGGCCCCACACATTCATGAGGTTACTCCATTGCAAGGAGTCCTCCCTAAAAATTGCATTGTTCCCACTGGTTTCCCTCCTCCTTTAGTAGCGTTGTTGACCTAGTCAACAAGGTTCTAGTCCTCATGCATTTCCCCCTTTTCACACTAAGGGTGGCTTTATTTGGCCTTCTTACTCAAACCCCCTTTCACACAGGGAATGTTTTATTCCTACTAAAGAGATTTAAGCATTAGGGGAATTTTGAGGTCTAAAATGGGCCTCCTAAGAAAAATGTACAAAAAAAATAAAATTTATAACAACCAGTAGGATTCAAGATGATGATGTCAACCATGGGGGATGATTTACCATTTTTTAAATAAAAGGGTAAAAATATTAAAAAATAATAAAATAATAAAACTACTTTTTCCACTCGTATTTTCAACTTATCTCCCACAAGTTTTACTCAAATTTTGAGTAGGAGTACTCGTTGGATGCAAAATTTAATTCCTCATCCAAGGAGTACCCATGTTGCATACTTTCAATGAACCCTGCTACATGAAAAATGGGAAATACATAAAAACACGTGATTACAATCACATTTTTTAATGTATTTCTCATTTTTCATGTAGTAGGACCCATCAAAAGTATGCAACATGGGTACTCTTTGGATGAGGAATTAAATTTTGCATCAAACGAGTACTCCCGCTCGAAATTTGAGTAAAAAATTTGGGAGATAAGTTGAAAATATGAGTTGAAAAACTAGTTTTTTCATTTTTCCCTCTAAAATTTGATGATGTCATCAAATCTTATTTGATTTTCTCCACTATTATTTTATAATTTCCTTAGGAGGCCCATTTTAGACCTCAAAATTCCCCTAATGGGTCTCTCTAACCCATTTATTCTTCTAACCTAAAAAATAGACCAACATATAATATTCCAACTAGCAGCAGCTAATTGGGAATATTACAAATGAGGTCTTGCTACTATATCAAAATGTTGGAAGGCTACTACAACGCATAATAGGTGCACTGCTACAAAAAATGAACATACAAAATATGAATGGCTGATATATGCCTCAAAAGATACAATAAATGAAGATCTAGGATCTATATAACCTCCAACAAGAAACCCAGGAGGGATTTAAGAAATACACCAATATACAATAAATGATCCAAAGCCCTAGGGCTGAAGATTCACTGCAACAATAAACTGGAAAGGTGTGGCTGTGTAATATCCCTTTTTCGGGAATTTCTGTAATATGGTCCAAAGGGATGATGTATAAGGAAGTTAATGCAAAAATAAGATGGAAGGGGAATTAGATCCCTTAGTTAACACAACATACATTACACTTCCATAATTTTAGCTCAAAGAAATTCCTCTAGGTGGGTTAAGTAGATCTCCCACACCTAGGTATCTCAAAAAAGTGCTCAAAGAGTGAGCTACAACAATATATGAACATAATCATTAAAATCTGCAAATATGAACATGTCAATAGAGGGAATATGATGTAGCCATCATGTTCATTAATATATCAGCAACAAAATACAAAAATATCTTGAGGGACAAGCCACTCAAGCAATGGGAATCAATCTCCAATGATTAGAACATGAAATACATGAGATGCTACAGTTATACAAAATGCCGAAGAGTAGTGATTGCGCAGTCTATATAAGTGTAGCTTCTGCTATAGATGTGCATACATGGAATATGGCTGAAAGATACAAAGAAATTCCCAAGAATATAAGAATGGGCTCCAATACAGGATTTCTAGCCAATCTAGGAGAGATTGCTAGAAATGTCGGAGAATGTACATTGTGACAATTAGCTTGTCACTGCAACTGAATAAAAATATGAAATGAGGTTGTAGCATATCTGAAATGATGATGCCCTCCTCTGATAGTGCATCTAAGCAAAAGGCTGATCCCTTTACTCAGAAACAACCCCTCCTGATGAGATCAAATGACCCTCCCAGCAATTGCCTGTAAAAATAAGGTAGATCTAGCTGGAGACTGCACTGTGAGGGAAGATGGGTGGTTGGCCTGATGCCAATGATATGGAAATATGCCTAGAATTCCTCCTCACTGATCCTCCAATAGATAGCCAAGCCCTCCACTAAAAAATAAGCCAAGGAATGACTCAAGAGATCCTCTGTTGCTGCACCCTACAACACAAAGTTATCCTACTCTAGGAATAACGCTGTGACTGAAGGAGGTATATTTGGCCAAATTCAGAATGAGGAAATTTAGTTCTAGAACCTCTCCTTCCCTGGGGATGAGGTAGGGATTCCCGACTAGGAACACCCTTGTGCTATGCAGCATTGCACCCTTGCTAAACAACAAGAGGAGCATAGTCTCAACAGACCCAAGAAAATAATAATCAAGCATGCATAACAATGGATCTCCTCCTCTTCATATATAGCAAGTGCTCCTCTCCACCATGGGTCCCATCCACATGTGCCTTCCAACTCATGCAAGTGATCCTCCTCTAAAACTGCGCAGTCCATCAAGGAGATACATTGTATCTAGATAGTGCATGTGGACTTGGTCAAAATGACTAGATCAAACATGATCCAATCTTGTTCACACCATGTGGTGCTCAAATCAGCTTCTTTATTCATCCTCCTTTCACATGAGGGGTGTCATTATTCTTCCTTAAGGATTATGGGGCCTTCTTACCCCTTTATTTTCCTATCTAGGATAAAATCAACTATAATATTCGATTTAGCTAAAATCTAAATTTTGGGAATATTACAATCCTCCCCCTTCAAAACGTTGCTTGTCCTCAAGCAACTGCAAGGTAAAGCAAAATTCTCACCCCTTTCTTATTGTGGCCTCCCATCAATAGATTCCACCATGGTTCATCATAAAATGAAATAAATTTGTCCTCCATGAATCCCTCCAAGTGTATCAAATAGAAGTGTGCATCATGAGGCAAAGTGAGATGTAATTGGGAATATTCTTTTTGTTCAATGGCCTCCTCAAGGTAGGAGCGATGAGAAACATGGGAAGTCTTATTCCCAGTGAGTGACTCCTTCACCCATGCAATCATCCATATGAAATGAGCCATCCTAGGTAGCTCATCCAAGAAATCCTCAACCCAAGATCTATGCAATGTGTTGGGGCTGAATGGAGAGTTTATATTTTTCCATCCAAGTGGTTTCTACCTCCATTTATGATAAGTGTGAAGGGGTTGCTGACATTGGGTTGAAATGCGATGGCCTCCAAAATTGGCCCAAGCCTCCCCACAAAATGAATCAACCATGAAGTGCCTCCTCCAACAATGCATCTTCTCCCAATGGCTCCTCCTACATGAAGGGAAAAGGAGTGATGTGGCAATCATGGTGTGCCCATTGTTTCTCCTGAAACATACAACATGTGAAAATGGGAGAATCATACTCCCAATGGGCATCCTCAACTCAAATCCCACTCTCCAAGAAAAGCTTCCCATGAGCATAAACATATCAGAAACATATGGGAGCAAAAGACAATGAAAACAAGCTGCCAATTGACAACTGGAGAGTGAATCATCATTCCACCAATGGAACTAGCGCAATGCACTCCTTGCCTACATAAAAAAAAGTGATAAAAAGTGCTTTACCAGCCACTTGTTTGCTGCCACAGTCATCCCATAAGATGTGAACATGAAGGTACAACGTGGTGTCAATGGTGCACACCAAGAGTCATGTGGCTTCCCCCGCAAACCACCATTAAGGTAGCCAAAATCAATGCTACAAGTAGCTGCAAGTACATCATAAAATATGAAAGAAGGGATGTTCCTCCTTGGTACAATATGTTGCTCATATAAAGTAAAGAAGTATGAAGCACAATGTGAAATTATACCTTCTCTACTATGTACTCGAGGCCTTGAGCTGAAATGGATCAACTGAAAAAGCTCCCTCACTTCCAATGAGTAGGAAGGTGGCTGTGAAATCCTCCCTATCACCATCTGGGCTATGCATCTCTCCATATGCTGATATATGTCCTGCTGGATGCCCTCCCAAGTGAACTCCTCTAACAAAACAAGATATGCATCAAGGTGCATAGCTAGGAAGTCCTCTTGTGCTGCATGTAATAATTTCTCCTTGAGACTAGAAGCCCTAGTCAAGAAGATTCTGCCATAGAAATAGATGACCACATCATCCACCATGTATCTATCCTCTCCATTCGGGTCATCAAGAATCATGCATGCACCAAGATCCTTGGAGTACTCTACCAAGAGCTGAGATCTCCAATACGGATCAATCCTTCTCAGAGACAACGTTGGTGATCTAGCATGTCAAGCTCCCCTCACACTGCTGCCTGCTACTTTAACATCCCCCATGCCAAATTTACTCTCCAACATGCTACCATGCCCATCATGAGGCTTCTCATACTCCAATAGTAATGGTGACCTTTGGACGTTGGCCTCCCATGAGAAGCTATCATCCAAAAGGAATCTCCCAAGCTGGGCCAAAGTATGCATGAGTGGCTTCCATCCACTCCCATATGTGAAAGAGTCCTTCCTCAAAGGAAGTATCCTCTGTCTCTCAAAATCTATGGAGTAGTCATCCTGCATCATGAAGATGCTATCCTCCATCCCTGCAGCAATCTCTATCAGCGTGGTATGGTTAATGAGAGTGGGTGATGCTGCAAATGAGAGAGTGTCTCCCTCTTCCTTGAGTCTATCCAAAACTCCTTGCACTGTACCGGACTCCTCCAAAGTCTACACCTCCACGGAATCCAAGAGTGGTGAACTACATGACAAGATGTCCCTCATCAACTCTAGATCAGGGGGCCTCCTAGGTGGAATGCCTCCATATAGTGAAACATCTAGTTCAGAAGTGGACTGTATATATGAGTGGACTGATTTGTCTCTCTCTTCACTGTGTAGTACAGTCTCCTTCTCTTGTGCAAAAACTTCCCGGAATAAATAAGGGTGTATCATCCCTTGATGCTGATCCTTCTCTTCCTTCTCCATCTCACAATCCCCAAAACTGCAACATATGGCTTCGGAATTGTGCCTTGGTTCCCACATGTTGAATCATTTGGAACTCCTTGTAAAGATACAAGGGCTCCTCTAATGGAAGAAATGGCTCCCCTTTCACCTCCATGTGGTGATGGATCTCCTCCTAATGGGACAACGCTATTAGATCTCTTATGCTCATCCTCCCCATCAATAATTGAGAATACCTCATCATCAAGGAGAGACCCTAGATCTTGGTCATCTCTTGAAGGAAGTACTTCCATGTCTTCAAAAATGGAAGAGGGCCCTTCACACAATGGGGATCTTTCCCTTAGCAAGCCATCATACATGTTTTCATCCCCTTCAGAAATATGGAATGGAGTTTGTTTCATGGTTCCCTCCAATGCATGCAAAGTGTTTGAGGTTTTGATACAGGATGTTTCACAATGTTTTTTATCAAATTACCTCACCAATCCCTTAGTGAACTCATCATATTTTTCTACATTTTCTTGATAATATGAAATATAATTTTCAAACCACCAACCATGAGCCATACCTTTGACTTGCAGCGTTGCTCCTCCAATGGCCTCATCTCCTTCCTCCATTCTCACTGCAGTGCAAGTGGGCAATGAACTGCGCCATGGATCTGCATGTGTGGCTGATTTCCCACCCCCATCATGATAATATCTAGGGCTTGCTTCATCTTCAAACCCTCTCAGAGACTTTCTGTAATTCTCCCTTTCCATCTCCTTTCCATCTTCTACGATAGCTTCCATAGTTTGGAAAAGAAGCAGGGAGATCTCCTCTTGTCATTCCTTTTTTCTTGTTTCCTTTGTAAAACTCCTCTTCTATGTGAGGAGATTCTCCTTCTAATGGAATATTATCTTGGATGCATAGGCTGAGCCAAGATTGATGCTCCGATACCACTGTAATATCCCTTTTTCAGGAATTTCTGCAATATGGTCCAAAAGGACGCTGTATAAGGAAGTTAATGCAAAAATAAGATGGAAGGGGACTTGCATCCCTTAGTTAACACAACATACATTACACTTCTAGAATTTGAGCTCAAAGAAATTCCTCTAGGTGGGTTAAGCAGATCTCCCACACCTAGGTATCTCAGAAAAGTGCTCAAAGAGTGATCTATAGAAATATATGAACATAATCATTAAAATATGCAAATATGAACATGTAAATAGAGGGAGTATTATTCAGCCATCATGTTCATTAATATATCAGAAAAAAAATACAAAAATATCTTGAGGGACAAGCCACTCAAGCAATGGGAATCAATATCCAATGATTAGAACATGAAATACATGAGATGCTACAGTTATATAAAATGCTGGAGAGAAGTGACTGCACAGTCTATATAAGTGTAGCTGTTGCTGTAGATGTGAATACATGGAATATGGCTGAAAGATACAAAGAAATGCCCAAGAATAGAATAATGGGCCCCAATACAGGATTTCTAGCCAATCTAGGAGAGATTGCTAGAAATGCTGGAGAATGTACAATGTGACAATTAGCTTGTCATTGCAACTGAATCAAAATATGAAATAGGCTGTAGCAGATCTTAAATGATTATTCCCTCATCTGATAGTGCATCTAAGCAAAAGGTTGATCCCTTTACTCAGAAACAACCCCTCCTGATGAGCTCAAATGACCCTCCCAGACCCTGCCTGCAAAAATAGCACAGATCTAGCTGGAGACTGTGCTGTGAGGGAAGATGGGTGGTTGGCCTAATGCCAATGATATGGAAATATGCCTGGGAGTCCTCCTCACTGATCCTCCAAAATATATCCAAGCCCTCCACTGAAAAATAAGCCAAGGAATGACTCAAGAGATCCTCTGTTGCTGCACCCTACAGTACAAAGTTATCATGCTCCAGGAATAATGCTGTGACTGAAGGAGGTAGCTTTGGCCAAAGACAGAATGAGGAAATGTATCTCTATAACCTCTCATTCCCTGGGGATGAGGTAGGGATTCCCAACCGGGAACATCCTTGTGCTATGCAGCACTGCACCCTTGCTAAACAACAAGAGGAGCGTAGTCTCAACAGACCCAATCAAATAATAATCAAGCATGCATAACAATGGCTCTCCTCCTATTCATATATAGAAATTTCTCCTCTCCACCATGGGTCCCATCCACATGTGCCTTCCAACTCATGCAAGTGATCCTCCTCTAAAACTGCGCAGTCCATCAAGGAGATAAATTGTATCTAGACAGTGCATGTGGACTTGGTCAAAATGACTAGATCAAACATGATCCAATCTTGTTCACACCATGTGGTGCTAAAATCAACTACTTTATTCTTCCTCCTTTCACATGAGGGGTGTTATTCTTCTTCCTTAAGGATTATGGGGCTTCTTACCCCTTTATTTGCCTATCTAGAATAAAATCAACTATAATATTCAATTTAGATAAAATCTAAATTTTGGGAATATTACAGGTTGATATGATATGACAAAGAATGTAGCCTCCTCCAATGGATTCTCTAGATGAAAGGCTGATCCATTTAATAGAAAACCTCCTCTTCAAGTGGTGTACTGAAGCCACCCCTGTACCTCCTCCTTGAAATAACACAGTCCTAGACAAAAACTATGTTGTAGGGCCAAATGATAGTGTGGCCTAATGCAAAATGCTACAATAAGGCTCAAGGGCATTCCTCACTAGCCTCCCAATCGAAGGAAACCTTCCTCCACTAAAAAACAGATCAGAAATTACCAAAATTTATTCTCCATTGTTGCAACCTGCAACTCAGCACATCTCACAACAGAAATTGTGTTGTACCACAAGACTAAAGCTTTGGCCTGATGCCTGAATGTGGAATGTAGTGAAAATACTTTTCATTAGTGCTACCTTAAGGATATAGGTGGGATTCCCCTTGGGAACACCCTGTGCTAAACAACACTGCAATCTGAGCTAAATAGCTGAAGAGAGAAACAAGTCTAAACATGCCATAAATATGAAATATCAGATACATAAACATAATCATCTATGGCTGCCATCCGCTTCCCTATATAAGTGGTGAGCTTCCTCACTCTTGGCCCACTCATTAAAGGCACTACTTCCATGCATGGAGTCTCCCTCCAAAACTGCACTGTCCCATAATGAATGCCACTCCTCCATGACAACGTTGTTGATTTGGTCAAAGTTGACCTAATCTATGTGCTCCAGCCCCTTTTCACACACAAGGGTGCTTAATTCAACTGCTAAGATGTCCTCCTCTCACATTAGCAATTCTTTTATTCCCATTAAGGAGATTTATGGGTCTCTATATCCTCCTATTCATCAAACAAGGAAGAAAAAACAAAATTTAATATTCCAACTAGCTCATGGCTAATTGGAAATATTACACCTCCTAGGGTCTAGAAGAAATCCACATCCTTTTTCCAATCTAGGAAATCGAGTTGTGAATAGTGAAATATCAAATTTCATGTGATTTAAAGGTTCCATAGGTACCAAAACAAATGGCCTAACTAAACTCCCTCCTAGTGTTATGGAATGAACCAGAAGCCCATAAACATCCTCTCTACACTAGAGCTCTGAAATAATGCAAGAACTCAAATGGATAAGCTTCGATTACATACAAGGTGACAACTTCGATTAAAATAATAATTTTTTATTAAAATAATGATTGATTTGGTCTATCTTAATGATCTCCTTGATATGGTCAAGAAAATGTCGAGGTGCAATGAAGGCCAATCATGATCAAGATATATATATATATATATATATATATATATAAATCCCATTGCAATGAGGATAAAAGATACTATTTTTAAATGCTAATATAGTAAGCTAACATTAATAGGTGCAAATAGCAATGAGTGTCGAGGTTAGGAAGGTGATCTTGTTAAGGACTAAACATTATGACTATGTACTTCTTCACATGATTATAGCAAAGTAAAAGAGATTTCCCACCATTACATTCGTGCTTTGCCTATTTAAATATTTTTTTCGTTTGCATGTGCTAATATTTGTGGTTACAAGATGGAGGAGTCCTTTTTTGTTTAATTTGTGTCTATTTATAGAGAAAAGCTGGATGAAATATCTTAAGAGGATATCTTTGTGAAGTTGGAATCACGAGCAGAGTTAGGGATTGAAGGGATTTTAGGATATTCCTCTACTATTTCCTGACAGCTCCTTGTGCGTGTTTGGTGATTTTTTATTTCACTTTGCTTATCATCCACACACACACGGTCTAGGAAAATATTTGTTTCTTCAGAAAAGCTTGCTAAGGTTAAAGTCGAAATTTCTCTCTTAAACATAATTGGAGACCATACTAAGGAGCCCTAATATATCAGTTTTATTTGCATGTTTTAGTTCATTTTCCTTGGGAATTTTTGTTTTCTTGGTGTTTTACAATGGTCATTATTCATCTAAGAAACTTTGTTTCAAAACCTAGATCTTGAAACCTCCTATATTTGGCCTTTTGGCCTCTCTTTCACATGTCCACTTAGTCCCTTTGTTTGAGTCTATAGAACTACTAGAGAGGGTTGATAACATATTTGTTTCGGTTTGGTACAATGTGATAGGGCATTGATGGAAATTTTGGTGGTTTTCAAATATGAGATCTAGTAGTATATTTTTACTTCACTACAAACCCTACTAGGTGGTACTTCCTATCTAAAAAATTTCACTATGATCATTGATTTTTTCCTAAGTTTACATGTAATTTTGTGAGCTTAGTTACCTGATTAGGGTTGATCCTTTTCAGGGTTTTTATTCTTTTTAGGAACAATGGTGTTCATATAAATAACTGGAATCATTGTGCTAACAACCCTATAATTATTTTATTCTTATAGCTTGATTTCATCATTAAAAAATTATTTTGAAAATCTTAGTGAATTGTTGTATGTAGATCTAGGGTTTTTGGTTTTAATTAGTTTTCCTTAGTTCCCTTTATTGCTTTTTCTATTATTTTTGTAGTTGTTTTTTTATTTGTTTACTACAATTGGAGTATTAAATGAGAGAGAAGTGAGGGTATTTTGCATGGTTGCATCCTGAAAATAAAAGATATCTTCCTTAATCTATGAAGAATTATTCAAAACTTAACTTTTTCATGTGCATGCCTTTGCATGGTTTCTTTGAATTAATTGATTCATAACATTATTTCAGTTTGATCCATGACCCCTGAATTAAAAAAAAAAAATATTAAATTAATCCACTTAATAAAATTAACTTGATATTTTTATATTTCCTTGGTAGCAAACCAATAGGGGAATTTTGAGGTCTAAAATGGGCCTCGTAAGGAAACTATAAACTAATATTGGAAATAATAATATAATATTAGATTACATCATCAAATTTTAGAAGGAAAAAATAAAAAAATATTTTTTCACATCGTATTTTTAGCTTATCTCACTATGAGTTTACTCAAATTTCAAGCGGAAACACTCTTTGGATGCAAAATTTGATTCCTCATTCAAGTAATACCCGTGATCCATAATTTTGATAGACCTTAGTACAATAAAAATGAGAAATACATGAAAAACGTGATTGCATTCATAATTTTTCATTTGTTTCTCATTTTTCGTGTAGCACAATCCATCGAAAATATGCAACATAGGTATTCCTTGGACGAGGAATTAATTTTTTCATCCAACGAGTACTCCCACTCGAAAATTGAGTAAAAAAAATGGGATATAAGTTGAAAATATGAGTTGAAATTTAGTTTTATTATTTTATTATTTTTTTATTTTTTTATTTTTTTACTTCAAAAATGGTGAATAATCTCCCATGGTTAACATCATCATCTTGAATCCTATTGGTTCTTATAAAGTTTAGTTTAGTTGTACATTTTTCTTAGGAGCCCAATTTTAGACCTCAAAATTCCCCTAATGAACATTATATAGGCTAGTATCTTAGGATTTGGGAGTGAGGCTAACTTAGCCAAGGCTACAAAACAAACAGAGAATCTTGATTTAGGATGTGTAAATCGAATTTTAGTGGCATGGTATGTGAATCCCTTAAAGCACAAGGGTTAAGCGATATACTACATTGAAATCTTGAGAGTGACCTCCCAACTCTGTTTGGAACTAGTGGTAGTTATATCCAAAAATTACATCATACTTGTGGTGTTCTCTTTCGAGAGGCTTTAGGTTCGATACCCTTCCCTTGTGTATACCTATAGTTAAGGAATATCACCCAAGCTATTTTTTTGTTGGTGGTCACCTTAGTGTCCTTTGTTAGGATACTATTTCATTAGGAATGATTTGACATGATCAAGAAATGATTTGGAT
Organism: Pinus albicaulis; assembly: GCA_034641835.2. NCBI lineage: Eukaryota > Viridiplantae > Streptophyta > Pinopsida > Pinales > Pinaceae > Pinus > Pinus albicaulis. The sequence continues at coordinate 442,450,756 of CM076575.1, read as the reverse complement.
TGATATAAAAATATTAATGGAGAAGAATTCAAAGTCATCAGATTTACGTAAAAGCAGTGCCATTAAGTAGAGATCATGGAAAAAATTCCAACGCAACTTGATTTGGAAAAATCTGACTTCCTATCAAGAATTTATGCAAAGTCAATGTTTTGGAGGCCAAATCCAAAAAGTCAAATTCAACTAGTCAATGTAAAATTAAACGCTGTCAACACTCGCAGTTTGAACAAGCAAGGTTCCGCTTCAAGTTTATGTGGTCAAGGTTCAAACACCAATGAAATTTTGACATGTGGTGCAAAAAGATCAAGAAAAGTGTCAGTTTCTTATTGGTGCCATATGGACCAACTGCAAGGCGACACGTGGCCCTATCAAAAGGCGACACGTGGTCCTTATGGATTCGGTAAAATTATGTATTATTAGACCGATGGAGCAAACAAGATTTGATCCCGCGACCTCGATTCTAGAAATCTAATGCCTTACCAATCAGTCTACATATTTGTTCCTTGTTATAACTCCTCTGACTAATGTATTTGACGTGATTACATTTGTGTATGGAATAAAAAAAGGGTAGAGTCCACCATCCTTGGCATCTTTGCCACATCTATCGGCACTGCCATTTTAGCCAATAGAGATATCATTATCCAACATATCTATCAACCATTATATTGGTGCTTTATTGAAACATTGGTGACCTTTTAATATTTGTTGGGTGGATATGTTATTGAATGAGCAAATGTTCATCCAAAATATTTCAATGTGGCCATTATCCATTATAGTATGGTGGGATGGTTAATAGATGTGGTTTATTAAAATCTATAAATATTAACATGGGTGGAGGGATACAACATATAATTTTATATATATGGCATGTATTTAGGTTGAGGGTTTATTTTAGGATATGGTGGGATATGGATTAATGCCATATTAAAATCAAATATTTTGTATATTTAAAGAAGCGATTATATACTAGGATATGGCTGTTATAATAATTTTTTATTCTCAATATTATTATAAAAGGCTTCCACTATGCGAAAGAGATATATGTTTGTTTTTATGCAGCTGAGGTATTTTTATGTAGAGGGCAGAAGCGACATAGCCAAAATTTGGAGAGACATTCTCGGAAAACCAAGAAGCCTTTTTCAAATCTAAAATTTTCTAGAATATATAGAGACAGAGAAGAACACAACCAAGGTTTTTTTGGATAGTCGTTAAATTATTTTTATGTGTACTTTTGATTAATTTTGAAAAATTTGAATAAAAGGGAATCCCTATTAAAGGCCAAGACAGAAGATGTAGGATTTAAGATAGCTGAACTTTGTTATCAATGTGTTGATGTCATTTTCTCTTATGTGTTTCGCTATTTCTCTTTATTTTCTACTAATTTTCCTTACAAGTTCCCCATATCATTTAAATTGAGCTTTATTTAATGGTGATTTAAAAATACATGCAAATTTTTCTTAAAAGATAACCAACATGTATCAACTTCAATCAGGATTTCAGATCAATTGGTGATGCAACAAAACTGTACTTTTTCCCAATTTGTGGATCTGTGGGTTATGGGCCCACAATTTGTACGAAATCGTCTACTATGTAGTAATAAAATTTACTTAATGCCTCGAAATCCCCATATATCATTTTCAACCCCTTTTCCAAAATCATACGTGCTATAAAGAAAGTAAATGTAGGGTCCTTGTAACCAATCTCGAGCCATCATGAGACTGTAAGCCACGAGATTCTTGAACAAATTGAACGCTTGAGAAGTCAGAGTTCGATCTGTGTTGTTATTGCTAAGCTCAAACACTGCAACAACGACCGTCAATACTCCAACAACACAACTGCAAATTTACACAATCAATGTGCACACCACAATTCTCCTAAGCTTCTCGTTAGCTCACAAACTATCGCAATTCTGAGACAAACACACAGATAATACTTGAATGAGAACATTCATAAAAACACACGGATCCCATTAAAACTCGAATTAAAAAGAAATTCTCACTACGCTGAAATCCATATTCTATTGCAAATAATTCATAAATACACAATCACATATGGTGCCATGGTTGGGCCAGTTTGCAAGCAATTGGCCATGAAGGTGAATTCTGGTATTTACATTGCGTAGGCCTCCCTCATTTTCTATGCTGAATGCTATAGCTTGTAAATAATACAATACATCGAATGGATCATTTTAGATCCATTATTTTCTCGATGTCATAATAGTTTCCTAAAATCATGCAATATAATAGATTGACCATATCCCCTTAGTGAGGTGGCTTACAATCTTTTAAAATAATAATTTCATTAAATAACATTTAAAAAACTCAACAGAAGTGAGTAAATCTCGTTCTCATGCATTTTGGAAGGTTCACGAATTTCAAATTTGACTTGGGGTGGTTTTTCTCCTGCATCAGACTCCTGGGGTACAAAAAAAATTTATGACCTCCTGGTCATATGTCTTCTTCATCTCTTAGCAATTATACCCACATCCTCTGTGGAATTTCATTTGTAATATTTCCGTGAGCTGCAATAAAACCTTTGCAGTAGTAAGTCCTCCCTGCTACACGATACCTCACCAAGCTTCTCTCCTCTGAGCTCAGTCTTTCGACATCTCTCTCGTTCTCTCTTCTCCGGAATCATTTGAGCACTCCTGCCTCAAGGCTGGTGCAATATTCTCACCTTCATCTGCTACCTGCACAACAATATAAATACCACAAACTCACCAATATTCAAGATAACTGTACCTCCTTCTTCCTTCGCACAAAAACTCTTTCTCGTAGGAAATATTTCCTTGCTTTGATACAACTTTGATGCATAAAAACTGCACTCTTTTCCAATTCATATATCTATGAGTTATGGGCCCACGATCTGTACGAAATCATCTACTATGCAGCAATAAAATTTCCTTAATTCCTCAAAAGCCACATATATCATTTTCAACCCCTTTGCCGAAATGATACGTGCTATAAATAAAGTAAACATAGGGTCCTTGTAACCAATCTCTAGCCATCATGGGACTATAAGCCACGAGATTCTTGAAAAAATTGAACACTTGAGAAGTTAGAGTTCAATCCGTGTTGTTCTTGCTGAGCTCAAACACTGTAACAATGGTTGTCAATACTCCAGCAACATATACACACCACAATTCTGCTACGCTTCTCCTTAGCTCACAAACTATCGTAATTTTGAGACAAACACACATACAATACTTGAACGAGAACATTCATAAAAACACATGGATCCCATTCAAACTCAAATTACACAAAAATTATCATTACGATGAAATCCATATACTATTGCAAATAATTTAGAAATACAAAACCACATATGGTGCCATGGTTGGGCCATTTTGGACACAATTAGCCACGAAGGAAAATTCTTGTCTTTACAATGCGTCAGCCTCACTCATTTTCTATGCTAAAGGCTATGGATTATAAATAATATAATACATCGAATGGATCATTTAGATCCATTATTTTCTCGATCTCATAATAGTTTCCTAAAATCATGCAATATAATAGATTGACCATGTCCCCTTAGTGAGGTGGCTTGCAGTATTTTAAAATAATAATTTCATTAATAAACATTTAACAAACTCAACAGAATGTGAGTAAATCTTGCTCTCATGCGTTTTGGAAGGTTCATGAATTTGAAATTTGACTTGGGGTGGTTTTTCTCTTGCATCAATTGGTGTCAAAGCGGGTTGTTGGTAGCTTGGTTTTTAAATGTGTGTGTTAACGAGGTCAAAAATCATTTCGAAGTACACATAGTGAAAAACTAGAAAGGAGGAAGGATGCAAGAGTTGGTGGATGTTAACCAAGGTCTTCAACTGGAAAATAAAAAGCTCAAGAAATTTCTTAAAGATGCAAAATTCGAGAAGCGAACATTGCGTCTTGAGTTGCAAAAGGCCAAGAAATACCAAGTTGGAGAAAATTATGTTATACCTATTGTAATAGAAAATGACAAGATGCGTTTACAATAATAGATACGTCATATGTGTCAACCACTCAAGATGAAGTTGAGGATACCTATTATGCATCAACCATGAAATAATATCAACAAGAATCTTCGCCTAGTGGTAAGGCATGTGAGATGTTAGGTGGAATAATTAACACAAAATATTCATGACATGCATGCGCTAGAGAATATAATCCATGGTAAAATAAAGTTATTTTTTCCAACATTCCTTTTCATTTTGGGAATATTGGCATTGTGAAACATGTATGGCATAGAAAACCATCCAGTTTTTATGGGCTATCTAACCATTGAGTTTCCAACTCCTGGAAGAGAAAATGTTTATACAAGAAGACGATGGCTATGAGGAAGGAGGAAAAGTATGAAGAAAGTATTCCAAGATTTTTTGATGAAAATAAATACTTGAAACAATATTCCTCATGTTGCAAGAAAGATGACCATCATAAAGAACATTGCTGAAAGCTATGCCTTGAACAAAAGCCTAAGCAGTTCCAAGATCAGAAAGGGTAGCAAATGGGAAAGCAGGAACTGGATCAAACAACATTTCAGAATCATGGATCTGATTTTAAACATGAGACTCGTATTTTGGGAGTGGGAATGAGAAGAGACCATTTCCCTCTTATGTCTACGAAAGTGAGCAAAGGAGCTAATCTAAACCAACAAAGCGAGATGGTGGAAACATGTAGATCTGACCATGATATGCTTCAGGGGAAAACATCATTGTGGTATGTGGTGTTCTCATGCAGACTTGGAAAGAAGGGTAACCATATTGGTTTTTTTAACTAAGCTTCTTTTTTATTTTTATCAGTATTGATGTGTTTTACATGGGTTGTAGCGAAAATAATAGAAACAGACAGATGTGGAAATATGCACACAACTAATAATGTGTTTTGAGTTGTGCTAGTTTTTTTACAACTAATTGTGATAAGATGGGTGCACATGAAAAAATGGCTTGGTAATATAGGGGAAGTAGAGGAGGATTAACTTCACGTCAAAACCAAGTAAAGTATATTTTCCATCCAAAAGGTCTTAGTGCGGAGGAATGATCAGGAATGATCCGAAATGATCAAGAAATGATCCAAATTAATCTGAAAGGGATTAATGACCAAAAATTAAAATTCATTACATTCGAGCAGGACTAGCGCCATCACGTAGAGCTTGGAAAAATGATTCGAAGGCAACTTGACTGGGCCAAATCTGACTTCGTACGAAGAAGTTATGCAAAGTCAAAGTTTTAAGGGAAAACTCGAAATAGTCAAAGTCAACTAGTGAAACTCAAAGTAATCTATCATGGTTCCAAAAATCAAGGTTTCAGATCTGTGGTTAAGGTTCTAGCACAAATTAAATTTTGACATGTGGCATATCGAGATTGAGAAGTGTGTCAGTTTCTAGTTCGTGGAATATGGACCAACTCCAAGGCGACAGGTGGCCCATATCGATTGAACAAAATTATTTGTTATCAAACTGATGGACTAGACAAGATTTGAAGCTGTGACCTCTGATTTGAAAATCCAACACCTTAACAATTTGGATAAATATTTATTGCTTGATATAACTCCTCCACTGCATGTATTGGAGGTGATAAAATTTTCATATGGAATCAAAAAATGGTGAAGTGTGCCATTGTTGGAAGCTCTCCCACATCTATCAGCACTAACATATCTTTCAACCAAGATATCAATATCCACCATATCTATCAACCTGAATATTGGTGCTTTATCCAAACATTGGTGGTCTTTTAATATTCATTGGGTGGATATGTTGTTAAATGAATCAACGTCCATCCAAAATATTTCAACGTGGCCATTAGCCATTATAATATGGTGGGATGGTTAATGGATCTGGCTAAAAAAAAACTATAAGTATTAATGTGGGTGGAGGGATAAGGCATCTATATATATATATATATATATGGTATGGATTTAGGAAGAGTGTTTCTTTTAGGATATGGTGGGATATGGGTTAATCACATATTAAAACCAAATATTTTGTATATTTAATGAAGCCATGATATAATGGGATATGGTTGTTATAACCATTTTTTATTCTCAATATTACTATAAAAGCCTTCCACTATTACAAAGAGATATACATTAACTTTTATGCAGCAAGGATGTTTTATGCAAAGAGCATAAGCGACATAGCCAAACATTGGAGAGACATTACAGGCAAACCAGTAATCCTTTTTCAAATTTGAAAGTTGTTATAGGATCCAAAAATAGAGAGGGACATAGAAGAGTCAATTTGGATTTTACTTAAAGTATTTTTATATGTAATTTTGATGGATTTTGAGAAATTTTAATAAAAGGCGTCCCCATTAAATATTGGGCCCAAAGATCTTGGTTTGTTTCCTTAGGATAATTTAGTTTGTGTTGTTTGTTCTTTGCATGTGGCCTTAGTACTTTTATTGGTTCATGTCTGTGCCCCCTGTGGTCACCACTTTTGCATATTTTCATTTCTATAATTATCGTAGATTCCTAGCCCTTACCCCTTACGAGGCGAGATCATCTCCCCATATATGTAACATAGGTAACTTTGTCTCTCAAGCTACTTTAGATGATACTTATAGGATTAATTATAACATAGGTAACTTTGTCTCTCAAGCTACTTTAGATGCTACTTATAGGCTTGGTATTTCCGTTCATATATTGGTTGACCCTAGTTTGCAACATCATGATCATACCTTCAAACCTATGTCATTAGGTGAGGTGTTGACATACCTACATCTTCAAATTTTATCTTACCCAATCATTCATGGATATGTTGAATAATTATATGATATCTATTATTATGTGCATAACTTTTGTGACTTATGGTCTTTGAGAGGTAACGTCCGCATCCATACCTTTGACCATGGATCTCTTCCACACTAGATCCTTTTCTTATTCCTCCTCATTCGAGTATAATACTAGTTCATTTTTACCATTTGGCACATCCAATCCACATGAGAAACCTTGACATATCCATTCACAATGAGTGGAGGTTCTAGTTTTATCATGTCTAGTATCCCTATATCTCATGTTGGAGGGTCTAAATTTTATTCCACATATGGTTTCAAGAGATCCATGATAGGTTTATATATCTCAGTAGGAACTAATAAAATACCCAAATAATGGATTTCCATTATTTTGGAATACTTTCGGTGTATGCATGTCATCCTCTAATTGCATTAGAGGTTTGTTTGTTTCCAGTAGGCCTACTAATCATTTTAGGAAGCAATCATTTAGAGAATCTACATTCCAAAATGATACATCTAATCCTTCGAATGCCTTCAAGGAGATAAAAAAAATTACATGTATAATCCCTAGGGCCCTGGTGAACCCTGGTATTGAACTGAGAGTGTTGCAACTCTCAATGGCTCCTCAACTTTATATATCAACTCGGGGTTTGTACAAATTTAGAGGTGACAATGTTATATGAAAATTAGATGGGATTATAATCATGCCACCCTCAACTACGATATTATATAAGGTTTTCCAAATACCATCCCTCCTACTTGTCTACAATGAAACCTTGCTGATGAAAGTATAACTGAAAAACTGGTTTTAAGTGGGAAAGTAGAACTGATACTTGTAGATGCTAACTAACTCCTCATGAAGGGGAAACAAAACTATTCTAAATTTATAAATAATACTACTCTATGTTGCACCATTCATAAATTAATATCCAAATTACATGTATCATCTATACACTCACAATTGCTAAAATAAATCAGAAATTGAACTTGTAAATTGCTTGTAATTGAAAGACTAATTATACTTTGTTTTTGCACTGAGGAGAGGGAATGGTTGGGGTGGTATAGGAGCTTCTCTTGGTCATATAATATTTTGTCACTCTATAATTTGTAAGATTGGCAAGAAAAAATGAGAGAGGACAACATCAAACCACTTTGGAATCTAGGACCTAGCCTTGCCAGACTCAGAGTGGGCTCTCTTTGTTTTTATGATTTAACTTGATGACTTTAAGTATTGATACTAGGCTAGTTAGAGTTGTTTGACTATTTGATGGTGTGGTTGGATAGATAGGGCTGCAGGGACTAATCCATTGAGCTATGGAGTCAAAAGGCTGGAATGGCACATCAACATCAATAGCATCATAGGGAAAGCTAACTGTGCTAAATAGATATTTAGAGTTGTATGAATATGAGGTGAAAGAAATAGTAAGGTTCAGTAGTGACTAAAGAGCAGTTAAGAATTCATTAATCAAACTTTAGTAGAAAACATTCAGATTGTAAATGCGGACAAAATTAAGGTGCTCTGACTGCAAATCTTAATATAAAAATTCTGATATACAATTAGATGAACAGATGCACAATAGATAAAACAATGGAAACATTTAAATATAGAAGTAGAACATCACCATTTCGACACAGCTCAAGAATCCTGTAAACGGTCTTTGATTATTGATGTCCAACTACAAAATTATAGTACTCCAATATAATAGTTCTTACAATGCAGAGGCTAACAATATCCAACCCTTGATTATGAAAATTTATGAAATGTTTAACTAAAACTTGAGTTGGTTGCCCAAATCTGCTTTGGAAAACTTCATTTATTAAAAACAAATGAAAATTAAACAGGTATGGCCCTGCAAGGCTTGAAAAAATAAAATCCCTGAAAAAACACTACCTATGGAACTAATGTTGGTAACTCTTCAAGAAAGAAAAACTCAGGTGGCTCTTTGTAAATCAAAAGTAGGCTTGAAGATGGCATGTGATGATCCTAAAGAGGCAAATGAATGATGGCTTTGACATCTAGCCCTACTTTTCAAAATATCGATGTCGGGTAATTAAGTCTGGTGTAGGGCTAGCAACTTTTCATCGATTACTGAATGTGCTCATGTGCCTTGCTTCCTTTTCCATTTTTTTCGTTATAACATAACAATTCTGCATGAACGCTCTTTGCTGCCATACTCGACCTGTGGTGTTTATTTGCTACCAAAATAATTATTTTCTATGCTTTAACCATTTTTCTAAACAAAACAATGAAAAAAATCATTTACCCAACCTGAAAATGTTTAAATTTTATCTTGGAGCTGCATTGCTTCTGTGACAACATCGCATTTCGCAAGTTTTGCAATTTACGATATAAGAAAATGAATTGGCGATGTGATGAAAAGTTGGAGGTGACATGGAGGGCAGGTGGGACTCAACCGTGGCCCGTATATTTCAAAATTTAAGTTTTTTTTATAAGCGCCAGAGGTTAACTATGCGAAATGAGATTTGCGCTGTCGGAGGATGATGTGGCAAGGAGGATGGAGCCCACTCTATTGGCGAAGTTATAAGCGGAGAAAGATTTCAATGGTAAGGTAAGTTTATGATGTTTCATATGATATGTCAATTTATTTCAATGTATTTCAAAAGACTTTGAAGTGGGGGGAAGAGCTATTGTGGTGGGGCCAACCTCATCAAAAACTAAACAAAATAGATTGCAGGTGCTTCAAATGGTAAGTTAAAAAAAATCTGCGTTGTGATAATTTATCTTTTTCAATAGGTGATGGATGGTGGGGAGAAAGGTTTACATAGAGGGATGGCCCCACTTTAATCACAATCAGATAAATGGGGAAATAGGAAGGTAAAACCATGATATAACGGTGAAAAGGTAAAGTTGAAAGATATAGTGGAAAAAAGAGGAAAAGGTAAAGTTTAATGATTTTTTTAAGGGAAATGGAGTGAAAAGGAAGTGTGGTAGGTGAATGGGTCCCATTTCATTGCATATATGGGAAAAAAATATTTGGAATAAGTCTTAATAATTAAGGTTAAAAAACTTCCGGTTGTGAAGTGCCAGTAATGTAAATCCACGAATCGGGACTGCTAGCTAGGCGTGTCTGAAAAACGCATTTTTCAGAAATGGCTACTTCAGAATATGAAATCAGTCTTTGGATCCCTTATATCTAACAATATAAGACCCAAATCCAAGAGGGGAACAGAAAAAAATCTCCCTAGGTGGGTTAAACAGATCTCCCATACCTATTACGGCTGGAAAATACCCCAAAGTGGGACTGCAGAAAGGAAATAACACAGTTCACTTATAGCAAAGGTAGGAGGCCAATAAAATTCTCTTCAATAGTATTTATAGTAGAAAGATAATTGTATAATGAGGCTCATGAAATACATACTATAAATACAAGACATAAACAGAAGAAATCTCCTCAAAAGAGGTGCTGCAACCACATGAATGGACTAAAACTGCTTTGACATCGTTATTTTATTAGGCTGCAAACTGCTGTGGATTACATGTCAGATCTAGAGTAGATATGTGCATAGTCAGATCTATAACAGATCCATGCACAAGAAAGGCTCCTCTTTCATATCCCCTTGGGGTTTTTAGCAATACACCAAGGATAAGCAGTAGATCTGAGATCTAAGAAAGTAGATCTGTAGAAATATTCAGAAATTCTAAAGTATTCAAAATGTGCAGGTCAGATATGAAATATACAATATGTAGATCTCCTTTAATGGACCTCAAAGTGATGGGCATATCCCCAACACTCAGAAACCAACTCTCCAAATGGTGCACCCAAACTCCCTACAACAACTCCTACAAGAATAACACTGATCTAGAGTAGAAACAACGTTGTAGGGTATAGATATCAGTTGGCCACATGCCAAGATAAAGAATTGAAGCTCATTCAATCCAACACACTTCCTCCAATAGAGTAGAGGACTCCTCCACTAAAAAAGAGCACTAAAATGTCTTAGATATGAATAGATCTAATCTCCACTTGCTGCAGCTTACAAAGACAACCAAACCCACAACAAGATCTGAGTTGTAATTGAAAGGAGAAGCTTGGCCTTCAAGCCAGATAGTGGAATTTTCAATACAAACTCCCCCAAGAGCTACTCAATGGGAAGAGGGGGAACTCCTAAATAGGAAATTCCAATGCTAAACAACATTTGCAATCTAGGCTAAACAACCAAAGAAATATATATGGTCTAAACAGACAATATATCAAATGATCATATCTTGAATAACCTCCTCAAGTTGCCTTCCCTTTCCATTTATAAGATGAGAGTGTGCAAAACCCTAAACCACCTTCAATGGACTCATCCATTTCACACAAGAGATCTTCAACTAGAATTACGTTGTGCCTTATTGATGAGCACTCCTCTTATACATCGTTGTAGATTTGGTCAAGGTTGACCTCGTAAATATGATTAGCGCCTTTCACACTTAAGGGTGCTTATTTATATAGCCAAGATTTATCCTTTTTCATATTTGGCATTGATTTATTCTTCATTATGAGTTTGACTAACCTCCTTTGCACATTTATTCTTCTAACTATATTTTTCAAAGAAAAAATAATATCCCTATTAGCTGCATGCTAATTTAGGAATATTACAGTCTTCTTCTCCCAAATGTTGCTTGTCCTCAAGCAACCGCAAGGGTGCTGCAAAATATCCCCTACTCTACTTCTGGCCTCCTTATTCAACAGTCTCCCCCATTGCTTTAGTTTTTCTGCAATAATTTTGTAGGTTTTAACCCTGAACATAAATTATCTACTCACGAATCTTATAACAGAAGATAAACAATGGCGAGAGCATAAAACATAAAACAGATAAACACAGAGATTTTCCCTTGGATCCCAAATCGGGATGACCAGCTTGATTTTTCATTATTTTCCTTTTAGTGTTGCAACACATATATATACATGCCGAAGCATACATAAACCCCAATCCATAAACCCTGGATTAGAACATAACCGTAGTTCCCTTGACCAGATCTACAAAAATACCAGGGTCCGAAAACCATCGTGCCCCAATACCATGTGCAAAACCATGCACAAAACCATGGACGCGGACTACCCACCGGAAATTAAGGACCAAAAATTTTCACCGGGGCGCTGCCCCGGACCCCAACAGGGGAGGCTACCCCCCCACGCATGCTTAGTCGTGGAAAGAATATAACACATACCCAACATTCTCCCACTTGTTGTTTTCTTTCCACAGGGAGCCACAAGAGAGCTTAGTCATTGGCCCAATTCTTCAACACCCATTGCTCCCAATGGGCTTCCTTCCAGCTGCCAACTCCACCAGATCCCATGCATCGTTTTTGTGTAAGGATGCCATTTCATCAACCATGGCCTCCTTCCAGAGTTTTCCATCCTCTGAATCTACTGCCTCCCTGACAGTTCTGGGTTCATCATCAGTTATAGTTAAGGCAAAACCTGAAAAGAAAGAAGATGGACTATACCTTTCTGGTTGCCTTCTTTCCCGAACTGATCTTCTCAAAGCTGGAGTTTGTGGCTCATCATCTTCTGAGTCTTCTTCTGTTGTAGAGTCTGATTCATCCTCCTTTAGCTCAAACTCTATCTTCTCAGGTTCCTTTGGTAGGACTTCATGTTTAACAACATCTTTCACTTCTCTAAACACCACATCTCGACTGTACACAACTTTCCTTGTTTCTGGGTTCCAAAGCTTGTAACCCTTTAAACCATCCTTATACCCAATAAAGATGCACCTTTCAGATTTATTATCCAACTTGGTCCTTTTCTCCTTTGGAACATGTACATATGCATCACATCCAAATACCCTTAGATGTGAAAGAGAGGGTTTCTTACTAGTACATACCTCATGTTGGGTCTTATCCTCCAAAGCTGATGAAGGTGATCTATTAACTAAGTTACATGTAGTCTCCACTGCCTCTGCCCAGAATTCTTGTCCTAACCCGGTACCACTGAGCATGCTTCTTGCCTTTTCCATTAGTGTTCTATTCATTCTTTACGCAACTCCATTTTGCTGAGGTGTATATGGAGTAGTCTTCTGCCGTGCTATACCACACTTCTTACAGAACTCTTCAAATTCCTTCTTGCAGAACTCCCCACCATTATCTGTCCTCAACGCCTTTATCTTCTTCTCTGTCTGGTTTTCCACTAGAGCCTTAAATTCTTTAAATTTGTCAAATAATTCAGATTTATTCCTCAAGAAATATATCCATGTATTCCTTGAGAAGTCATCTATGAATGAAACATAGTACACAAACTTTCCCAGTGATGGAACTGACACAAGCCCAAACACATCACTATGCACAAGTTTTAATATCTTGTTTGCCCTCTTAGCACCAGAAGGAAAACTCATCCGATTCTGCTTCCCATATACACAATGTTCACAAAAATCAAAATCCAGAGAAAAATTAGACATACCTTCTACCATACCATTTCTATGCAGTATCTGAAGGCCCTTCTCTCCAATATGTCCAAGCCTTTGATGCCATAGCATGGTCTTTTCTCCAGAGACAGCTAGGCTTTTCATCGCACTTTCAGGAACCACAGAACTGTTACACCCATCAATAACAGTGCTACCTTGTAGCTTGTACAGAGTTCTAGTCCAAACTCCCTGCATTAATACCAGTGCTCCCCGAACCATCTTGCAGGCATCTTTCTCGAACACTGTTTTTACACCTGCATCATCCATCTTGCTTACAGAAATCAGATTTCTGGCCAATGCAGGAATATGCAGAACACCAGGAAGTGTTCTAATCCTTCCACCTTGTAGCTTCAGCTTGAAATTTCCACGTCCAATGATTTTTGCCTTCCTATCATCCCCTAGGAAGACATCACCATCATATTTCTCATACTCGCAGAACCACTCCCTATGGGGAGTGAAGTGAAAGGATGCACCTGAGTCAATCAACCATGACTCATGATCTACATGTGTATTTGAAGAAGAAGCCAATACACATCCCCACCTTAATTCGAGGTGGTTTTTTCCTCTGCAGAAGGAGCATCTTCAGATCCCTTTCCTTTCTCAGGAGCTTTAGATCTGCAATCCTTTTTGTAGTGCCCTTCCTTTCCGCATTTCCAGCACACCTTTACAAACTTTCCAGGAGATTTAGATCTCCCTCTAGATTTAGATCTCCCACTTGAAACCTTATTCTTGTTTCTGTTCTGGGACCTTCCTCGTACATATAAGGCATCTCCATTCTGACCCTCCATATTTCTCCGTCTCATTTCCTCCGACAGCAAGGCTGAGACAATGTCATCAAAATTCAAGGTAGTTGTATTGCTACCTATTGTAATAACCAGACTGTCCCATGAGTCTGGTAGAGAGCACAACAAACTGATGCACTTATCTTCATCTGAGATTTTAATATCAATAGATGACAGCTGACTTACCACAGTATTGAAGGCGTTCGGATGCTCTGTCACTAAGTCTCCATCCTTCATTCTCGGGTTATACAACTTTTTCCGCAGGAACAACTTATTCACCAGAGACTTAGATTGGTACAAAGTCCCAAGTTTTTCCCACAAATTCTTTGCCGTAGCTTCCCCAGATACATTCAACAATACTGAATCTGAGACACACAACCGTATTGTGCTCTTAGCCTTCCGATCCAGTTTCTTCCAGTCTTCATCTGACATTTCCGTTGGTTTAGTACCTGGATCTACCGCGATCCACTGATCTTTATCCACCAGTAGATCCTCCACATGAGTCAACGCTGCAACCTCGACAAGCAAATTTCTCGATCTCTATCTTCCTGCTGCTCACCATCTTCTTTCACCGCAAGAATCGATCCCGCAGATCTCCCACTGAACAAGATCTACCACAGGCCCGAGCAAAAAACCCTCAACGGCAATGGCGTCCCCTTAAAGCCGAAACAGCTCTAATACAAAATGTAGGTTTTAACCCTGAACAAAAATGATCTACTCACGAATCTTATAACAGAAGATAAACAATAGCGAGAGCATAAAACATAAAACAGATAAACACAGAGATTTTCCTCTGGATCCCAAATCGGTACGACCGGCTTGATTTTTCATTATTTTCATTTTAGTGTTACAACACATACATATACATGTCGAAGCATACATAAACCCCAATCCATAAACCTTGGATTATAACATAACCGTAGTTCCCTTGAACGGATCTACAAAAATACCAGGGGCCAAAAACCATCGTGCCCCAATACCATGTGCAAAACCATGCACAAAACCATGGATGCGGACTACCCACCGAAAATTAAGAACCAAAAATTTTCGCTGGGGCGCTGCCCCGGACCCCGACAGGGGGGGCTACTTCCCTCCCTGTGACCCCCCCATTGCGCCCAGCGCAAAGGGGGGGCTATCACCCCCTCTTACCCCCCCACGCGTGCTTATTTGTGGAAAGAATATAACACATACCCAACAAATTTTTTCTCCCAATGGTTCCTCCCAAGTGTGCAAGTTGGCCTTTGGTAGATAAAACAAATGGCTCTCATCATGAAAGAAAGGAAGGTCTATATGGAAACCTCTTTGCTGGTCAATGGCCTCCTCAAGATAGAAGTGAAGACAATCATGGGGAATTTCATCATCAATGAAGGACTCCGACCTCGATGCTATCATCCAAATGAAACGAATCACCTCCCAGCTTGGTAATTCATAGTAAAGCTCCTCCCAATTGCTCATGAGTGGCATGCCCCAAGCGCTCCAATCAATCATATGGTCCACATCATAAAGAAACAAGTGATCTACTATAGTTTCCATATAGTTTCCCATGCTCCCCTTAGAACATGTAGTGAAACAAATGTAGGAAATTTATTTCCCCAAGGACACATCCAACAAATGTGTCTCTCCTCCAACCATGTTCCCAAGAAATATAAGGAAATATTCAACATATGGGATCACAATTAAGGTCATGTTAGCTACCATATGCAAAAAAGAGAAGGAAAATGGTCCCTCATGTGCAACCAATGCAGTTTTACTCCTAACTACCATAGAATATGATATAAAAAGTGTTTTCCCCAACACTCATTTGCTGCCCCATCTTTCTTGCATGCTTGGAGAAGGTGTATTATAGTTAATGTTAATAAATCACACCATGAAGAGTACATCATCTCTCCAAGATCTCTCAAGGAATGGCCAACATCACCATTGTTCATGGCCCAAAGTGGCTCATGAATCCCATAAGAAAAGGTGCCCCTCTTGGAGCCAAGACCTGCACATGAGTGTTAAGAAAATGAAAGTATATAATAGATATATCATGATGTTCAACAATACAATGTTTATCATATACTTGTTTCAAATCAGCAAGGTAGCTCATGGATGAGCTCCCTCTCACACTCAATGAATAAGGAGGTGGTAATGATAACTCTTCACAAGAGCTATGTTCCTCCTCAACCAAAAAATGATCCATGCACCTCCTCATATGAGAGTGCATCTCTTGAAGTTTTCCCACATGAATCCATCTAACATAATATGATATGCTCTAATGAAACCAGTGGGTTTTGAAAGAAGGATTTCATAGGCTACATTAAGTAGTTTCTCCTTGAGCTTGGAGTCTTTAGCCAAATAGATCTGATCATGGGAGTAAATGACTCCCTCAACTACTTTATACCTCCCATCCATCACTTTCCCATCAAGAACCTTATATGTGAAAAGGTCCTTGGAGTATTCCATCAAAAGTTGGGTATCCCAATATGGATCTAGGCTCCCCAACAATGACAGCGCTACAGAAATATGAAATGTATCCCTTGTCATAGCATGGGTCTCCTCCTTGACATGATTGATGTAAAAGTCACACATTAGAGTATTATCAACTTCATTTTGCTGCTTCCTTTGCAGCTAATCTTGCTCAAGACAAGATGGAAGTAAATGGAAGTCAACCTCCCCTTGGAAAGTCCTTATCTTCCAAAACTTCCTCAATGTGGCCCATGCATGCAAGAGTGTTGATATCCTCTTGTCATGTTCAAAAATCTCTTTTGTGAATGAAAATATCATTGGCTGCCCCAAAGATATGGAGTTTCCATATGACATCATGTCCATGCCATCATGGATTTCTGAATTCTCCTTTTTGAGCTCAAATGACTGAGTGGGAGGTAGCAATGTCCAATTCAAAAAATTTCTTACCTCTCTTTTGAATCCATGAAAGATTCTCTGCGCTATGAAAGTTTCACCCAAAGCTCCTTCCTTAGCCAAGTATGTATATGCTGCCCATAGTTGAGAGAAAACTTTAGTTTTCCTCCCATTAGGGGGTCTCCCCAGTGGAATGCGTCCAGGTAAAGAGACATCAAGACATAGAGAAAGATGTGTATGTGTGTGGACAGATTTGTCCTTGCCTTCATTACATAAATCCTCTTGCCTTCTTTGTTCATCAAACTTTTGAAATAGAGAGGGGTATATGCTCCTCATCATGTGATGCTTTCCCTCCTCTTTTCATTCTTCTATCTTCAATATCTCACCATTTGATGATGATGGCACATGCTTCACATGGATTGTGCCACAATCTCCACATGTGAGATTCTTTCGAACTCCTTGCAACAGTGCAAGAGTTTCTCTCCTTGGAGTAAGTGCTCCATCTTCCTCTTCATGAGGTCCTAGATGTGCTCTTGTCATGAATGCGTTATCATCTTCATCCTTCTCTTCCATATTTGAAAATACCTCATCATCAATAAGAGACCTTAGATCTTGGTCTTCTTTTGAAGGAGGAATCTCCATGTCTTCCTTTTGAAAAGAAAGATCTTCATGCACCGGGGACTTTTCCCTTGGCAAAACATCATACAAGTTTCCATCTCTTTCAATGGTTTTCTGAAATGGAGCTGAATTTAAGGACCCTTCCAAACCATGCAAAAGTTTTGTTTGATTTGGTTTGATAGACTCCATAGAAGGTGTTTCATAAGATTCTTCATCAAACCTTTCCACTACTCTTTTAAGAAACCTTGCATAGGTAGATGTATTTCCATTATTTAAGGAAAAAGAATCAAACAACCACCAAGCATAAGCCTTACCCTCAAAATGTAGCGCTGCTACCTTGATGGCTTCCTTTTCTGAAACTTGATGTTGCTGCACATAGGTGTTAAGTTCCTTCACCCAAGCCCTAGCTGGACATTTAGGTGATCCATCAAAAATAGATAAGAAGAATCTACTCACTCCATGCTGCTTGCTTCTTCTTTCCTCCCTGATTTTGCAAAACCCTTGGAAGTTCAAGTGATCTTTGAACTTCTTATATTGAGCTTCATACTCCTACAGATAATCACCAAGAGCCTCATTCTTTGGCACATCTCCCTTCTTCTTCTTCTTCTTCATGAAAAAGTGGTTGATAGAGCATTGTAAATTTGATGATGTGGCTGAATGCTTACACTCATCATATGAAGTAGTGGGGCTTACTTCATGTGCAAACCTCTTCAAAATATCTACTTTTCTTTCATTCTTAATTCCCCGTATTTCTTCTTTCAGTTCATTCAAAGCTTGAGAAAGAGTTTTAGAGAAGTCTTCTCTTTGAAAAGTTCCAGTAAAAGGGATCTTACCATTTTCTTTTGTGTCTTCAATGTAACCAAATTCCTTTATCGGTATTTTATTTCCATGAAAATAAATATTTTCCTTCAGTAAGAAAAGCATAGGCTGTGCCAAGATAGATGCTTTGATACCATTGTAATATCCCCGAATCGGGACTGCTAGCTAGGCATGTCTGAAAAATGCATTTTTCAGAAATGGCTGCTACAGAATATGAAATCAGCCCTTGGATCCCTTATATCTGACAATATAAGACCCAAATGTAAGAGGGGAGCATAAAAAAATCTCTCTAGGTGGGTTAAATAGATCTCCCACACCTAGTACAACTGGAAAATACCCCAAAGTGGAACTGCATCAATGTATGAATAATACAGCAAGGAAATAACGCATTTCACTTATAGCAAGGGTAGGAGGCCAATAAAATGCTCTTCAACATCATTTAAAACAACAAGATAATTGTATAATGAGGCTCATGAAATACATAGCTAGAAATACAAGACATAAACAGAAGAAATCTCCTCAAAAGAGGTGCTGCAACCACATGAATGGAATAAAAATACCTTGACAACGTTATTTTATTAGGCTGCAAACTGATGTGGATTAAATGTTAGATCTACAGTAGATTTTTGCATAAAAATTCAGATCTATAACATATCCATGCACAATAAAGGATCCTATTTCAGATCCCCTTGGGGTTTTGAGCAATACACCAAGGATAAGCAATAGATTTGAGATCTAAGAAGTAGATCTGTAGAAATATTCAGAAATTCTGAAGTATTCAGAATGTGTAGATCAGATCTGAAATATAAAATACGTAGATCTCCTCCAATGGACCTCAAAGTGATGGGCATATCCCCAACACTCAAAAACCAGCTCTCCAAATGGTGCACCCAAACTCCCTGCAACAGCTCCTACAAGAATAACGCAGATCTAGAGTAGAAACTACGCTGTAGTGTATAGATATCAGCTGGCCACATGCCAAGATCAAGAATTGAAGCTCATTCAATCGAATACACTTTTTCCAATAGAGAAGAGGACTCCTCCACTGAAAAAGAGCACTGAAATGTCTTAGATCTGAATAGATCTAATCTCCACTTGCTGTAGCTTGCAAAGACAACCAAACCCTCAATAGGATCTGAGTTGTAATTTAAAGGAGAAGCTTGGACTTCAAGCTAGATAGTGGACTTTGCAATACAAACTCTCCCAAGAGCTAATCAATCGGAAGATGTAATGTTCCAAAATTTTAGCCTCAAAGCTAAATGGAACATTAGAGTTGGCAGCAGATGAATAAATGGGTAGAAAAGCCCATAAGTCTCCTAAGGAGGATAAAAAAACTCCAAGTGTGAAAGGAGACACTCTTTATAGCTTTATAAAACACCTCCATTTTTGAACAGGGATGAAATCAAGCTGCTTTGACTAAGTCAACAGCGCAATTTTGGAGGAGGAGGAATCCAAGGAGAAATAATACAATTTTGGAGGGAGATGCATCTTTGGATAGAGATGACTTAATTTAGTGGGACCAAGGGCAAGAAAACTCATATCTTATATAAGGAAGAGGATGGAAGCATTATTCTTCATGTCTTAGATTAGTATTCTTGTCTGCCAAGACTTGTTGCTGCTTTGCTGCTTAGCTGAGTTGCAGTGTTGTTTAGCACTGGGTGTTCCTGAGCGGGAATCCCACCTCTCTCCTTGAGGAGCCTCATAGGGAGAGTTTTTATTCATCATTCCACATCAGGTTTTCAGGCCAAGCTTTAGCCTACATCATCATCACAGCTTTGCCAGAGATTGTGCAGTGTTGCTGGGTGCAACAGTGGAAGGGATTGGAATCCTGGTTTCTGAGCTAGTTTCACATTGGAGGAAGATTGCCTTCACTTGAGAGACCTGTTTGGAGAGATCCAGAGCTTATTTCAGAACTTTGGTATCAGAACACACATTTCCCATACATTCCCAGCGCTGTTTCTGCTAGGGAATGCATTATTTTGGAGGTAGTGCTTAGTGCATGGTTTGGTGGCTCCCTTGCTGAGTTTCCTTATGATTGAGAGGTTCATCCTTTCATGCAAGGAAGTCCTTGAGGGATATAAATAAGATCAGACATATTTTCAGCCTTTTACACTCATGTGCTTCAGTTTTGCAGTGGTGATTCAATAAATTACTGAATATCAAATTTTGTATGCAGAGTGTTTGACAAGAATCCCTTGCCGGGTTATCTTGTGTTTTGTATAAGGAGAATAGATCTCAGTTTATGAGCCTGATTGTCTAATATATGAGTAGATATATTTTTCTTCTTATTTTCCAAGTTAATACCCTCATAATACTGCGCAGTCACTTTATGCAACAACTTCGGTAAAATGCAGTTTTGGGGTTTTAACACATTTTGGCAATCCTAGGTGTGGGATATCTGTTTAACCCACCTAGTTTGATTTGTTTCAACTCATTTCTTGGATTTAGGTTTTATATTGATTAATTTATGGGATCAAAGGGTCCATTTCAGTATTTTATTTCAAATATTGTTGGAAATGCATTTTTTATGCATGATTCATGAGCTGTTCCGATTGTGGAATATTACAGTGGTATCAAAGCATGATCTCTAGCTCAACTTGTGAGATATAGCTATCAGAAGAAGGAGAGATGGAAAGAAGCCAGAAAGCTTCAGTATGTGAAATAAGAAAGGAAGACAAGCTTACAAAGCTTCTTCCAAAATCTATACAGAGCTTTCAAGGAGAGCTGAAGAAAATGAGATTGGAGATGGGATCTCCAAAGGAGGTTGAATCTAGAGCTGAATATAGATTTTCACATGGTGAGTGTGAGCATGCAGCTGCACTCCATGATGAAAAACGCAGTCAAGTGCCTAGAGCTATCTTGAGATGGATGGGAGGAGGAAAAATACCTAAGAGGAGAACTCTTAGTGATTTGCTGCAGGAGTATGAATCTCAAACTGAGAGGTTCAGAGATCATACTGATTTCCAGGAGTTTTGCAAGATCCAGGTGGAGAAGAGCAAGCAACAGGATGCAGATAGATTCCTTCTATCTACTTTTTCTGGATCACCTACATGTTTAGCTGGAGCTTGGGTGAAGGAGCTAGATTCCTATTTGCAGCTGCACCATATTTATGAAGATGAAGCCATCAGAGTTGCAACACAACATTTCAGAGGTAAGGTTCATGCATGGTGGATTTTTGAATCTTGTTCTTTAAAGAATGTAAACATTTCCTCTTATGCAAGATTCATAGAAACTTTGATGGGAAGGTTTGGTGAGAAACTCCCTAAGACACATGAGCAAGGAAAAATTGAGAAAACAAAACCCTTACATGTGATGGAAGGAACTCCACTTCAGAAAAACATGGGAGGAGTTAACATCTTGCATTACACATTACCGGAATCAAGACCTCCAGTTCATATTCTTGGACAAGAGGGCATGGGGATCTCCTTTTCACAGGAGGATCCAACTATTGAGATGTTGCCCACACACATTGAGGAAGATGAGGGCAACAAAAATGCCACATATAGAGCACATCTAGTGCCTCATGCAGAGGGAGGAGGAGCACATGCTCCAACAGGAGGGATTCTTGTGCATTTGTAAGAAGTTCCCCAGGATCTCATACATGGAGGTCTGAGCACAGTCAGTGAGCAGCATGATTGTGCAGCATTGCAGCCAGAAAGAGGAGGAAGGGAGGAAGAGCAGCATCATTTGATGAAAGGTACACGCCCTTCTCTATTGCATAGAGCTAGTGCAAGAAAGAGGTAGACTGGTTTGCGCTGTAAGGGCAGGGGCAAGGTTGCCCAATCACATGAGCAGTCTACTCTTGACATTGATGTCTCACTACATGGAGGCATTCCACCAGGGAGGCCACCTGATCTGGAGTTGATAGAAGACATCTTGTATTTGGATTCACCACTCTGGGATTTTGGAGAGCTGAAGAGTTTGGAGGAAGACTTTGGCATGGGGGATGTAAAAGTAGCATGCAGTTGCATGAGGAGAGCTTCACATGCTAGATTACCAGTGCTGTCTCTTTGGTGGATTCATCCTTATTGGAGATCTCAGCTCTTGGTAGAGTACTCGAAGGATCTTGGTGCATGCATGATTCTTGATGACCTGGATGGGAGTGATATATACATGGCGGATGATGTGGTCATCTATTCCTATGGCAGGATCTTCTTGACTAGATCTTCTAGTCTCAAGGAGAAGCTGCTACATGCAGAACATGAGGACTTCTCTACTATGCACTTTGATGCATATTTCCATTTGATGGAGTTCACTTGGGAGGGCATCCAGTAGGACATAAATTAGAATATGGAGAGATGCATAGCCCGGATGGTGATAGAGAGGATGTCACAGCTACCTTCCTACTCATTGGGAGTGAGGGAGAATTTCCAGTGGAGCCATTTCAGCTCAAGACCTCAAGTACATGAGGGAGGAGGTATCATTTCACATTTTGTGTTGTACTTATTTTCCTTATTTGAGTAGCATGATTTATCAAGAAGAATTATCTCTTCTTTCATATTTTATAATGATGTACTTGCAGCTACTGGTAGCATTGATTTTGGCT
Source organism: Pinus albicaulis (assembly GCA_034641835.2). Classification (NCBI taxonomy): domain Eukaryota; kingdom Viridiplantae; phylum Streptophyta; class Pinopsida; order Pinales; family Pinaceae; genus Pinus; species Pinus albicaulis. The sequence goes on along the minus strand of CM076575.1, from coordinate 442,428,036 downwards.
ATCTTTTTGATGGTTTGTGGGGAAGCCACATGTTTCTTGGTGTGCACTATTGGCACCATCTTGTAACTTCATGTTGTCATATTATGAGATGACTGTGGCAAAAAAAAAGTGGCTGGTAAAGCACTTGTTATTTCCTATTTTGATGCAGGCAAAGGATGCACTGCTCTGGTTCCATGAGTGGAACTATGATTCACTCTCTGGTTGTCAACTGGCAACTTGTTTTTATTGTACTTTGCTCCATATATTGCTGACATGTTTATGTTCATGGGGAGAAATTTTTGGAGACTGGGATTGAGAGGGAAGATGCCCATTGGGAGCATGATTCTCCCCACTTTATATGCTGTACATTTCAGGAGGAACCATGGGCAAACCATGATTGCCACATCACACTTTTTCTCTTCTTGTGGGAGGAACCACTTGGAGAACTTGAGGAGGCACTTCATGGCTGACTTATTTGTTGGGACATCATACAAGTTGACCATCATGATCTTACTCTATGGATTGTATGAGGGAGAGATGAGGCAGTAGAAAAAGTTTTTGTTGCTATGGTTGCACTTGGGAGAGTATGGGAAAAATCCTTCCCATACTTTTCATGATATTTCTGAAGAGAAGAAAGGCACATTCATGGTGCAAGGAGGCTACCCTTCAACATTGAAGGATCATGAGAGACTTCCATGTAGGAAGAATATCTTCTGACATAGCAGCATGATGGTGGATGACCTTGGCGTATGTGATGTCAAAGAAAGAAGTCAAGGAGCCTTATCACAATGGCCTACAGCGCTGTCACATAGGAGTATGTTCTTATGGATAGAATATTCTGAGGAGAAGATGTATTCCTTCTTCTTGCAGATTTATATGAGGAGATCCTCATGGGGAATTTATACATGGACCTCACTTTCAGCTCACACATGATGCATGGTAAGAAATACATTTATATGCTTGTTGATTACTCTATTGATTATTTGTACTTTCTCACCATATGTAAACAATGCATTTCTCCACATGAGAACAAGATTATTTGGGGGTTTCATGGTCACTTTAGGGCCAATGTTTATGATGATAGTAGCCCATATATACATGAATTTGGGCAAGTGTATTGTTATTTTATCTATGTACAACTGATAGACATTGATGCTTACCTCCCCATGTTGGGAGAACAAACATATACAACTTGTAACTTGTTGTAGGACCACTTGCCATATGACATGCTCAAAGAACAGTTGGGAAGACTGCATAATATCCACTTGGAGAACCTTTGGTACCATCCAAAATTGTACTTAACTTTCAACATTATTCTGATGTGGATACCAAATGGTGATGATGCATGTCTCATGACTTTGGAGGAAGAGTCCTTAAAGACTCAATCTTATTCTTGCCATTGGAGGGAAATAATGTTGCAGCCTAAGATCAATATGCCTTCTACACTTATCATAAGTGGAGAGGAGGACAGCGTGGGATAGGCCCTCTTGCCTATCATGTTAATTTATTCAGCCCACCTACATTTCCGGAGCACAAGGTGGAGGATATTTTTCATGAGTTACCATGTTGGGGGGTGACTCACTTCATTTGGATAACAGCATGGGTGAGGGAAGAACTCATTCACCATGTTGGTCATCACTCCTACTTTGTGGAGGCCATGAGATAGCAAGCAATTTTCCATTCACACTTTCCACCTTTGATTGATGTAGACCATTTGGTTTTGCAAACTTGGGAGGAAACATTGGACTACAGTTTATTTGCAGATCCTCTTAATGCAGTGATGGAGGATATTGATGGGGGGCCACATGAGAAGGAGGGGAGAAATTTTTCTCTCCTTGTACATTTTCTTGGGGACAAGAAAATATTTTGGAGGGGAGGATTGTCATGTTCCAAAATTTTAGCCTCAAATCTAAATGGAACATTAGAGTTGGCAGTAGCTCTAGTCGATGAATAAATGGGTAGAAAATCCCATAAGTATCCTAAGGAGGATAAAAACACTCCAAGTGTGAAAGGAGACACTCTTTATAGCTTAATAAAACACCTCCATGTGTGAACAGGGATAAAATCAAGCTACTTTGACTAAGTCAACAACACAGTTTTAGAGGAGGAGGAATCAAAGGAGGAATAACGCAATTTTGGAGGGAGATGCATCTTTGGATATAGATGACCTAATTGAGTGGGGCCAAGGGAAATAAAACTCATATCTTATATAAGGAAGAGGATGGAAGCAATATTCTTCATGTCTTAGATTATTATTCTTGTCTGCCAAGACTTGTTGCTGCTTTGCTGCTTAGTAGAGTTGCAATGCTGTTTAGCACTGGGTGTTCCCGAGCGGGAATCCCACCTCTCTCCTTGAGGAGGAGTCTCATAGGGAGAGTTTTTATTCATCATTCCAAATCAGGTTTTCAAGCCAAGCTTCAGCCTACATCATCAGCACAACTTTTCCGGAGGTTGTGCAGTGTTGCTGGGTGCAACAGTGGAATGGATTGGAATCCCGGTTTCTGGGCTAGTTTCTCATTGGAGGAAGATTTCATTCACTTGAGAGACCTTTTTGGAGAGCTCCAAAGCTTATTTCAGAGATTTGGCATCAGACCACACATTTCCCATACATTCCCAGTGTTTTTTCTGCTATGGAATGCATTATTTTGGAGGCAGTGCTTAGTGCATGGTTTGGTGGCTTCGTTGTTGAGTTTCCTTGTGATTGAGAGGTTCATCCTTTCATGGGAGGAATCCATTGAGGGATATACATCATATCAGACACATTTTTGGATTTTTACACTTATGTTCTTCAGTTTTGCAGTGGTGATTCAGTAAATTACTGAATATCACATTTTGTATGTAGAGTGTCTGACAAGAAACCCTTGCCGGGTTATCTTGTGTTTTGTATAAGGAGACTAGATCTCAGTTTATGAGCCTGATTGTCTAATATATGAGTATATATATTTGTATTATTATTTTCTGAGTTAATACCCTCATAATACTGCGTAGTCACTTTATGCAGCAACTCCAGTAAAATGCAGTTTTGGGGTTTTAACACATTTTGGAAATCCTAGGTGTGGGAGATTTGTTTAACCCACCTAGTTTGATTTGTTTCATCTCATTTCTTGGATTTAGGTTGTATATTGATTAATTTATGGGATCCAAGGGTCCATTTCAGTATTTTATTTCAAATTTTGCTGGAAATGCGTTTTTATGCATGATTCATGAGTTGTTCCGATTGTGGAATATTACAAAAGAGGAGGAAGTCCTAAACAGGAAATTCCAATGCTAAATAGCATTTGAAATCTAGGATAAACAACCAAAGAAAGATATATGGTCTAAACAGACAATATATCAAATGATCATATCTTGAACAACCTCCTCATGCTGCCTTCCCCTTCCTTTTATAACATGAAAGTGTGCAAAACCCTAAACCACCTTCAATGGACTCATCCCTTTCACACAAGAGATCTTCAACTAGAATTACGTTGTGCCTTATTGATGAGCACTCCTCCAATACAGTGCTATAGATTTGTTCAAGGTTGACCCAATCAAGATTATTAGCCCCTTTCACACCTAAGGGTGCTTATTTATATAGCCAAGATTTATCCTTTTTCATACTTGGCATTGATTTATTCTTCATTAGGAGTTTTATTAACCTCCTTTGCACATGTATTCTTCTAACTAGATTTTTCAAAGAAAAAATAATATCCCTATTAGCTGCATGCTAATTTAGGAATATTACAGGCAACAGGTAAGGCTTATTTGCACGCCATGGTGAATGGGTCCCACTACATTGAAAATCAAATTTCACTCACTTTAACATTTACCCTTGTGCCCATCCTGAAAAACTTGTGATCTGCAATTGCAATTGAATCTATGCCACCGATCGTTGCACAGATCCAACGGTCCTCATTGCTCCCTTATTGTGGTTTTCCGAGCTTGTTTCCTTGGTTGTGCTCATTTGTTTCTTAGTTGTTCGTAGAATACTTGCCCTGCGTTCATGAATTGAAATGCTTTAGTGTTTACGACTAGACCCAAATGCGTGCAAGACTCTTCCCTTGCTATTTTTCTTCCTTAACTACTTCTCTGCCGCCTCTGCTTCCTTTGATTCTAATTTTGCTCCTTTTTTACCTATAAAACTTGGGTGTTAATAGATGAAGAAGCGGTTTGAAATAAATAAGGTTTATAACTTTAGAACATGGAGGAAATGAGGGGCATAGAGGAGGAATGAAATGGAATGAGGGAAGAAATGAATTTTCATCACCATCACACCTTATCAGAAACACCTTCTTCTTTATTTTTTGAAAATAAATGACTGTCATGGAATATCATTTTCAGTCATGACAAAATCTAAGCAATAATCAGTAACCTTGTGATACTGTCAAATACAGGGGTCGAATACTTGCTCCAGCTGGGGATAGCATCTCATTTAGGAGGTGTCAATAACGTCATAGACTAGTGGTCTGATCCGTTGGGTTGATCCCAAAACTTATATCTTGATCTATTAGGAAAATTAGTGACTGGAAACTAGCTGATTGTTTCTCCTGACTTTGAATGATAAAAAATAGACCACATGCTTGGCAAACTAGCTTATTAGCGTACTTAAATCTGAACCCAAACTACAATTGAACTTATCCACTATAATCCTTCAAGCTGAACATACTGCTGCACCTTGAAAACTTGAATGGTGAAACCAGAACTGAGCTAAAACTAAAGTATAAAACATATTGATCTAAGAAATGAAAGGAAATCTAAAACTAAAATTTGATAGATGCTCAGAGTGTTGAGATTATTTGCACACCTACCTACCCTAATATAACCTAGAGATGATATATACACTAAGTGAACTTCTTTCTCCAATGCAACCAATCAAGTAAACGACTACATGATTGATTCTTTTTCACTTTTTTGAGTAGGCTAAAGAAACAAAAGGGCCACTCCCACCTTACTTGCCTTTGAACAACAGTGCTCAAACTTTTCCTTAAACTCTGCAACAAACCATTCTAAGAAACCAACACAAGGATCTTAGAACAATACCTGGCCCTGATGATTTAAATAATAGACTTCATCTAAGGGTGCTCCTTGTTCCACTTTGTAATGCTCAGGATCCTTTTGAAAGATAATATCTACATATTCTTTGTTAAGTCCCTATATTAATAGTGTAGTCCCTTATTATGTTAGTGTAGCCCCCCTTATTGTTATTGTTGTACCCCTGTAACCCCCATATTGTTATTATTTTTCCCTTACATTATTATTGTTAGGTCGGCTAGGATTACATTGTGGCCCCACTAGGATTATATTGTGGCCCCATGGACTCCTATATATAGAAGGAAGTTTTGTTCATTTGTATCATCCAAGAATTGTTCATTTATGTAATGTATTGGAGGTTTCCCCCTCGAAGTGGCTCATTTCTAAGGCGTTCATATCTCTTTTCTTCTATTTTTGGAGCTGGTTACACAACATTTGGTATCAGAGCTTTGGATTCTAGGGTTTCGCTGCTCCAAACAGGTCATCGTGGAATTTTCTCTATAGTGTTTTTTATATGAAGTTTCAGAAGCTGAAATTTTTAGGGTGCGAAGCTGAAATCCTGAGGAAGATTTTCTAAAAATTTCAGAGCCTGGTTCACAATATTTTCGGAGATATGATCTGTGGAAGTTAGGTATTTTTTCAGGTTCCTAAACAGGTCATCGTGGAATTTGCGCTATAACTTGTTTTCTACGAAGGTTCAGAATCTGAAATTCATATGGTGCGAAGTTGAAATCCTGAGGAAACTAGTCAAAAAATTTCAGAGATTGGTTCGTAATATTTTCGGAGATATGATCTGTGGAAGTTAGGTCTGTTTTCAGGCTCCTAAACAAGTCATCGTGGAATTTGCGCTATAAATTTTTTTCTGCGAAGGTTCAGAATCTGAAATTCATATGGTGCGAAGCTAAAATCCTGAGGAAATTCATCAAAAAATTTCAGAGCTTGGTTCGCAATATTTTTGGAGATATGATCTGTGGAAGGTAGTGCTTTTTCAGGCTCCTGAATTTCATCTCAAAGAGGTGATCATGGGAAAAGTTCAATAACTCTCTCTCTAGGCATCGGATTGGAGTGTCGTAAAAAGTGGTCGTAATCACACGGACTGTAGTTTTGTGGCTATCAATTTTAGAGACAAAGGATGAAATAGTGACAAGTGGAAAGTCGTACAAGTTCGCTCTACTGAACCAGTCCATAATTAGGTCATTGGGGGAGATTGGACATAACTTTGTCTTGGAGAATCCAAATCAGGTCAGACCTATGGCATTCGAAAGATAATTCAGAGGGATACGTTGGTACCAAAATTAAAATATTGAAGTGCTTCAATCACAAAGATAATCCAATTTCAATATCGAGCTCCTCAAAAGCAATAAAAAGGTGTGTATTTGTTTGAAAAAGTAGTTTGAAGTGATTCCAAGGGCATATTGAAGAATATTTATCAGCATTGAGTTATATAATGCCTCCAAAAAATAAATCCATACCCATTAAGCCCTCATAAATCTATACAATGATGCATGAAGAGGAATAATTGCAGTATGAGATATCAAAATTACGGTACCAAGTGGAAAAAATTTCGATCTTACGAAGAGCAACTGAAGATGACATAGATGGTTTAAAAGCAGAAATGAAGGCTAAGTTGGATGGTTTGAAGGATCAAATAAAATCTAATATGGATGGTAAAGTAGTGGAAGATCACATCGAGCATCAACAACAAGTTCTCCAACTCTCAAAGGATAACCTAACTTTGGTGCAGAATCAAATAAAACAACAGGAAGATCAACATCACATTGAAAGAAGTTCTGAAGAAATAATAGAAACAAGAACTCAACAAGTACGATCAATTTCAGAGTATCTCAGCAAGTGGAAGAAATTTCCTGTAGAATATTCCACATGGGAGGATGAGAATTTTATATAGAAGCATCAAGAAATAATCAAGCGTTGAGGACAACACTTGTTTGAAGGAGAGGGGCATGTTAAGTCCCTATATTAATAGTGTAGCCCCTTATTATGTTAGTGTAGCCCCTCTTATTGTTATTATTGTACCCCTGTAACCCCCATATTGTTATTATTGTGCCCTTACATTATTATTGTTAGGTCGGCTAGGATTACATTGTGGCCCCACTAGGATTATATTGTGGCCCCATGGACTCCTATATATAGAAGGAGGTTTTGGTAATTTGTATCATCCAAGAATTGTTCATTTATGTAATGTATTAGAGGTTGCCCCCTCGAAGTGGCTCATTTCTAAGGCGTTGATATCTCTTTTCTTCTATTTTTGGAGCTGGTATGCTTCCAATACAAATAATATCAGTAAATGAAATCATGATCAACGTCAAAATGAGGAAAATGCTGAAGGTTTCATGAGGTGCAAGAAGGTACCAACAGTTTTCCCAATAGTGACAGTGTAGTTTTCCAAACTGCTACTTCAGAAAATTATATGGCAAGTTGTTTTTTGTTTCATGGATAATTATGTATGCCATGACATCTACTGATAAATAGCAAATGGCTAGGTACATCAACTGAACATACATGAAAGAAAACACTTTCCCAAGGCCATATAAGAGATGGTTGTCTCCATCATACAATTTGGCCCAATGTTGACCATGGAGCTCAATGAAAATCTTGCCCTCTTGTGGAGCAATGCACTGAATAGGAATGGTAAGAATATGTAAATACTATGTTAGAAAATCAATGGATGAAAAAATAATATTCTTACCATGTGTTGAGAGTAAGATGACGCATATGTATATGAATAATTCCTCCATAGTGGTATGACACACTCCCATGAATAGGAATGAACGATATGCGGCATGAAGATCACCCTTATTATACTTGGAAATCCAAGTTAAGAAGATCATATCTATGTAATAGATGTTTCCATCCACTACTCCATCAATCTCACTTCCTCCTTGCTTACCAAGTGTATTGGGGTTCCCATGTTTTGGCCAGATTGGCAAGACCAAAAGGTGAGACAACATCAGAACCACTTTGGGATCCTAGGATCTAGCCCTCCTGGACCCAGAGAGGGATCTCTCCATAAAAACAAAGAATGATATATCTTCGAAGCTCAAAATGAGATGTTAGGCTAGGTATGAAGCAAAAAGAGGGGGGGGGGGGTTTAAAATGGTTTGGTTGGTCAGTTTTTGGGTTGAGTCATGAGATCATAAACTGAGAAAGTAATGGAAGAAAAGGAGCAAAGTAGTAGGAGGTTTCGGCAAAAGAGGATAGGTCAGGAAAGTGTCATCCATTGGGCTATGGAGTCATGAAAGGGGATTACTTGCACACAACTAAGCAAGGCTTCTAGAGGGAAAGTCATCTATACTAAAGGATCTTCTTGGATAGATGGTGGAATGGGACATCAAGGATTGAAAGTGAAAGAAGGAAAAGTAACCCAATTTCTGTCTGGAGATCAGGTTAGAGGTCATTTAACTCCAGGCCTACTTTGACATGCTCAAAGGCAACTCTCAAAGAAGGGACAAAGGGGTAGCTTATAGATCAGACCAGAGATCATTTAACTCCAGGCCTGCTTTAGCATACTCCAAGGGGAAATAGGGATAAGATTTGACACAAGGCTAGAGTCTATAGATCGGAGAAGGAATTTTAACCTCCCCTACTTTGACACCAGCTAGGACATCCAAGCAACAAACCCGAATTCACACATCTGCTAGCAGCGAATAACCACTGCTACAATGGTAAAATCACAAGCATTTTCTCTCAGATTCACAATCAACGGAAAACATTGAAGGTAGGGAGAGAAGAAACATAGGGTACCATGTGAGGGTAAATCCTATGCCAGATTTCTGATGCATACCAGAAGACCAATGAACAACATGAATAATGTAAATAAACGATGCATAGAGAAAAACATCACCCGTAGTAGTAGACCAGGATCCTGTGAAAAACGCTTGATTAATTGATGCAAAACCAATCACATACACTGAGCATCAAAGGCTGATTACAGTCCAAAATTTCTCCTCCCAGCCTACTACATTACAGACTACTCTGCTACCCTCTCCCAAAACTGTTTCTAACAGTCCAAAAATGAATCCCTACAACTACAACTGCAATAACATAAAACCAACCCTTTACAATGTGTTCTCTGGGATTCTTTATAGGAAAAATAGATAGCAAGAGTAGGTGATCCACATTAAATCGATTTATTAAGACAAAGTGGAGGAGGCATTTCAAGCCACTCCGCTTAATAGCTCTGCGCTGTACTTGGTGGTCTGGTCTGGAGTCTTTGTCAGGTCGGATTTGACCTCTGATATTTCTATGAAGTTTCCTTCTGGCTGTAAAGCTCTCTATTTTATCTTCTGAAGCAAGTAAGGTGACTGAAGGTCTGATGGGCTTCCATACCTCTATTATTGTTGTCCTGATAGTTGTTGGAAGCTCTCTGTTAGTGAGATGGCCTTTGGGAGCTTGAGGAGGCATGGAGACTTTTGTCGGAGGCGTATTGTTATGAGAAAATGTTCTGCTAATGCTGAGAGCAGATATGGCTCATTTCTTGTTCTCTTCAAATCTTTGGATTGCACCTTAATCCTTTTGATCACGGGATTAGGTGTTTGAATGTTCAATTAATTGGCTTTAATCCGCTTAATCTGTCTCTGTTGTCTTACTGAGCCATTACTGTAATGGCCTCTCCGTGTTTTTGATTCACAGTGACTGTGATGGAGTGAATTTACCACCCTGTAATGCTCTGCACAATTAAAAAAACCAATTATAAAACCCAAGGGTGGCGGAAGAGAAGCTGTGAGGCCTGGAAGAATAGTGGCGCAACTGTGAAGACAGTGGCCGTAGGGAAAACATGTGAAAACGCGGTGAAATGGAGGTTTGGTGGAAGGAAGTGCGTGGGTCGTCGATCAAGTTGAGATGAATGGATGAGATTGAATTGGAGGAGGAGTGATGGGGGGAGGACCTAAGTCCAATAGGTGATGGAGCGATTGGCTTTGGAACGCCGGATCTATGAGAGATCGACGGCTGCGATTGCATCGAAGGATCGTAATCTCATAGGGCGGAGGGTGGCACTGTTTGGAAATTGCGATTTCCATCGGGCGAAGATGCAAGAGCCGTTGGATTAGATGTGAATCAATGGTGGGGATACTAATCGGGGGAGTGACGAAAGGGAGATGTGGGCATGATGGGGCTTGCGATGACCCTTGGATTAAAGGGGAATCGGTGGCGGAGATTATAGTTGGGGGATCGCAATCGGGGGGTGCAGTGGGCGGCATTGTTTAAGATTTTCAATTGTGATTAGTGCCCGGGGCATATGGGGAAGTGGTTAAGGGGCTAGCCGAAAGGGGCTAGACCAGCATAAGGAAAAATGGGTTTTTTAGCCAAAAAGGAGGGTTTTAAGGCTGAAAAAGGGAATCGGTAGATAGAATAAGGGGATATCAAACCAAACAAAGGATATTTGAAAGGTTTAAGGGGAAATAGAAAGGGGGGAAAAGGTGATGATGACAGAGGTTTAATAGGGCTGAGATGAAAGGAGAAATGGAGGCCTTTTGGGCATTCTTCTTCTCAACAGAGAGGCTTTCTAATGAAAATAGTGGTGAGGATTCATCAAAGGGAAAAGGCACAGGAGGCTTCAAGGATGATGTGTTTTTAGAGGAAATGCATTCCTTGAAGGTTGAAAAACATTTTAGCCCCGTGTTTTCTTGTCAAAAATTTCATAGGGGGCTAACAAAGTGCATCAATCGTGAAGTGATCTTGGGGACACTCCATCAATAACCCCAAGCTCCCAAGCGACAACGTTGTTGGCCCATGCAAATAAGCTCCTTCCAACTCATAGCTCCATTATTTGACATTCTTCTTGTCAAAGATATCTCCCATAATGATGCTACACATAAGAAGCTCCCCCCAAAGTGGAAGTACCTCTTGATCATATAAGGCCAAGGAGTAGCCCCTTTGCACCATGATAGTGCCATATCCTACTCTTGCAACGTCATGCAAAGTGTAAGAGAAAAATCTGCCCTTGCTCTCCCAAAAAAAACCAAAGCAACAAAATTTTTTTCTGCCTCCTCATACCTCCATCATACAAATCATGCAGTGAAAACATGGTGATTGATATGAAGAATGTCATATCAACCCAATGTGTCCATACTCCTTGCTGCACAATGATGCAAGTATCCTGCCACATACCCTTAGGAAGAGGATGATGGCAAAACTCTTTCAAGAGTAGCCAATGCAGCCAAACCTCCTGCTGCCCAGTATCATAGATTTGGAAGTATCTTTCCAGCTTCTTGCTCATCATCCACACCCATCCATCCACATGTAGGTGCCTTCCATCATTTCCTCCCTTAGCATTCTCCCAAGGAAGACCACCATCCTCCCAAATCAAATTTCTCCTTTTGGATTTCATGGGATGTTTAAATGCAACTCCTTGGAGATATTTTAGAGAAGACCTCTCATCAATGTTAAGCTTGAATCCATAAGGATCGAAGTGCGATGAGGGAAAAATCTCCTCAAACTGTTGAAGAACTTTGCACTCCATGATTTGTTGAAGTGCACCTCCAATGAGATCTCTCCATGAGACCTTCTCTTCATCAATGGCCTTCCAAAACCAATAAGGTCTTGGACTTGTTGCAAGTAGAAATTTCTCTTTGAGCTGGGGAGGGCTCATTGAGAAAGTTTCATCTAGAAAGGAGAAAGTGTTTCTCACTTCAAGATGTTTACCATCTATCTCTTCTTCCTCCATTGATTCATGAGTGAAGCTGCCATTTGAATGCCCCAATGAGGAATGGGTCCTCTTTTCTTCATCACTGCTCTTGTACAGTGTAGTGCAATTCTGTTGCTCTAGATCAGCGGTATACAATGATGTAGATCCCTCCATAATATTTGCTGAAATGAAAAGAGATGGAAACTTAATCATACCTTGGTGAAATTTGGAAGCTTCTTATAGGGCTGCAAGAGTTTCTTCCTCATATGTGTTGGCTTCCAAAACTACTTAAGATGAAGGCTGCTCCTCCATGGTTACAATAGTGCTGGTACATGCCTCTTCAATTGGTGGTGAGGGCTTCTCCTCCCTTTTTCCAAATTTCGTAATGAACCTTTGAGAGAACTCAAAAGGTTTGACACTTTTGCATGGATCAAATGGTTGAAACACCAAGTATTTTCTTCACCTTCAAGGTGCAGCGCTGCAATTTATACAGCCTCTCTATCTACTACTAGATGTAGAAGGAAGAAAGCCTCTAGCTTCATCGCCCAAGCCTTTGCTGCACATGTGAGTGATCCATCAAAAGTGGACAATAGGAATCTATTGCCTCTCATCATCCCATATCTGTAGGGTCTTCTTTCATCCTCCAACTGAATAAATTGTGGTAAAGCTAGAGTCTTCTTGAAGGCTCTAGGTTTAGCTTGGTATTCAGCAAGGTATTCACTTAGAACTTCAGATTCCAAGTTTTCTTCATGCTTCTTGTCTTCTCCTTTTTGAGAATAGGAAGTGCATGGCTCTTCCTCTTCTTGAAACCCTCTAGGATTTTCCTTGCATTTCTTCTGCGCCATCTGCTTAACCTCCTAGGAAAGGTTCTTCCTGGATCTTAAAAGCGACGAGAGAAAAATCATCCTCTTTGTCATTTTGATCTGCTTCTTCTCTTTGTATTCTTATGGAATAATGGCTAAAACTCATAGGCTGAGCCAAGAGTAAGCTCTGATACCACTGTAATATCCAAAAATGGGAAAGCAACAATGCATAAGAATAATAATGGGAAACCAATGACAAATAACTCATAAAATGTGTTTGAAACACATAGACATCAACTACATGTACATCAACAAGGAATATGATCCATTACATCAGGAAAAAGTGTTGTGAAACGAGCTCCAAAAATAGAAGAAAAGATATATCATCGCCTTAGAAATAAACCACTTCGAGGGGACAACCTCCAATACATTACATGAATGAACAATTCTTGGATGATACAAATGAAAAAACCTCCTTTCTACATTAATAAAAATAAGGGGCTACATTAATAACAATAAGGGAGCTAAATTAATAACAATAAGGGGCTAAAGTAGTAATACAGGGACCTAACAAAAAGTGGGAAAAGCAGCAATTTATTCCCTAAAAATGTTATTTTCATAAAATTGTATTATAATATGGGAAAATAATGCTTGGATCCCTGAGTATATGCAATTTTGGGCTCACACCCAGAAAATGTCCAAAAACAAATCACTTTTTCTTATTTAAACAGATCTCCCGGTCTTGGTATGGCTTAAAAAGGCCCAAATCCCATGACTTGACTAAACATAAGTTTTCTGAGGCATGCGCAACATATTTTAAATAGGGTTTCTAATAAAATATGATGAAAACATCATATATGGAGTTTTATTGCTCAGAACATGAAGAAAAATGGAGATCTAGCTCCTTCTACACATCAGAAAAATGACCTGACAAGGGTTTCATGAAAGCACAAGTACAAGATGCATAGATTTGCAGATCTGGATCTGAAAATAATTTAGTTTTCTGAAGTACTATGTCTAAATAGCTAAAGAATAAAAAAATGAAGGGGGATCCTTCTTACAAGGCTTTCTGGGAGAAGGGTTGGCCCTTTTCCTGAGAAAGCAAGACAAGATTGAGGGTATTGACCCTCACACTACAACACTGCATGAAATGATGCAGTTCCTACAAGGGAATATACTATAGCTGATTGAAGTCATTTGGCCAAGTGACAAGATATGTAAATCTTCTCCTGAGCCTTCCTTACTAATCTCCCAAAGGAAAGGAGACTCCTTCCTTTGAAAAATGAGTGCAAGAAGTGGTGTTGTGAACCCTCACTGCAACACCCTGCAACACAACATTATACTGCTGTAGAAATAATGTTGTATCTGAAGGAGGATAATTGGCCTCAAGCCCGGATGTGAGGCAAATCAGTAAAATCTCCTTCAAGAGGCCTCTCAAGAAAGGAGAAGGATTCCTAAACAGGAAATCCTTGTGCTAAGTAGCACAACAACTCTGCTAAACAGCAAGAGAATGCATAAAAGTATATGCAAACAAATCAAATATCATTCCAAAGATGTCTTGCTATGGCTACCTTTCCCTCCTTTTATACATGTGTGAGTCTTCTTGCCTTGGGACCCACTCAATTAGGGTTTCCTCCACCAAGGAATCTTCCTCCCACTATCTCTGCGCTGTCTTACAAGATGCTCTCCACCTCCTATTCCAGCACTGTTGACTTGGTCAAACTTGACCTTCTCCACATGCAAAAGTCCCTGTTCACACATGAAGGTGTGAATTCCTACCTATATGTTGATCCCTTTTCACATTATGAGGGATTTTGTTTAGATTTTTTTATTATGCATGGGCCTCCTTACCCATTTATTCATCTCCTAAGTGTAATTAGAAAAATTTAATATTCCAACTTGCTGCATGAAAATTGTGGAATATTACACCAATCATGGAACATAATTCAATCAGATAATATTTTGATTGGGATTTTTGAGTTCTGATGAAATATTAAGATTTTCCAATAACTCATTCCCCAGTATGGTCTCCATTATGTTTTCGCTCTGTAATTTGTAATATTGGAAAGAAAAAATGACAGAGGACATCGTCAAACCACTTTGGAGTCCAAGACCTAGCCTTCTTAGACTCAGAGAGGGCTCTCTATGTTTTTATGATTTAACTTGATGATTATAAGTGTTTATATTAAGATAGTTACAGTGATGGGGGTTGTTTGTTTATTTGATGGTGTGGTTGGACAGATAGGGCTGCAGAGATTAATCCATTGGGCTATGGAGTCAAAAGGCTAGAATGGAGCATCAAAATGAAGAGAATCACACGGCAAGCTAATTGTGCTAAATGGATATTTAGAGCTATATGAATATGAGGTGAATGAAATATTAAGGTTCAATAATGAATAAAGAGTAGTTAAGAATTCTTTAATCAGAATTCCACAGAAAACATTTAGATTGTAAATGCAGACATAATTAAGGTGCTTCGACAACAAATCTTAATCTAAAATTTCTGATTTACAATTAGATGAATAGATGCACAACATAGAAAACAATGAAAACATTTAAACAGAGAAGTAGCACATCGCCACTTCGACACAGTTCAAGAATCCTATAAATGGTCTTTGATAATTGATGTGCAAATCCAAAATTACAGTGCTTCAATATAGTAGTTCTTACAATGCATGGGCTAACAATATTGAACCCTTGATTATAAAAACTCAACCAGTTTTTAACTAAAACTTGAGTCATTTTCCCTAATCTACTTTGGAAAAATTCATTTGTTACAAACAACTGAAAATTAAACAGGTATGGCCATGCAAGGCTCAAACAAAGAAAATCTCTAAGAAAACACTGCCCGTGGAGTTAATTTTGGTAACTCTTCAAGAATAAAAAACTCAGGTGGCTCTTCATAAATCAAAAGTAGGCTTGAAGATGGAATGTGATGATCCCGAAGAGGCAACGAATGATGGCTCTAACATCTAGCCCTGCTTTTCAAAATATAGGAGTTGGGTAATTAAGTCTGGTGCACGACTAGCTACTTTTCATTGATTACTGACTGTGTTGATGTGCCTTGCTACCTTTTCCATTTATGCTGTTATAACATAATAATTATGCATGAATGATATTTTTTGCCCAACTCTACTTGTGGTGTTTATTTTCTACCTGAATCCTTATTTTCCACGTTTTAACCCTTTTTCTAAACAAAACAGAGCAAAACTCCTTTACTCGGACCTAAAAATGTTTAGATTTTAACTTGGACTCAGATCGTGGGACCTGATTGTAGCCCACGGATCACAAAATTTAATTTTTTGTTATAAGCACCGGAGGTTACTATGTGAAATAATATTTGCATTGTTAGAGGATGATGTGGCAAGGAGGATGGAGCCCACTGTATTGGTGGAGCTATAAATTGGTGAACGATTTTAGTGGTAAGGTAAGTTTATGATGTTTCATATGATATGCCGATGTTTTTCAATGTATTTCAAATGGCTGTGAAGTGGGGGGTGGAGCTGCTGTGGTGGGGCCAACTGCATTGAAAATTAAACAAAATCGAATTCGTGCGCTTCAAATGGTAAGTTAAAAAATTTATGATGCGATAAGTTATCTTTTCCGATATGTGGTGGATGGTGGGGGGAAATGTTAACAGGGAGGGATGGCCCTACCTTAATTGCAATTAGAGAAATCAGGAAAGTCGAAGGTAAAACCATGATATAGTGGTGAAAAGGTAAAGTAGAAAGATATAGTGGAAAAAGGAAGAAAAGGTAAAGTTTAATGATTTTTTAATGGAAATGGAGTGAAAAGGAAGTGTAGCAGGTTAATGGGTGCCATTTTATTGCATCGGTGGAAAAAAGGATTTGGCATAAGTCTTAAGAGGTAAGGTTAAAAAATTGCGGCCTGCGAAGTGGGGGAAACAGGTAAGGATTATTTGCGTGCCATGATGAATGGGTCCCACTTCATCGCAAATTTAATTTTGCTGACTTTAACATTTACCCTTGCTCCCATCCTGAAAAAATTGTGATCAGCGATTGTGATTGAATCTCCACCGTTGATCGTTGCTCAGATCCAACGATCATTACTGCTCCCTTGCTGTGGTTTTCCGACCTTGTTTCCTTGGTTGTGCCCATTTGTTTCCTAGTTGTTCATAGAATACTTGCCCTACGTTCATGACTTAACCTACTTTAACATTTACGAATTGACCCAAACGTGTGCAAGGCCCTTCCCTTGCTGTTTTTCTGCCTTAACTTCTTCTTTTCCGCCTTTGCTTCCTTTGATTCTAATGTTGCTCCTTTTTAAACTATAAAACTTAGGTGTTAATAGTTGATGAAGGGGTTTGAAATAAATAAGGTCTAAAACTTTAGAACATGTATGAAATGGAATGAGGGCGGAAATGAAGTTTGATCACCATCACACCTTATCAACAACACTTTCTTCCTTCTTTTCTGAAAAGAAATGATAGTCATGGAATATTATTTTCAATCATGACAAAATCTAACAAATAATCAGTCACCTGGTGATACTGTGAAATACAAGGGTCTAACAGAATCAAAACTTAAGGTAATTATTCATCCTAATTGAGCTAAATTTGAAGTTGGAAAAAAATATGGTGAGGGAAACTGGTGCTATAAGCAGGCTATAGAAGGATGCTACAGGAAGACCTGTAATGCTACAAGAGGGCTTCTGAGGGTGATTTTAGGGTTGAAATGAGGTATTGAAGGTATGAAGAGGTAAATACAAGTCAAGTAGAGTGAATAAAGGTTGGTTAAGCCTCATAGCCAAGCCCAAGACATCTAAGGGGCTTATGTCGTACTAGGATTAATGCCAACAGTGACCTAAGGTTCCTAGGGAAAACGACTATGGAAAAATGTTTTGGAGAGAGGATTGAGAGATGAAAATAGGTGATGGAGGAGTCAAATATGGGGATGAAAGAGGTGTCCTTCCATACATATTAACAAAATTGTTGGAGTGGGGTACCTAAGACCGGATTTTGATACATTTTTGATATATTTTTGTGAAGTTTTTGTAATTTTAGTCATGCACATCACAAGTCAAGGGGCTTTGGGGCGGGTCAATGCCCCTAATGAGTTGTAATGGGTCAAAGGGTAGAAATAGGGGCCACAAAACATAGTTTGTGGACCTTATACATGCATAGGCTAAAAGTATAAATAAGACTCTAGATCGATTTGATGGAAGTAATTTGTAATGGTGATGATATAAATATTATTGTCTTTTGGTATTTTATCTAACTTGTTTGGGTTAGAAGGCTCCAGCTAGATGTGTGCATAGAGGCCTTAGTCTTGATGTGTGAGGACCTCGCTAGTTGTGTGTGCGGGTGAACTGAAGGTGTTGTATTGGAGATATGAACTGTTAATGAATGAAGAACTGTTTTGGATGATATCTGAGTACTAAATGCATCTATTATTTTCTTTATGATTGTTTCCTCATGTTATTTATGATTACTGTGTGATCTATATTCAGAACAATTCTGAAACTATTTCCTACTTCAGATGAATGCTAAATGAATGAATCTGTTATTTTTTATCTCTAAGAATATGTATTAAGGATAATTGCAAGGATTAAAAATTCTATCTTAGAACGCGGATAAGGTATTCTATGTATTTTACCTAAATCTATCTCGTTAGGATTTCTAGTTAGGGTTCATGTTGCGAAGGTCTGGTAAGGGTTGTTTTAAGTTCTCAAGGCACCCAAATCATTTAATTCTCTCTTGGGGCGTGGAAACCTAGTTCCAACACCCCCCATACTACTTCGGGTGAGACTTTGACTTGCGCAAGTAGGTTAGTGTTGAAAGGGCTAGTAGTAAGAGGGTTTTGTTGGTTAACCTTAACACCAAACTTGGGTCAGGACCCCTCAAGCAAAAAAATGGTTCTGTTGTTGGGACCAAGATCATTATGAGAGAGATTAGATGTTGTGGCAACCCTTAAAGCCCAAATTAGAGGATTGGTTTGAGAAACAGATTCAAGAATTTTCCCTAAAAGAAAATAGAAGTAAGAAGTTGTCTACCGAATATTTGAAGAACAAGTATATTTTCACATATGTTCACGAGATCTTATTTGTGAGCTTTGCGCAAAAATTACAGGAGTGTTTGTCAATATTAGCAAAGTTCCATACCTGTTGGAAGGACAATAAGGTCACGCAGTGGATGCTTGAATTGATCCAACAATTGGAAAATACTGATAGTTCCATCACACAAAAAGTAGATCACTGGGTTGAAAACATCTTGGGTGGGTTTGTGATAGAATTTGCAGTAGATCAGTTTGTGTCGTATTTGGAAGATGAAAGGATATTTTTCAAGGGATTGAGAGGTAAATTCTTACAAACTTTTCCTCTCCTGATTAATATGATATTGCCAGAAAAGGGTGTTTTGTGCAACCAAATTGAGCGAATGATCCCTGACAAGATAGAAAGTACTAAACGCGGCATAAAATATTATCAAGTAAATTAGAGAGGGGACATATCTGCATACAAACCTCTGATAAATTCACCTGATATAAAAATTAGTGAGGCTACGCACACTGAAGGTAGCCCTCTTGCCACGCCATAATCAAACTCGCACAATGTTAAGACATCTCCTACCCCGCCTCCACCACCACCAGCAGAAGATATGGCCACACATATGAAACTACCCACCTTCAAGGGTGTGGGAGATGATGATATGTATCGGTTTTGTTTGTGGATGAGGAAGTGTGGACTGCATAAAATGTTAATACTGATTATGTCAAGAGAGCGCAACTGGATATGGCATTCGAAGGATGTGCTTCATATTGGTTCATGGGATATCTAACTCAAAATGCAGATCCCACTGTTGCACAGATTATGGATGACTTGAAACAATAATTCCAGAAGCCGAAGTCTTATTCATAGTGCGTAATAGAATTAAAAGATATCAAACAAGGGCCGATGAAATTGGTTTGGGAAGTTGACCAATAGCTGAAGCGCAGCATCAATGACGAAGGATTTGTGTAGAAATTATACAAACAATATGTATACAAATGGATTCAATCCAATCATGTGATATGCTAAAGCAATATACTGAATCCTTCTACACTATTTTCAGAAAATAAACATGACCACACAATCACATCAAGTAAGAGAAATAAGAAAATCAATCGTACAACACAGATATTTTTACTCGGGAAAGCTTGTTGCTCAAAACCCCTCTATATCTATTGTATAATGAACCAAGGAATCAAGAAACAATACAATGCATGTGTTCTCACCACAACCTCATACACTCTACCAATTGTCTCACACTGTTCTGGACAAAATCGACTAGCACTTCGCCAATTTCCTGCCTCTGCTCAGCTTGGCTTGCTTGTGAAATTATAACATAATTAAATCCCTATAATTTAGGAAATTCAACCTTCCAAAATTGTGTAATACATCATGGGAAATCCTATGGTTGTATAACTACATCTGGGTATTTAACTAATAGAATTAATAGATATCAAACAAGGGCCGAAGGAATCGGTTTGGGAAGCTGAACAACAACTGAAGCACAACATCAGTGACAAAGGATTTGTGTAGAAATTATACAAACAATATGTATACCAATGGATTCAATCTGATCATGCGATATGCTAAATCAAGATACTGAATCCTTCTACACTATTTTCGGAAAATAAACACGATCGCACAATCACACCAAGTAAGAGAAAGAAGCAAATCAATCACACAACAAAGATATTTTTACTTGGGAAACATT
This sequence comes from Pinus albicaulis, assembly GCA_034641835.2. NCBI lineage: Eukaryota > Viridiplantae > Streptophyta > Pinopsida > Pinales > Pinaceae > Pinus > Pinus albicaulis. The sequence goes on along the minus strand of CM076575.1, from coordinate 442,407,884 downwards.
GCAACTCAAAACCCCTCTATCTATATTGTATAATGAACCAAGGAATCATGAAACAATAGAATGCATGTATGCTCACCACAACCTCATACACTCTACCAATTGTCTAACACTAATCCAGAAAAAATCAGCCAGCACTTCGCCAATTTCTTGCCTCTGCTCAGCTTGGCTTGCTTGTGAAATTCTAACAGAATTAAATCCCTATAATTTAGGAAATTCAACCTTCCAAAATTGCACAATACATCATGGGAAATCCTATGGTTGTATAACTGTATCTGGAGTGTTTGTCAATATTAGAAGAGTTCTAAACTTGTTGGAAGGATAATAAGGTCACATAGTGGATGCCTGAATTGATCCAACAATTGGAAAAGACTGATAGTTCCATCACATGAACAATAGATCACTGGGTTGAAAACATCTTGGGTGGGTTTGTGATAGAATTTGTAGTAGCTCAGTTTGTTTCGTATTCGAAAGATGAAAGGATATTTTTCAAGGGATTGAGAGGTAAATTCTTACGAAATTTGCCTCTCTTGATTAAGATGATATTGCTTGAAAAGGATGTTTTGTGCAACCACATTGAGTGAATGACCCCTGAAAAGATAGAAAGTACTAAACGTAGTAGAAAATATTATCATGTCAATTAGAGAGGGGACATATATTCATACAACCCTCTGAGAAATTAACCTGATATAAAAAGTAGCGAGCTTACGTGCATTGAAGGTGGCCCCCCTGCCACGCCATAGTCAAACTTGCACAATGATAAGACATCTCCTACCCCACCTCCATCGCCACCAGCAGAAGATATGACCACCATATGAAACTACCCACCTTTAAGGGTGTGGGAGATGATGGTATGGATCGGTTTTGTTTGTGGATGAGGAAGTGTGGACTACATAAAATGTTAATATGAATTATGTCAAGAGAGCACAACTGGATATGGCATTCGAAGGACGTGCTTCAGATTGGTTAATGGGATATCTAGCTCAAAAAGAAAATCCCACTGATGCACAGATTAAGGATGACTTGAAACAATAATTTCGGAAGCCAAAGTCCTATTCACATTTCATAATAGAATTAAAAGATATCAAACAAGGGCTGAAGGAATCAGTTTGGAAAGTTGACCAACAACTGAAGCGCAGCATCAACGATGAAGGATTTGTGTAGAAATTATACAAAAAGTATGTATACCAATGGATTCAATCTGATCATGTGATATGATAAAGAAAGATACTGAATCCTTCTATACTATTTGTAGAAAATAAACATGATCGCACAATCACACCAAGTAAGAGAAAGAAGCAAATCAATCACACAACATAGATATTTTTCCTTGGGAAAGCTTGCTGCTCAAAACCCCTCTATCTCTATTGTATAATGAACCAAGGAATCATGAAACAATACAATGCATGTGTGCTCACCACAACCTCATACACTCTACCAATTGTCTCACACTGATCCGGATAAAATCGACTAGCACTTCGCCAATCTCCTACTTCTACTCAGCTTGGATTGCTTGTGAAATTCTAACATAATTAAATCCTTATAATTTAGGAAATTCAGTCTTCCAAAATTGCACAATACATCATGGGAAATCCTATGGTTGTATAACTGCATCTGGGTAGTTTGCTAAAAATACAACTGATAGATAACATCCCTTAACCTCTGTCTCAACTGGCTCTTCATCAGAACCGACATGCATGCAACTATTAATAGTAAATCATCAGTCACTTGACAAATCACTGCATGTGAATTAAATATGATTTAATTCACTTGACCTCTCACTAGTACAATAATCAATTACAACTAGGTAGACTGACTTTAACTCACTTAACTGAGTTAATTGATTTCTCATGCATTAAACTAATACACTAACTGCAACTTGGACTCTAAAACAAATAGAATCACTCTACATGCCTCACCAACCACCCTAAACTTGAATTTCATGAGCTAACTGAGTCTTCATAGTCATTTACTATTACATGTGATTATGAGATAAGATTACAATTCATTTTCCAATTTATTTAAGGGATAAATAAAATTAACACACATTTCTTCTAATTTAATTAAGAAATAAATAAATCAAAAGTCACCATGGTAGCCATTTCTGGATCGAATTTTCTCGATGTTGTTTATGGATTCCAATTTCATTGTTTCTTGTTGCAAATTTCAACACTCCCTCTCAACAAGAAAGGAATCAATCTGTCCCGATCCGCTACCGTTGGAATGTTCTGCATACAACACTTATGAAATTGAATAGCCTCCAAACAACTGAATCAGTATAATGCATCTGTCATCAAAGTATTCTGACTATTGGATCCTACTGCACATGTCTATTGGACTCTTTGCCTTGCTGACATCTGCATCCATTCACTCTACACTGATTCCAACTCTTATCTGTGCTCCAGTATCCGACACCCATCACTCTGATTTATGTCTTCTTGACATTTGACTACATGAACCAATTGATCCTTCCTGCTACTGTTGCATTGTGGGCTCCTCATAACTAGGTTCAATTAATGAGACACACCATATTAATGAATCTTGCCTAAATTAATTCTTGGGATTAATTAAGCACATTTCTCCACCTCACACCTCGAGGTATAGATGCATGTACTCCATCTACACATATGGCTCGAAATTTACCCCTCGTGGAGGTCTCTACTTAAGAGAAATATTCCACTCAGTCTCCTCTCTGCATCTCCAATTGTGGCTTCTCCACAACCTTCTGAGACTGCTTCTAGGGTTGCATGTTGAGAGATAATTTCTCCCTCTCAACCACCAAGTCACTAACCACTTCTTTGCTCCTCAAAGCCTTGCATGCATACTCAACCTCGAGAGAATACAGATTCTTTACTCTTGAGCCAATCTTCTTCACCTATCCCGTGGCTATGTGTTTAAGGAACACCTTTCCTTTTCCAAACATCACTTCGTAACCATTGTCTTTCAATACTACTATGGAGACAAGATTCTTCCTTAGGCTTAGAACATACAAAACATCTACTAGTTTGATAAGGGAGCCAGACTCCCTCTGAAAGGTAACTATACATATCCTAGTAGCATTATACCTCTCATCATGTACAAACTCTATGATCTGCTAGAGGTACTTCTCCTCCAAGTCACTGAAGAGATCTCTATCTCCAATCATATGGAACGAGGCACCATTTTTCAAATACCACATGCATCCCATTACAGTGTTGGCCACGCATTCAATGAGAGTAAAATCAAGCTCTAACTATGAAGCCAATGCTTCACCTACTACAACTGCAGGCTCCTTCTTCATGCCTTCTTCCATGGACAATATGTATCATAGTGCCCAATATTGTGACAGTGAAAAAATATGATCGTGGATGAGTCTTTCTTGCCTGCTTTGCCTAGGGATTTATTTCCATTAGCCTCCTTTGCCTTACCCGACAAGGCACAATATTCCTTTTCATTAGTCTTGGATGAGGATCCATCCCTGGTATTCCACCTGAATTCTTTTTGTACCAAATCTTACCAGAGTCGCTCCCAATTTGGTAGCTTCTCCCTCCCATTGATAGAGTCTTGATAACTATGGCAACCCTTGGGAAGGCCTAGAAGTGATAGGCTCACCAAGTCATCATCTGATACGGTCATAACAACACTTCCAAGCTCATCTTGACATTGAGTGAAATTCGCCAAGTATGTTGGTACCATCTAACCCTCCTCCTTCTTGATTTTCTTGAGCTTTTCCTTCAGTGCCAAATTCCTTTGGTCACTATTGTTCTAAAATAAATATATGAAGGCCTTCCACATAGCATATGAGTCACCTTTCCATGGAGACTCGAGATAATGTGATCTGGAACCCCCTCTAATAAGATCCTCCTCACCCTTCCTACCTTCTTTTTCCAAGCATCAAGAAGAGCGACGTCTGCTGCCGCAGGCTTGGGAATATCATTATCAATAAATTATTTCAACCCATTGTTCTCCAGAACTGTCTCCACTCTGTATCTCCATGTGATATAATTAGAACTACCTTCAAGTGCATATTTCAATATTAATCCATTGAAAGCCATCTTGATCCGTTTGTCGCTCCAAAGAAAGTATCTCCAAGTTTGAATATTTTTCAACACAAACTCAATTTCATCTGCACTATTGTGATTCCTGGAGCTCTGATGCCATGTAGAAATTTTACAAATAATTTGTATACCAATGGATTTAATCTGATCATGCAATATACTAGATAAATATGCTCAATCCTTCTACAATTAATTTACGGAAATTAAACATGATCGCACAATCAAACTAAGTAAGAGAAAGAAAATCAATCCAAAACACACGATATTTTTATGGGGAAAGCAACCTGGTAAAAACCCCTCTATCGCTATTGTATAATGAACCAAGGAATCATGAAACAATATAATGCACTCTTCTCACAAGTGTATGATGCACTATTATGATTGTCTCACACTAATTTGGACAAAATTGGGCTAGTACTTTGGCAATTCTCAGCCTCTAATCAGGCTGCCTTGCTTACGCCATCCCTACGAAATTAATCCCTATTAAATAGGATAATTATCCTTCCTTGACTACGCAATAAATCATGGAAATCCTATGGTTGTATAACTGCATGTCGACATTTTTCTAAAAATACAACTGATAGATAAAATCCCTTTAACCTCTGTCTCAACTGGTTCTTCATCAGAACTTGCATGCACCTATTAATAGTAAATCATTAGTCACTTGACAAAATCTGATTTAATTCACATGACTTCTCACTAGTACAACAATCAATTGCAACTAGTTAGACTGACTTTATCACTTAAATGAGTTAATTGATTTCTCATGCATTAAACTAATAGACTAACTACAACTTGGAATCTAAAACAAATAGAATCACTCTACATGCCTCACCAACCACCCTCGACTCAAATTTCATGAGTTAACTGATTCTATCACACTCAGTTAACTATTACATCTAATTATAAGATATGATTAAAAATTATTGTCCAATTTAATTAAGGGATAAATAAATTTTACATACATTTATTCTAATTTAATTAAGAAATTGTCGGCTTGAGGGGTCCTGACCTAAGTTCAGTGTGCAAGGTTTGCCAAAAAACCCCTATACTACTGGCCCTTTTGGCAGTGACCTGCTTTCGCAGGTCACAGTCTCACCCAAAGTAGTATGGGTGGGTGTTGGAACCAGGTTTCCGCACCCTGAGAAAGGAAGGGTAAGGAAAGTAGGGTTGTGTTCTGTTCATATTCCCTTGCTTCTTCGTAGAGTTGACTATGTATCTATTTGCATCCACGTGCACTAGATCTAAAGTTATATGCTTTTCATAATATCAACACACCATTATATAACCAGAGCGGAACAAATCTAGATCTAATCATTCATTACACAAAATTTCGTAGCAAGAGGAAAGAAAATACATAACACAGTAATTACCAGCAATTCATTCAACATTACTCATAGATTCAGATCCAATAATCCTTCGTATTCATTCATTCATCAACCTTTCCTTACAATTCCCTTCCCAACCTACACACATAGCAGCAGGGTCTGCACACAGCTGGACTAGGATCTCCATGCACATAGCCAGTAAGAGTCCATTCCCCCAAAAACCCAAACAGATAGCTTAAAGAATATATCGCATCAATAGCTCATCAAATCCTATCTCCTACAATCCGAAATGCCTCTCTATTTATAAAAATCTAGCTTCAAAATTCCTATGGTCCGCAACCCATGGTTTTCAGACCCCTAGTTTACCCTTTAACCCATTAAAATTTGTTCGATGCTTTGACCCACCCCAAAACCCCTGCGTTATACTAAATATAATTAAAATTAACCAAAATGGACCAGTTTCGTAGCTTGTTAGGAGACCCCGTTCGAACAGTCCCCCAACACAATCTTGTGACTCATCCCAAGTCACTTTGGTGGCGTGCCTTGAATCTGCGCACGCAAGGTATCTAGGGAATGAAGGAGTGGTGGAAGCACTTCCTTGCTTTTGGTTGCAGCATGTTGCTCAATGTTGATCATCGTCAGAGAAGCAGGCCCATCGATATCCGCAGCAACTCGTTCTAACAACTGGTGGAGGCCTGTGATGGCGGATTGCGCATCATGTGCAAGCTAGAGTGCAACATCAGACCATGGCTTCAACTTTTTGTATACAACCTTCTTGGAGTGACGAAGGTCCTCAATCCTGTATATGGTGGCGAGGCGCTGTGCGGGGACGGGTGGAGGTGTGGAGGCCCGAACTTGATCTAGAACATCTTCTGCCTGCTGCAATTCCCATTGGGCATTCTGAAGTGTGGGGTGGTGTTGTACTATCGTCCATAGCTGTGTAGCCGCTTCAAGCAATTGGGATCCTAGCTCGAGCTGTTCCTGAATGATGCGTGTTGCATTAGTGACCGCGGAAATTCACTGGGCTCATTCTTCCGGGAGCATGAAATACTGTTGTCGCCTTTCTCAGTCACGGCGGTGGACTTCTTGCATCACTCTGGAAGACAGTTGTTGAGTCTCAAAAGTGTTTTCGATATTCATACATATTTCCATTATGTCATAACCATTCAGGTCTTAGCCATCTGACCTAAAACCATACATCAAGTAACCATTTTCATAAATATATGGGTTAGGATCCTTGTATTCCAAAGTTATTTATTTTATGTATTTAAAGTGAATTTATGATTAGAAACTAGAAAATTAACATAGTTTCATATATCTATATATGTGTTATGAGTTTTGTGACATGTGTAGGTCAAAAGGAAGCTTTTAAAAGACCTTTATGTGGCCTCCCAAAACCAAATTCGAATTTGAGTGGAGAAGATCATTGGATCATGAGGACACGTGTCTCATTTCCTTTTTGTATTGAAACTCTAAGAAGATATGTGTCTCATTTCTTATTTCTGTTGAAACTCTAAAAAGACATGTGTCTTATCATTTCCTATTTTTATTGTAACTCTAGAGATAGAGGGAGAGATTCATGGACTCCCATTAATGAGATAAATTCATATTTTGTATAAATAGGAGAAGCTTTCTCCTATCATGGGTAGTGAAAAATAGGAGAAGAAGAGAAAGGATTAGAGAGTGTTTTGTAACAAAGCTTAAGATGGAATGGGATGTAGATTTGTGAGTTTATCAATAAAGAAGTTTAGTTCTTTGATGTTGTTTTGATCACATCTTCAAGGAGCTAAGGATTACACCAAATTGGTAGCTGAGGGCCCCTGCTATTTGAGGAGGTTTTACATGTTTTCTATATAAGTCATTTTCAATTCTATTTTGTCATATTTCCTTACTTAGATTTCTTTCTGAAATCATAGCTTTTAGCATTATTTTTCATGTCATTTACTTAGATAAAGGATCCTCATGATATTGCAGTTAGTATCTTTCTCAAGCTCTTCCAATACATCTCTATTAATTGAATGGGATTCAATTGTGATATTCTGAGTTATTACCATTTCATTTTCTGTTATTTAGTTGAAAAGAAGATCCTCATTATACTGCAGTTAGTCTCTTTCAAAAGCTTTTCCAATAAAACTCTAATTCACGAATGAGACTAAGTTGTAATATTTTGAGTTATTGATTGTTTTTCTTCATAGAAGATCCTTATCACATTATGATTAATATCTTTCAAAAAGCTCTTACAATAAACCTCTAACTCATGAATGAGATTTAGTTGTACTGTTATAAGTTGTTTCAGCATTTCCTTTTATGTTTTAGGAGATCCTCATTGCATTAGAATTAATATTTTTTACAAGCTCTTCCAAAAAATCTCTAACTAAATGAATCAGATTAAGTTGTAGTGTTTTGAGTTACTTTTCATTTCATGAATGTTCATTTAGAAGCTGTAATATCCATGGATTAGGACTCTTTGTTTTCATCATTTTCTAATTAGGAACATAACTTGCAAATAAATTCTGTTTTAATTCATATATTAACATTTCATTTGATCCATTTTGACATAGATCTAACTTCATCTTTTTAGCATAAAGTAGCATACTAAGAATCAAAGATAAAAACCCCAAAACATCAATAAAACACTAAAAACAACGAAGTAAGAAAAAGGGATACTTAGGCACATATAGTGCATCACACTTCATCAGTTTACTAGCCCTGGTCGATAATTTATGTTAGAAATTTAGGACACTAAATTGACTAAACAACAATCTTCGTAACTCTATAGTAGGTAGCTGCGCTACAACATCCAGAAAATGGCATCCATAAATGGCTACCATGGAGGCTTTTTATTTAATTATTTCTGTTGGAGCAAGGTCTCCTAAAAAGCTATGAAACTGGTCCATTTTGGTTAATTTTGATTATATTTAGTATAATGCAGGGGTTTTGGGGTGGGTCAAAGCCTCAGACAAATTGTAATGGGTCAAAGGGTAAAATAGGGGTCCAAAAACCATGGGTTTCGGACCATAGGAATGTTGAAGCTAGATTGTTATAAATAGAGAGGCATTTTGGATTGTAGGAGATAGGATTTGATGAGCTATTGATGTGATCTGTTGTGTAAGCTATCTATTTGGGTTTTTGGGGGAACAGACTCCTGTTGGCTGTGTAAGTGGAGATCCTAGTCCAGCTGTGTGTGGACCCTGCTGTTGTGTGCACAGGTTGGGAAGGGAATTGTAAGGAAAGGTTGATGAATGAATGAATATGAAGGATTATTGGATCTGAATCTATGAGTACTTTTGAATGAACTGTTGGTAATTACTGTGTTATGTATTTTATGTCCTCTCGCTGTGAAATTCTGTGTATTGAATGATTGGATCTAGATTTGTTCCGCTCTGGTTATATAATGTTGTTTTGATATTATGAAAAGCATATAACTATAGATCTAGTGCACGTGGATGCAAATAGATACATAGTTAACTCTGTAAAGAAGCAAGGAAATTTGAATAGAACGCAACCCTGCTTGCCTTACCCTTCCTTTCTCAAGGTGCAGAAACTTGGTTCCAGCACCCACCCATACTACTTTGGGTGAGATTGTGACATGCGAAAGCAGGTCACTATCGAAAGGGCCAATAGTATAGGGGTTTGTTGGCAAACCTTGCACACCGAACCTGGGTCAGGACCCCTCAAGCCAACAAATCCCTATACTATTGGCCCTTTTGGCAGTGACCTGCTTTCGCAGGTCACAGTCTCAACTGAAGTAGTATGGGTGGGTGCTGGAACCAGATTTTCGCACCCTGAGAAAGGAAGGGTAAGGCAAGCATGGCTGTGTTCTGTTCAGATTCCCTTCCTTCTTCGTAGAGTTAACTATGTATCTATTTGCATCCACGTGCACTAGATCTACAGTTATATGATTTTTCATAATATCAACAAAGCATTATATAACTAGAGCGGAACAAATCTAGATCCAATCATTCAATACGCAGACTTTCGCAGCGAGAGGACAGAAAATACATAACACAGTAATTACTAGTGATTCATTCAACAGTACTCACAGATTCAAATCCAATAATCCTTCGTATTCATTCATTCATCAACGTTTCCTTATAATTCCCTTCTCAACCTGTGCACACAGCAGCAGGGTCTGCACACAGTTGGACTAGGATCTCCATGCACACAGCTAGCAGGAGTCCATTCCCCCAAAAACCAAAACAGATAGCTTACACAACATATCGCATCAATAGCTCATCAAATACTATCTCCTACAATCCGAAATGCCTCTCTATTTATAACAATCTAGCTTCAACATTCCTATGGTCCGCAACCCATGGTTTTCAGACCCCTAGTTTACCCTTTGACCCATTACAATTCATTTAGGGCTTTGACCTGCCCCAAAACCACTGTGCTGTAATAAATATAATCAAAATTAACCAAAATTGACCAGTTTCGTAGATTTTTAGGAGACCCTGTTCCAACAGAAATAATTAAATAAAAAGCCTCCATGGTAGCCATTTATGGATGCCATTTTCTGGTTGTTGTTTCTGGATGCCAATTTCACTATTTCTTGTTGCAAATGTCAACAATTTTTTTATGATGATAAGAAGCATAAGGATTGTTTCATCCCCATGTTGTTGACACATCTGCGCAAGACTATGGATCAAAAAAAGATTTATTCTTAGGTTGAAGCCCTCGAGGTTTCTATGAAATTAGAAGTTGGGCATAGAGAATATGCTCAATTCGAAGCGCTGCAAATTCAAAGCCAATTGGAGGCTGTGGACTTAGAAATTAAAAACTTATGCATGGATCAGGGTAAATAAGTTAGCACAGATGTCTCATGCATACGCTGTAAAGGTTCTGTCTACTTCAAAGATTAGTGCCCTCCGTTTTTGGATTACCTACAAGTGGGGGGGCCAAATCCACTGCATCTCAGGGATACTGCTGGGCCAAGTACCCCACACTATAGTGCGTTGATTATAGGATAGTTGGATGACATGATACAAACCATTTCCCTCGGCTAGGAGCCTATGTACCAGAGCTAAAACATCAATGGTGCAGATTTTTATCTTCATTTGGTCATGACGAGCACCATTTCCGGATGTTTGATCTAATGATAGACAATGCGAACCTTTATAGAGTGCAGGCCGACCCTTCATCACGAGAATCTCCCTCTGGATAGGGAGGGTCCCCTGTAAGAGGAAGGGGAGGGGGGAGAGATGGAGATGTAGGTCAGGGGAGAGGAAATTAATCTACTACAACTATGGAGACATTGGACACTATGTGCATGAATGTGGAGACACTAGACACTATGTGAGTGACTGATCATGTAATTGAAGATTTCCCTGTGTTAATTGATAAAATGTAGGAAAATCAAGAGCATAAATCTATGAAAAACATAAAAATGGTTAAAGTTGAACCGCGCGATGATGGTCCAAGTGTAAATGTAATTACACACAGTGGTGCTGCCACTGGAGGAGACGAGGAGAAGAAGGCTGATGTAGAACCACTAACCAGAATGGCGTCTGACAAGAAAGAAGGACTCAACTTGAAGAGGGAAAAGGAGACTTTCATTGAAGCCAAGAATTATTTTGCTATTTCAAGAGCATCCACGTCAAAGTCTATCATGGAACCAAAGGGTGATGATGAAGTCAAACCATTCCTACAAGCCCGCATTAACCTACTACGCAATTAGAAGACAATAGATAATCTTCAGGCCTTGATAGAAATCTGCATGGAAAAAGAAGTATCTCAAATGGAGACTATGGCTATGAATAAGGTTTATAAGAACAAGAAGATAACTGGTCAGGAGATGTGCATCAATGTGCAGGTTGAAAAGTATGAGATGGATCAAGTCATCCTAGATCTAGGGTCTGATGAAAATGTTCTACCTAAGAAAATATGGTAGAATATGGGATAAACAAAGCTGAATGGTCCACCATTCAGTTACACATGGCTAATCAGAAGAAGCTCATTTCACTTGGAAGACTTCCATCGGTCCCTTTAAACTTTTTTGGAGTAAAGGTATGCACGGATTTTGAAGTAATAGAGATAGTGGTTGATGCAAAACCCTACCCTGCATTATTAGGATTGGATTGGGCCATTGATATGGGAGGCATCATCAACCTGAAGCATAGAAGCATGATCTTTCAGAATGATGGTACGCGGGTGATAGTCCCACTAGATGCAGTAGAAGGAGAAAGATATACAAACTGAGTACGTGAAGGAGATTATGTCGACCATATTTATAAGCTGACTCCACGGGACGAATATTTGATCAACCCTACAACTGATGGGATGCTGAATTGGGAGAATGATAGTTCGTGTTTTTCAGATTTGGATGGCGAGATGGAGAACTGGATGAATTAGTTACATGATGTTTTTGTGCTATGATGCCTCAATATCACTAGGAAATTCTGGTGTATCTCCTTAGAGGTAATAGAACTACCCTATTTTGATGGCTTTGGTAGTGTCAAAGAATTTCTGGAAGAATTGGAAAAGGTTGTCCAAGAAGAGTGAAGGTTCTGGGAACTTGATCTGGCTATGCACACAACCCCAGTGTGTTTGTGGGAAACACACAAGGGCGTGTTTAAGGATTGGGAGGAATGTAGAAAAATGATGAATTTTCACTTTGAACCTCCCACTACCCCACCAACTCAGTTTTATATGGTCAGGGGAACCCGTGCAAGAACCTATCCATGTGGGTGGAAGTTTGGAAGGAAAATACTTGGGACAAGTGGGTTCATATGTTTATTCATTCGTTGGGGCCTGTACATACCACTTGGTACCTGGAAATGGAGTTGCACCGAGGAAATATTCATTGGATTACAATTTCTGATGATTTCCTATCAACCTTTTGCTTGGTTGGGGGATCAGAAAAATTGGATGAAGCCCTACAGGACATAGATGCTCTTGTATTTGATGAATTGCGACCCTGAAGGGGGTGTGTAGTGCTAGCATGGGATGCATAGATGAAAAAAATTGTCAATAAAAATAACTTGTCAATAGAGGATAATGAAGATGATCTGATAATTTTCAAAATCTGTAAATCTGAAGGGGAGCACGCAGTTGCATGGCCCTCATTGGGAATGGTAGATGTAAATAAACCTCTGAAGTTAAAGGAATTCAACATTGGGACAGAAGAGCAACCCAAGTTGGCCGAAATCGGGGATTAGTAGGATGATGATTCAATATGGAAGATTGTGGAGTTGCTGACAGAGTATCACGATCTCTTTCCGACAAAGTTCTCTGAGCTCAAGGGAATTTTAGGAGACCTAGGTGTTATGAAGATCACATTGAAACTGGATGCACGCCCTGTCAAGCAACGATCATACCAATTGAATCCTAAATATACTCAGAAATTAAAATAGGAAATAGAAAAAATGGTGGCTGTAGGCATCATTGAGCCTGTATAGCAGTCTTATTGGGTAAGCCCAATGGTGGTTCAAGAAAATAATACCAAAAGAGAGATAAGGATTTGTGTAGATTTGCACAAGCTGAATGATGTCTGTGTGCATGACCCCTTCCCTATGTCATTTTCTGATAAGATCATGGATAATGTGGGAGGAAAAGAGGATTATTTTTTTACTGATGGATTTTCAGGATATCATTATATCAAAATTGCACCTAAAGACCGCAGAAAGACCACCTTTGCAACAGGGTGGGGGTCCTTCCAGTACAATATCATGCTTTTCAGATTGAAAATTCACCTGTGATCTTCTCGTGCATTGTAGTGGTTGTGTTCAAATAATTCATGCATAAATTTTTGGAGGTATATTTTGATGAATGGATAGTGTGTTGGATTGGTAAAGAAAAATGTTTCAAGCTTGCACATGATGCTTGACACTCGTAGAAAGCACCGGATTTCTCTCAACCTAAAGAAATGTATTTTATGCATGTCTATTTTGATATTCCCAGAGTGGTCTAAGGTATTCCATGTACATGTGGATGCATCTGGTATAGCACTTGGCATTGCTTTAACATAGCCAGGAGAGGGATACATTGATCACCCTATTGATTTTTCAAGTAGGAAGCTCTCCAGTGCAGAGCACAACTACTCAACCATAGAAGGGAAGGATTAACCATGGTGTACACTCTGCAAAAACATAGGCACTATCTGCTAGGAGGACACTTCAAAATGTTCACTCACCATTCTAATTTGAAACACCTGGTCAATAATCCTATGTTAGGGGGGGATATTTGTAGATGGTTGCTGTTATTTTGGGAGTATGACTTTGAAATCATTGTGAAGCCTGGAAGACTAAATTCTAGACTTGATCATTTATCATGGATTGAAAATGTGGAAGCACCAACCAGTTTGGAGGATGGGTTTCCTGATGAAAAACTCTATGCTATCAAGATAGTTGATGAGTAGTTTTCTTATATTATTCACTTCCTGACTACTCAAAGCGCGCCTGCTGAGTATTAGGTACAACAGAAGAAGGAGTTGGTTGCATGCGCAGCTGATTTTACCTTGATTATGGGTTAGTTGTATAGGTTGGGAACATATGAAGTTTTGAGAATATATGCATTGGAACATTAGAGATAGGATATCTTGGATGAGGCATGTAGAGGGGTGGCAGGAGGTCACTATGCTGGAAAATCTACTGCGCAGAAGGTGTTTCTTGCGGGGTTATGGTGGCCCACACTATAGAGAGATGCACATGCATATTGATGAGCATATGATGCATGTCAGAGAATAGGGAAGCCCTCGTGTGGAGATGAAATGTCCCTATAGCCACAGACGGCCCTAAAAGCCTTTGATAAATGGGCTATGGATTTTATTGAACAAATTAATCCTCATGGGAAGAAGACTCGAGCACGCTATATCATCACGACCACAGTTTATGTAACGATATGGGTAGAATCTAAGGTAGTTAAGGACTGTACTTCATATACTGTTCTGCATTTCATTTTTGAAAAAACTTAAACCAAATTCAAATGCCTGAAGATAGTGATTAGTGATAGAGGTACGAAATTTGTTAATGAAACCATTTAAGCTCTAACAAAGGAATTTCAGATCCATCACGAGAAGGGTACCCCTTATCACCCAAAAGAAAATGTCGTTGCAGAGGCTTTCAACAAAATCTTGGAGAATGCGTGCACAAAGATTTGTAATGCCAATCAGAATGACTGGGACACGTGTATCCCCTCTATGTTATGGGATTATCCCCTCTATGTTATGGGATTATAGGACTACATGTAAGAATTTGACTGGGAAAACACCTTTTAGGATGGTCCATGGGCAAGAAGTGATCATGAAAATGGAGTATATTGTCCCAAGCCTCCGAATCACAACTTTCACTAATATGGTTGAGCCTGAAATTATGGAGGAAATTTTGGCATGATTGGCTGCCTTAGAAGAATATTGGTTCATTGTTAACTGCCATCAACAAGTGCAAAAGGCGTTTGAAAGGGCCTAGCATGATAGGCACATAAGAAAAAAGGTGTTCAAGGAGGAAGACTTGGTCTTTCTATACAACAGTCAGTTCCCATGCCACCCAGGGAAGTTCCAGAAACATTGGTTAGGGCCATACATTGTGAAGGAAATTACTGACGGAGGTGTGGTGCACCTGGACACGGTGCACGGTGAGAATCTACAATGTTCCCAATTTTAACCTCAAGCTAAAATGGAACATTATACTTGCATATTTTCATTTTGTTGAATAAAAATGGGTAAAGTGACCCATTCATGTAATTAAAAGGAATAAAATCCCTTAAAATGTGAAAAGGGATCATCATGAAGCTGGATTTCACACCCTCATGTGTGAAAGGGGTTAAAATGCAAATGGACAAGGCCTAATTGACCAAGTCAAACTGCATTGGCATGAGTTTGAAAGCACTAAGTGGGAAAACACAGTTTTAGTGGAGGAATATTCCATGGGGAAGAAAAATTCTAGAGGAAGGAAGATGGAGACTTCATTGTGTTTAAAAGAGGAGCAAGGCAGCCCATTGAGAACATCTTGGATCATTTGATTATTTGTCTATTGAGACAAATTGCTGCCTCTTGATGTTCAGCAGAGCTGTAGTGTCCTCGGGCACGAGGGAGTCCTGTTTAGGATTTCCTCTCCTTCTTCTGTATCTCATGAAGGATTTCAATCATCCTCCATATTCTTTCATTCAGGCCATAACATCAGCCTACTCCATCAGCACAATATCTGGAGTAGATTATTGTGCAATGTTGCAGGGTGTTGCTGGGGAGGTTTCCTACAACACCATTTCAAGCTGATATTTCAGAGGAGGGAAGGTATCCACTTCCAGGAGGTTAGTGAGGATGGTTCCCAATCTTATTCCACTATATTTGGCAGAAGTCCAACCACTTCCATTAGTTACAGCGTAGACCCTCTCATAGACTGAGTTCTAGTTGGAGCATATTTGCAGTGAGGGTGTTGCAGATATTACAGAGGGTGAGATATTTGTTGTATGGATAAGCCTTGCAATATATATTTCCAAAGGAGAAGGGATCTTCATCAACTTCAGCCATTCAACATTCTCCATTCCATTCCATGTATGGAGTTGCTGCAGCTACCCAACAACTTTGGCATTTCAGCAGTTTTTCATATTTTTGCCAATCCTTCCAAGATTGACTTAAGGTAGTGATTGGGAGGTGAGATCAGCTCTCCCAATGATGTATGATCCATGTATATGCAGATCCATGATGTTTCTCACTCAGTACAGTAGTCTTCCTTCTATGACTGCGTAGTCCCTATTCATGGGCATTCTGCTATGGAGCAACACTTGTATTTTTTGGCATGTGTTTTCATGGAAGGCTTCCTGCCTTATTCTTTTGACATTCATTGTATCATTTGATTCTGTTATTTTATAATAAAATGGATCAATTGTTTTCATACATTTTGGCATAATTTTATTCACTGATATTTCCAGTTTATGTCTTTATATTGCTGTAGCTGCATTTTTGGGTTATCTTGAAAGATTCCCAATCTTGTTGTATTCCCTCTTGGGAATATTGTCCCTTGAAAAAACTCTATAGACAGAGTCTGATAGAGGGCCAGGAAGCCTCTGGAGCTCATCCATCTTTCTGAAGGTGAAAAATCCAATAAATTCCCCTTTAGTCTATCTCTGGAATAGATTTGTTTGTCGATTGACAAAGTTTTTGAAAAAGGAACATTACAGAATCTTCCCGAGTATTCCAATGGAAGTCGTTTGAAGCCATATAGGGATGATCTGGTGCTGAAAAAATGGCTATATGATCGGAGAATAAGAATAAAAGGGTCTACGCATGGCACATAGAAAAGGCGCATACAGGTGCAATGGGAGCACAGGGGTGATGAACAGGAGAAGAAACTAGCCAGTGGAATAGTAAAACTGGGGGAAAGAGAAATTTTACCATTGGGTGGAGTGGGTTTCATGCATTTAATGAAGTGATCTCCTGGGATTTTTTACCATTTTTACCAAGGTAAGCTTCATTTAACAAAGATCCAACTATTTTCACCTTGGATTGCTTATAAAAGGAAGGGTGTGGGTAACAATTGGTTCATTTTCTTTCTAATTACATAGCGCCCTGAGATTATCTGTGATTCGTGCTGTAAATTTTCCTGTAAGTACTGTGTGTCTGGTCGAGAGACCCCATCTAACATGACAAATACTAAATTTATCTTCCACATGAGAATGACGGCCACCAATAGAAAGAGTGTAGCTGCTGACGAGCACTCTATTCCCCTCATAGCATCGACTGAGCCGGGATCGGACGATGTCAATGAAGTAATCCTTGGTAGAAGAAGCCATGTCCACACCAGCTAAAGGAGAAGGAAAAATATCGAAGTGTTCCACTTTGAAGCCATGGACCTCTCCAAGGAATGTGACAACCCTACATCAGGCCATTAAATATAGGTCACCTATTTGTGACCCGTGGAAGAGACCAATGAGCGCCATTGAGGAGGTTGTGCTTGTCAAACCTATCTCATGGTAGCTTCCATATCTCAAGCAATGTAGACCCTTTGTGTGTGCACCAAATAATGTAGACTCAGTGAGGGACTACCTTCAGATGCCTCTGGTCTTGCAGGCTATTCCGCTTGCTGAAGATGTGTTTGGTAAGGCACATAGTGTCAAGTTTGATTATAATGACTTGGAAAATGATGAAACATTCCTTGAGCTAGCGCCAGAGTACTACTTGGAGTGGGTGCTCTATGAAGGTTGAGACAATGTCGTGGACGCGAAGGCTA
Organism: Pinus albicaulis; assembly: GCA_034641835.2. Lineage (NCBI taxonomy): Eukaryota > Viridiplantae > Streptophyta > Pinopsida > Pinales > Pinaceae > Pinus > Pinus albicaulis. Next base: position 442,390,358 of record CM076575.1, on the reverse strand, counting down.
GGAAACGTCGTGATCCTGAATTTGCTGTGGATTCCATATTTTGGGAGGTACCCTATCACCTCCATCTATGTGCACCAACTGTTGGCGTTAGTTCATGAAGGATGTCTATGGACCCAGGGACATATTCCAACTGACGTCGCACTAATCCACCAGATCATTGGCCTACATAAGAAGGGGCCTCATCCAATGACAAGCTTTGGGAAAAGCAACGGGCTCAAGGTCACAACAAAGGTCAAGAAAGAATACAAGGTTGAGAGGGAGAAAATGGGATTCCTGGTGTAGGTAATTATGAACCCAGGCGTGCGCCTAGTAACCTTAGTCCTAGGCAGCAAATTGATGCGCAAGTGTAGACCAAAGGTGATCCCTGTGCACGTGATTGTTTTGGTAGGCTAGTGCGAGAAGGGGAACAACTAAAAATAGTGCTAGTACCTCTACAAAGAATTCTTGTAGAATGTGCGCAAGGTGTAGGAGTAGGGGAAGCCATTTAACTACTCTTGGCTGCTGTTACTTATTACGCTAATAGCGTGGGAGAATATGTCAGATGCAGGCCTCCTGGAATCGAAGCCTGTCATATGTGAGGGGGTGCGCTATGAAAATATGTGGGATTCCCCTGACCCTAGGAGGGTCAAGGAAAATATGCTTTTTTGGGTACTATTTGAGGGCGCGTTGGCCACTGAAATTCACTCATGTCTAAGAGTGTCACCAATAGTCTATGAGAAGTACAATATCATCACCTATTTTCAGATAACAATGCAAAATATGCAGGTTAGGGCACACAATGACCCCGCATGGTATTACCTGCCCTTCATGGTCACTGAAGCATAAGTGGATTAGGTCATTGCGACCTGGACGACAGAATGGAAATTTGGGCTCGGTTCCACCAAGCTCGTCACAACGTCTACTTCGGGCAAAGATATCATGCTAGGAAAAAAAGAGAAGGACACGGAAGCATAGCAGCATACAGATAAATATGTTGAGATAGGCGCCGAAAAGGATGTCGGGACGGGTGAAAAAAATGCAGAAGCAGAAAAGGATATAGAGAAAAATATTGGATGAGAAGCTGAGGTAGACCCTCGTGGCCTTGAAGGGGTAGATGGTGGTGGCGTGGCATCTCTGTGTGGTGCAAAGCGATGGAAAGAAGGTCCAAACGGCCTGCTACATAAGCGGAAGGGATCCAAAGCTGGAGGTAATGAAGAGGTCACCTTAATAGAAGAGGACTTGGATAAAATTGCAGATGTAGTTGCTTCTATCTCTGATGACATATGGACTGCCATGGAAGAGAAGTACAACGTTGCAATGGAGGCCTTGCAATTTGGATTGCAGGTCTTATAGCTGAAGGCCGAGAACTTACAAGAGAGTGTGGATCAAGTGAGGTTGATTCAAGCGAGGCTACCTACAAAAATGGTCATTATGTCGAGAGACAGCTAAATCTTCCCCTTCCCAGGTGCAGCGGTTACAATGGCGCAACCTACGCGCATAGGTGAAAACCTTCCTAGAGGTCGGAATTTATTTGTCAAAATTGCCATGTAGAGAGATACACACTATACAAACAATTATATCCGATGAGGTGCAGTGCAGGGAGGCACACGTTCAACAGCAGTTGAGTGAACTAAAATATATAGCTACGGAAAAATGGAAGAGTTTCTCCAGGCCCATACAACGCAACAGGCGGTAGTTTCTTAACGCGAAGAATTGGAGAACTTATTTAACAGACTGCACGGTGATCTTCCTGAAGTGGCCATCCCAACGTCTTCCGCACCGCAATTCAAGATCAAAATCCTGATTGTGATGCTAAAGGCTTCCAGGACAGAACTGCAGACAATTAAGGTCAAGTTTGAAGAACAGATTGCAGCACTATAGGGCAAGCTCCTACCCAAGACTCGCCCGGAGGTGTGAGCGTAGGAGGAAGCCTTAGTAAAAGAGGCCTTAGGGAGAATCTCAACAAACATTGACAAGGGATCAGCACTACTTGAGACAACCATGGGACTGAGGACCTATGTGCAAACATACCCACTTGTCAAGAAAATCAATCAGGAGCTACATGTCAAGGAGTAGATGTTTGACGATCTACAATAGGCCTTACCCACTTTCATTCCTTCACAGAACATTGCTCGCCTGCATACCAACCAACTTCTACGAGATGAATTTGAGGAGCTCCGCAGAAAGAATCAAATTATAACTAAGCATATGAAGCCGTGGGTAGACAAGGAAATTTAGTTGTCTCAAGACCTAGATTCAACAGTTAAAAACCTCAATCAGACCCTGTAGAGTATCAACCTAGCTACATAAGGGTTGACATTGCAGAAGCTAGTAGATACCGCACAAAGCGTAATAGATCAAAGTGTGGGAATCTTGGTGGATTTTTCTGCTGCCATTGAAGAGCTGTAGAATAAGATGAAGAACCTAGTGTCGCTGTGACTCGAGAAGAGTCAAAAGAATGTGTTGGGGGATTTTTAGAGCGGAGACCCCTAGGACCTGATTTTGATCCATTTTTGATATATTTTTTAAAATGTTTTGTAATTTTAATTGTGTGTAGCACAAGTCGAGGGTTTTGGGGCAGGTCAAATCCCCTCATGAGTTGTAATGGGTCAAAGGGTTGAACTAGGGGGCACAAACCATGGTTTTCAGACCTTAGACGAGCGCAAGCTAAAAGTATAAATATGAGTGTAGATCGAGTTGATGGAAGTAAGTTGTAATGTTGCTGATAGTGATCTGACTTTATTTTGGTATTTTAGCAAACTTGTCCGGGTTAGAAGGCTCCAGCTAGATGTGTGCATAGACACATTAGTCTAGCTTCGTGTGAACCTCGTTGGTTGTGTGTGCGGGTGAAATGAAGGTGTCATATGGGAGATCTGAATTGCTAATGAATGAAGAACTGTTTTGGATGATATCTGAATATTAAATGCATCTGTTATTTTCTTTATGATTGTTTTTCCGCATGTTATTTTCGATTCCTGTGTTATTTTTATTCAGAATGATTGCACAACTGTTTCCTGCTTTAGATGAATTCTAAATGAATGGATATTTTATTGCTGAGCTCCAAGGATATGTATTAAGGATAATTGAAAGGATTATGAAGTCTGTCTTAGTGTGAACATAAGGTATTCTATGTATTTGACCTAAATCTATCTTGTTAGGAGTTCTGGTTAGGGCTTGTGTTGCGAAGGTCTGATAAGGGTTGTTTAAGGAACCCCCATCATTTAATTTTCTCTTAGGGTGTGGAAACCTAGTTCCAACACCCCCCCCCCACACTACTTCGAGTGAGACTTTGACTTGCGCAAGCAGGTCACTGCCGAAAGGTCCAGTACTGAGAGGGTTTTTTTGTTTAACCTTAACTTTGAACCTAGGTTAGGATACGTCAAGCCAAAAAAAACCCGCAGTCAGTTCGAAAAATTCATCCATTGATCGTTAACACAAAAATAAGAACTGTGATGGAAAATATGAGTTCAATTTAGATAACATCTACTCTACGCTTTGAGCACTATTCATTTCAAAGAACTAGATACTAAGGTACAAAAGGAAATTATGAAGAAGGGAAACTAGCATTCATCTTCTAAGAAATCATAAACACAATATTTTTTACTAAGACTATGAATCCTTCCAATCAGTCTCCCACAAGAGGTGATGTAGAAGCTTCCAATCACATATTTTTATAGCTTAACATATATTGAAATGAAACAAAGTTATGAAATATTTGAAGCTAAGAAAATAAAAAAAAATGCATAAGAGGTGTTAGGAATCTGTAATTTTAGCAGATTGGTGAGACTAAAACTGCAAAAGCAACATTATTTCAACCAAGTTTGGGATTCTAGGATCTAGCCCTCCTGAATCCAGAGAGGGATCTCTCCAATAAGTGAAAAGATGGATTTGTCTTTGAAATTTGGGGTAATGATATTAGGCTAGTTATGAAGGCCAAGGGTTTTGTTTGTTTTTGGATGGTTGAGCATGAATATTATTTGAGGGGAAAGTCCTAAGTGCAAAGAGTTTCAAAGGTGAGAAGTTGCAAGAAAATAGAACAGCTTTGGCTAAAAAGATAGATATAACGCTGGTTTTTAGTCCATTAAGATATGGAGTCATATCAGGGCTTTAATTGAGCAACAACATCAAGAGTGATCCAAGGGGCAAGTCATCTATATCACAAGATTATTGAGATTAAAATGATGGAATGGAAACAATAAAGTGTTGGAGGGGTGGAAACTGATAATAATTTCACAAGGGATTTATAGTCAGTCCAAACAAGAAAAGCCTCTTAAGTAACTGTTTAAAACCAACCAAGAATAGGGCTAACCATAGACTTCTTGGGCAAGTTTGTATTAAAGCAGCTTAATTGACAAACAATCCAGTAATCCACATAATTACCTTCAGAAAGTATGAAAACATATAAGGGAAACAAAGTGTAACTTAAGATCAGATAAGGTACTTTTAATCCTAGTCTGCTTTCAGCCAATACCAAGGGAAACCTTCAGAATCTGCCTTTGGAGAATAGAAGCTAGAAACAGGAAAAACCATCACTTTTCTAGTCTAAATTTAATAAGAAAATAAGGAAAATAAATTTTAAGAACAATGTTTAAAGAACACAGTAGGACTAGGGAACTCCAACATTCCTAACTGCTTAAACTGTATTAAATCATTCTTAAATAAACAAATTGGAGGAAAACATTGAGATAAAGATTATCAGTGAGAGAAGGGTACTGGTAAATAGTAAATCCTAACTCTATAAATGCTGTTATTTATTAGAGAATAGTGAACAATATGACATACATAGAAGGAAAATAATAACAAAGAAAAGGGGTACTTCACCAATGATATAGACCAGGATCCCAAGAAACAGCTTGTTATTGATGTCAAACCAGTTACAGTACTCAGGTCCAATGTTTTAGTTCAGCAATCATCTTCACTATCTAACCTAACTAATCTAGCACACATAGAGCTCCAAGGGCCAGTGAACACTATTTACAATCATAAGTTTAAGCTCCAATATATTTCAAAGTTCTACAACCAACCCCTCTCTCATCTTCTGTAGTAGTATATATAGAAGAATGAGGAGGTGAGATCTGATAAAAGATCTCAATTACAATTAATACAGATCTAATGGTTTCTAGCCTTTGGGGGGCTCAATGAAGAAACTTGCATAGGTGTCCTCTATATTAAATGTTTTTACATAAAGATTAAGCTCGGTGGGAGCTTTTGTTGACCTTTGAGGCTATGTGTGGCGTCGAAGTAACTCTGCAGATGTTTATCATTAAGTTTCCTTGCAGAAGTAACTTTTTGGCTGCGCTGAGAGGTAGATATCTTCATTTGAGCAATAACTCTAGCCTCTGGTTGAATAATTCGAGACACAAGTGGCTTTGTGGTAGCTGGGAGGAATCAATTTGCCTCAAATGCGGCGGTGGAGGCCTTCTGTTCGATGAACCTTTATGATTTCTTGATTTATCTGTGCTTTAATCGGGGATTAGGCTTTTGATAAACATTCTTAGCCATGATCCCCGAAAATATGTCTTCCATCCTCTGTCCTGATATATTTTGGTCTTCGACACTGATACTCTTTGATTTGCGATTGACTTGCTGTGTTTTTCTAGTGTGCAGGGCTGTGTAGGGGTGATATAGCATCAATGCCTCATGAACCATTGATGATACGTGAATTTAAAACCTGCAAATGATTTTCGGGAGGATCGTCACCCTCTGCTTCTGAATTTTCTTCGGTCATGGTGGAAAAACCATTGAAAACCCTGCAAAATACAAACAAAAATTATAAAATCCATGCATATATAGGTTTACTGCTTCAGAAGGCACGTGGAGGGAGCGTGGCCATTGGATGGCATTATCCAACGGTCGGGATTTTGATTAGAGGAATCAAAGGGAGGGAGGTAGGATCTGTTAAATCAGATCCGTCGATTGAGCAGAGATCGACGGTCGGGAGAGGAGGCGGAACGTCAAAGAGGAAAACGTTGACCGGGTGATGAATTTGGGAGATGAAATATGGGCCGTAGATCTGCAGATCAGATCGACGGCGGAGATGCTTGAATGACCGCATCGTATCCTGGTTATCTGTCGGGCATCTTCGGTGAGCGATCGCCGTCCGATGGGCGGCCTCAGATCAGACGACATGCATCAATATCGCGTTGGGTCCACGTTTAACGTGCGACGGACAGTGGTTTTGTGAACAGTGCCCAGGCCACGTGTCAACCATTGAATGGAATCACTACCAATCGGGAAAAAACCGCCCTCGCCCAAAGGTGGTGCGATGAATATCGTGTGGTTTTTGGAATGGTGAGTGGTTGGCAGGGACCACCGGGCTGGCGGACTCCGCGTCGTTGATCTGCAAATCAGATCGACAGTGGGGATTGATTGGGGGTTTTTTAATTGGCGGAAAAGTTTATAACATAATAAAAATCGAAAAATTCATATAAGAAAAGGTTTTATATATATTTATAATGCGGCTTGGTGCCCGACTACGGGGCCGAGGGTTATATGAAGGGTAATACGACCGGGGTTAAAAAAGGAGGGGCTAAATACTAAAATACATATAAAACATGCATTTCAATGGTTTAAAGGGGTTCCGATAAGGCAAAGAAGGAGTCTTTAAACCTTATCAAAGGGTTTTGATGAAGGGGAAAGGGAAAAATCATGAAAATGAGGGATTTTTCATGGGAGATGAAAGGGTTAAAATGAGGTTATTTTTGGAAGAAGGGAGGGGGGAAAAAGGTGCTTGTAGCAGTATTCTTCCTTGGGAATCAGTAGGATTTTTTAGTATAAGAAAAGGAACAGCAGTGAAGATTTGGACAGAGGAGAGGCATGAGGCCTACAAGAGTCTTCAAGAGCCAACACTTTTTAGCAATAAAATTTGTTCCTTGAAGGCTCAAAAAGTTTTAGCCACCTTTTGCTATAATAAATTTTATAGGTGGCTAACAGTGGCTCCACTTGGGGATGGTGCCTTCTTGAAGGCATCAAGAACTTCAGACTTGCACTCTCTGGGAGGCTGACCCATGCCACATCCATTATGTTCTCTGAAAGGCTGATCAGTTGCCTCACCCATTGGGCTGCCTTTCTTTCTGTGGATGATCTTCTTTGTTCTGGAAACATGTTAACAGTCAAGAAAACAATGGATCTTCATCAATACAAGCTTTCTACCTACCCAATCCTACTGATCTAGCATTTTTTCTTCATTAGAGTGCACTTGGATTGGCAAAATATTTTCAAAACATTTTATTCTTTTGAAAGAATAAAACTAATCTAATTCTGCTCCTTATTTCTCCCCGAACTCAGATTAAACAGTTGAGTTCAGATGCTTCTCTACCTATTCTACCATATTTTGGGATTAAACTGTCCAACAGATTTTTATTCTCTAAATTCTAAAACATAAATTTAAAAAAAGTCAAGTCAAGATTAAACTTTTTGACTTGATGTGATCTATGGCATAAAAACAAGCTGCACATAGACATTTATTTTGCAGAAAATTTAAAACAAAAATGGAAGGCTTAAGATCTAAAAATTCAAAGAACTTCCTTCATATTTTTTACAGCTCTGTCTTAACTTTTGCTTTGAGTTGTTCCTTATTTGTTCTCTGGTTTAGATTTTGAGCTAATTAGAACTATATTTACATCTTATTTGACTCAGAAAATAAAACGGATTTGAGTCATTTTCTCTTTGGAAACTGAGGTTCAGATTTTGATCTTGTTTGAACCTTTAATTTCTATCCTAATCTATCTACTGATAAGCCAAGATTTAAACAATTTGGCAAATCGAATTCACTATCCTATAAGCAGAAAATTTAAATCTAATTAGTCAAGATTAGGATGTTTGACTAACTAGAAGTGTGTTCTTTAGGAGTGGCATTTGAGCTTTCACACTTTCAGAATTTGTTTCTCTTTTTTGGTATGGGGCTATACCTTTCTTGTTTTCACAATCTGCCCTCTTTTCTTTCTTTTCCTTGTTTTTGTATTTTTGATTTTTATAACTTTGAAAGCAATGGTGGATGAAATATTTATAATGGAAAAAATATAAAAGGCTCCAAAACATATCATGGATCAAGAGAAGTAATGTTTAAGCATGCTGCCATTGACAGGACCTCCAAACAGTTCTGCTCCATTCAATTCCTGCAAGAAAAATGCATTGTTACCAGTAGCTGAATGAATAGAGTAAGGGCCAAGCCATAAGTTGTCAAATTCTCCATGCTTACCCTTCTCTTCCCTCCTTGAGTCCCACTTTAAAACTTTGTCCCCAATTTGAAATTTCTGGCCTTTGTTCTTCTGTCAAAAATATTTTTAATGCTGATCTGTTTCTGCAATGGTTTGTTATAAACTTCCTCTCTGGTTTGCTGAGGATGAATGGTTTGATTTATTCTTCTGATCATGTCATTATCTTTAGTTTGAAACTCTTGAATCAAATTCGTTACTAGTACACCAAGGCTATTTGGAAAAATTGCATCAGTACCATACACAAGCTGGAAAGGTGACATACCAATAGATTTATTCAAAGTCAATATGTCAGCCCATAGTGCATGAACTAGCTTTGTGTGCCAGGAATTTTTGTTGTCCTCCAACAATTTCTTGATTATGTTCACTAAATTTTTGTTTGAGGATTCTGCCAGTCCATTACCTTGAGGGTAATAGGTCATGGAATGCCCCAATGTTATATGATATCTTTGATAGAAATCAACCATCTTATTTGATCCAAATGCTGCTGCATTATCAGTGATAATCTTGGTAGGACAACCAAATCTGGAGAGAATGTTAGTCTCCATAAATTTTATGATAACTAAATCATTGGCCTGACTACAAGGTATGGCTTCTATCCACTTAGTGAAATAGTCTGCGGTAGTGAGAATCCATATATGTTGGGCAGAAGATGGGGGATGGATTTCTCCTATGAATTCAAGTCCCCACTGTTGAAATGGGGCTTCAACAGTGATTAGATGTAGAGGTAGGGGTAGCAGTTTTCTTTTGCCTTCAAAAAGTTGGCATTTATGACAGGCTAGGATCATCTTGTGTACATCATGAAAAAGGGTAGCCAATAGAAACCATCCCTCAAGATTTTGTTGGCTGTTTTCTTCCAGTATAAATGACCTCCACACTCTCATTCATGGAACTGGTATTTAACCTTTTCTGCATCAAACTCAGGCAAACATTTAAGAAATAGACCACTTGCATTTTTCCAATAAAGACATTTATCAATAATGCAATAGTTTACAGCTTTCAATTTGAGGAATCTTGCCTTTGTTTTTGTCAAACCTGGAGGTGTATTCAAATTAAACAAAACATAAACAATATCAGCATACCAAGGGGAATTCATAAAATGGTTTTCAACAATGGGAGTTGAGACTTCCTCTTGATAATCTAAAGCATTAATCATATTCATATCAAGAACTTCAAAATTGGATTCAGCCATTAATCTAGCTAGACCTTGGCCTTTGATGAGTTTAGTGGGTTTTATCTCTAAATCATATTCAAGGATAACAACAATCCACTTACTTCTCTTACCATCTGGGTCCTGTGTTAGAATTTATTTCACAACTGAGTTTGGGACAAAGGCAATGATGTGTGAGTGAAGAATGTATACTCTGAAGTATTTCAAAGCTTTAACCAAAGTAAAAGCTTGCTTCTCCATAATGTTATACTTCAGAGGGGCATCCCTCAATGCCTTGCTAAAGAATGCAATAGGCTGCTCTTGTCCTTGTGGATTTTTCTGTAGAAGGACAACAGCTATGGTATGTTCTGATGCAAATGAAAAAATATAAAAATCCTTTAAAAAATTAGGACTTATAAGAACTGGTGTTTTGGTTAACGCTTGTTTTACCAGCTCAAAAGACTTCTTTTCTTCCAAGGTCCATTTTACCCCTTGCTCCTTTTTTAACATGTTTGTGATATTCCTAAGGAGCTCAGCCAAGTTGGGGATGAAACTTCTCAAAAATTTAATATTTCCAATGAAAGATTGCAACTCTTTGATGTTCCAAGGATGGGAGATTTGCAATATGGCCTCAATCCTCTTTGGATCTATCTTTATACCCTCCTCAGAAATAATGTGCCCAAGAAGTTTACCTTCTTGGAGACTGAATAGTGTCTTCTTAGGGTTTAAGGATATTTGAAACTTTCTGCATTTCTTGAAAACTTTTCTCAAATGTTCTAAGTGCTCTTCATCTATTTTTGAAAACACAGTGACATAATCAAGGTATATAATGATGAAGAAGCCCAGTTCCTCCGAGAATTCTATGTCCATGGCTCTTTGAAAGGTTGCTCCAGCATTCATTAGACCAAAAGGTATTTTCACATACATGAAAGTGTCCCATGGTGTAGTAAAGGTTGTCTTTAATTGATCAGCAGGGTGAAATAAGATCTGATTGTACCCTGAATAGCCATCCAGCAAAGAAATTCTTCTAGCCCTACCACCCTTTGTAAAATATGGTCCATCTTAGGTAAAGGGTAGTTGTCTTTCAATGAAGCTTTGTTTAAGTCTCTAAAGTCTATAAAAAGCCTGATTTCTCCAGTTTTCTTCCTAACTGACACCAGATTAGACACTCATTCAGAATATCTAATAGGGACAATAATACCATCTTCATACATTTTCATGATCTCCTTCTGAACCACAGGCAACTGAACAGGGTTTATTCTGCGCAGTTTCTGTTTGAATGGTTTTTGGTTTTCTTTGAGGGGAATTTTGTGCTGTCTTATTTCAGTGTCATAGGATTTAAGATCTTCGTAACTCCATGCAAAAACATCAGAAAATTCTTTAAAAAGCTCTATGTATTTGAGTTTAATGTGAGCTGGTAAAGTCTTAGACAGTTTAATCATCATAGGTTTAAGTTTACTGCCTATATTTCACTTTTCCACTTCAGTCTCTACATATTCCAGTCTTGGTTTATTTTCCACATCGTTAAAATCAAATAACTCTTCTAAAGGTGCCAGACCTCTTGGCAAACTTTCATCTTTAGAATGCAGAGTTTCTAACTCCTCTGTTTATAACTCTGCATTCAATTCTATTTTATTATTTTTTAGTTTTCTAGCCAGAAGATTAATATTAACAAGCTCAGGAGACAACTCTTCTTCACTAAGAAAATTTTCTTCACTGCAGTCTGTTTCATAGTCTGAGTCCGAACTGTGTAGTTCGAATTCATTTCTGAATTTCATGAAGTCTTCTATTTGTTTGTCATTGTCAAACACCTGCCAATATTTCTCATTATCATGCACAGATGGTCTAAATTTTATCTGGGTTGTGCAGTCTTTGGTGCTATATGGCGTTAAGCATGTTCTAGCTGCAAAGTCTAAATTGTGGGCCGCAATATTTCTTTTTCTTGGGACAAAAGACAGTTTGGATTCCTCGAATGTTTTCAAAAGGTCCATGATGTCGTTTCGGTAGGCTCTAAGTCTGGGATGATTTGTGTTATATTCCCCATTGACTTGCCTAATGACTAACTATGAATCCCCATACACATTGATTCTTGTGGCTCCTAACTTTTTCAACAAACGTAAGCCTAGGAGAAGGGATTCATATTCTGCTATGTTATTGGAACACTGAAAGTTTAGTCTACAGGAAATGCTTTCTGTGTGGTTGTTTTCAGTGTTAGTAATCTAGACACCCGCACCAGCGTTGGTCTTAGTGCAAGACCCGTCAAAATACATACTCCACAGAGGACTAGTTTTAATTTCATCTATTTGGTGAATGTCCTCTTCAACTAATGTGCTTTCTAATTGTTGTGGGATCTTAGAAATTAGTTGTATTTGTTTTGATTCCCAAATATTTGCGTTTGTTTGAGGGTTGTTTTATTTATTGTGAATGTTCAAAAGTAATGGACATCTAACTTGAAGCTCAAGACCTCTATTTGGTTTTCTACTGTTTTTAAATGCAACAAACTATTTTGACACTTCTGCATTGTGTTCCTCTTCCTCCCTATCGGCCATTAATTCTATTATAGTGACTTGTTCAGTAAGTGTTTCATCATTAAAAATAATAAAATAATCAAGGCCTGTATTTACAGAATACAGAGGAGATTTTTGTGGTCGGTCTTGACTGGTAACTGTGTATTTCATATGGGATTCCCTGTAAAGTATTCTAGTTTGATTGAAAACAGGGATAGTCACATAGGTCATGTCCATTTTCATAGTCCCTTGTAACTTAGCCCCCCAAGATCTTGATAACAACATTCCATATTTTGGGGGCACATCAGCCACAACAATATCCATGACTAAGCATTTGGCTGGAATCTGGGCCAAGTTAACACAGAGGTCTTTGATTAATCCTAAATATTTCACTCTGCTGGAGTCAAAGGAGTAAAGATCTTTGTATGGTCTGGTGATTTCTAAACCAAGGCTCTCCATTACAACTTTTGGCATTAAATTATGAGAAGCCCCGGAATCATGCATAGCATTGTGAAATTTTTTGTCATGAATGTTTAAGCTCACATAAAAGGGAGGAACAGGTCCGTCTTGATATCTACCTTCAATATTAGGATAAAAAATCAGCTCTGGCTGGTCATCATTAAGATTGACTGAGTCCTCATTTTCTTCTATTCTTAAAGCCTTCAAAATTTGGGTCCTATATACATGTTGGGCAACTAACTCTGTCAGGGGAACAAAGATTTTGATTTTGGAAATTTCCTACTCCAGGCTAAAAGGAATTTGACTCTTTAAAGTGCTGGTCTCAGCCTTATTAGTTGTCACTCTATCAACAATATCATCTTGCTGATTTGTCCTATTTACATTTGACAAAATTGTTTTCACAGGAGTACTAGTTGAAGTGTTAGTACTACTAATGTCTGCACTCTATTTTTCATTGTTTTGAGTGTATTTTTCTTTACCAGAATTTACAACCACTGTTTTATCCTTTTTTTTGACCATTTTAGGCTTGGTTACATTGTTGTTTTATGAATATTTGTCAGAGGTTTTGTTGTTGGGAGTTTGCTGACTGGTTTTGCTTCTAAGGTCATATCCTTTTTGAGATTCTATGATGACATTTTCCATGTCTTGATAATAATTTTCATCATCATCTCTTCTGTCATCATAAGGTGTGTATAGAACTTTTTTTCTATCATAATGGATCTCAAAGTCATCATTATCCACCCCCAGCATGTTGATATCATCTTCCTCTATTATCTCATCTGTTCCCTCAACCTCACTTACATAGTTTTGATGAAAGGGAGGAGTGATTTGTTGATCATCTTCCCTGGGTCTGTTTGGAGGTTGGTTCCTTCTAAAATTCTAATTCTGGTTCTGATTTCTATTTTGAGGAGCAGTTTGGTTTTGGCTTGCTTGTGCTCTCTTAATTATGCTCATCTCTTCCATCATCTCCTCCATCATTTTCTCCATCTTTGAGTTGGAAGTAGAAGGTGCAGATTCCTCTCTAAAAGACACTCTCTTTTCATTTTTCATTCTTGCTCTCTTTTCCATTAAGTTGACTTCCACAGAAAGAGCGCCTCTTTGCGTATCTTCAAGAGTTGCAAAATCTCTCTGTCTCAGCTGATAGGCCATCTCAGGGTCAAACCCTTTAGGAAACTTGTTTAAAGCTGAGCCCTGTGGAGGTTTTAGTTATGGGGAAAGTGCATTATACACACTATTAAATCTAGTGCAATAAGCTTGCACACTTTCCCCAGTGTTTCTATGGAGGTTCTTGTAGTTAGAAAGGAATTGGAGAGGGTTTTTATTTACTTCCCATTTGTTTAAGAATGTTTGATGGAAGGCTTGGAGATCATTAATACTATGGGGGGCTAAACCTTTGAACCATTTTCTTACTTCTCCCCCAAAGCTCTGAGCAAATAATCTAAGCTTGACAGAATCATCATCAATTTCATTTCTGTCAAAGTATTCATTCATCTTATCCACATGTTGTGATGCAGTTGTAGCACTGCTAGCATCATATAGCGGAATTTTGGACTGATAGTCCTGTGGAAGATTGACTAATGGTGCAGGAAGGACTAAGGGAGCATACCATGTTGCCATGATATGTGGTGGGGGTGGATTTACAAGAGGTGGATTAACAAAAGGGAAAGTGGGCTGAAGTGAAGTGGTTTGAAAAGTGGATGTAGGGTGAGCAGAAGTGGATGGACCAGGAATAGATTGCTGAGCTAATCTTGGATTAGAGGCACCTAGGTTGTAAAGGAAATGTAAATCAGGAGGTGTTGTTTCTCTGCTACCAAGATGTTCACTTGTTTCGGGAGAAGAAAGTGAAGACTCAGAATCTAACTGACGTAAATCACTAAGAGACCTAGATCTAAAAGGATTCACTAAGTCAACTTGTGATTGTTGCAGAGCTGAAAGATTTTTAGGAACTGAATTAGCTCTCAAGGGTGATCTGAAAACAATTGACAATTTAATCCTAGGAGACTTCCTAAGAATACTTTCTGGGTTATCAACTATCTCAGGTGGATCAGGGTCCGGATAGGCTCTAGTATGAATCTTTCTAGGAGCCATTATGTTGTGTTTTTTAGACCCAAATAAACAAGAAAAGTTCAACCAGGTTTGAAAATCTTTGAGAGGTTAACTAATATGTTTACACAAATTTTAATCCTACAATCCTCTAACTGAGTTTGAAAGATATTACAATGATAAGGGTTCTTCCCAGTGGAGTCTTAAGGTAAGTTAAGGATTGTGGAGTTGCCAAGTGGAAGTTTTTAGCTCTTTTCAGAGGTAAAAGGTTTTATGGTCCACCACCATGTTTATTGAATACCAATCAAAAATATTTTTAGGTTTTCTGAGTTCTTTTTCAATTGTGTGGTTTCTAAGAATATCCTAACTTTGTTCAAAAATTTGCTACGGTTAAGAGACAAAGACAGTCTACTCTTATGGCTAAGCCAGCTGATTTTTCAAGGTTAGATAAAGGCTTAAGAGAATCCTAGGGTTTACCTAGTTTGTCACTGATTCAAACAAGTTCCATCATGATTACCATTTCTTTGTAGTGCTTGAAAAAGCTGCTTTCTACTCACAAAGTTTCATGGAGTGTTTAAGGGAACCTAACCAGAAAATTCAACTGAGTCCCCAGCGGAGTCGCCAGAAATGTTAGGAATCTGTAATTTTAGCAGATTGGTGAGACTAAAACTGCAAAAGCAATATTATTTCAACCAACTTTTGGATTCTAGGATCTAGCCCTCCTAAATCTGGAGAGGGATCTCTCCAATCAGTGCAAATATGGATTTGTCTTTGAAATTTGGGGTAATGATATTAAGCTAGTTATGAAGGCCAAGGGTTTTGTTTTTTTTTTGGATGGTTGAGCATGAATATTACTTGAGGGGAAAGTTCTAAATGCAAAACAGTTTCAAAGGTGAGAAGTTGCAAGTGAATAAAACAGCTTTGGCTAAAGAGACAGATATAACGCTAGTTTTTAGTACATTGGGCTATGGAGTCATAACAGGGCTTTAATTGAGCAACAACATCAAGAGTGATCCGAGGGGAAAGTCATCTATATCACAAGATTAATGAGATTAGAGTGATGGAATGGAAACAATAAAGTGTTGGAGGGGTGGAAACTGATAATAATTTCACAAAGGATTTATAGTTAGTCCAAACAAGAAAAGCCTCTTAAGTAACTGTTTAAAACCAACCAAGAACATGGCTAACCATTGACTTCTTGGGCAAGTTTGTATTAAAGCATCTTAATTGAAAAACAATCCAGTAATCCACATAATTACCTTCAGAAAGTATGAAAACATATAAGGGAAACAAAGTGTAACTTAAGACCAGATAAGGTACTTTTAATCCTAGTCTGCTTTCAGCCAATACCAAGGGAAACCTTCAGAATCTGCCTTTGGAGAATAGAAGCTAGAAACAGGGAAAACCATCACTTTTCTAGTCTAACTTTAATAAGAAAATAAGGAAAATAACTTTTAAGAACAATGTTTAAAGAACACAGTAGGATGAAGGAACTCCAGCATTCCTAACTGCTTAAACTGTATTAAATCATTCTTAAATAAACAAATTGGAGGAAAACATTGAGATAAAGATTATCAGTGAGAGAAGGGTACTGGTAAATAGTAAATCCTAACTCTATAAATGCTGTTATTTATCAGAGAATAGTGAACAATATGACATACATAGAAGGAAAACAATAACAAAGAAAAGGGGTACTTCACCAATGATATAGACCAGGATCCCAAGAAACAACTTGTTATTGATGTCAAACCAGTTACAGTACTCAGGTCCAATGTTTTAGTTCAGCAATCATCTTCACTATCTAACCTAACTAATCTAGCACAAACAGAGCTCCAAGGGCCAATGAACACTATTTACAATCATAATTTTAAGCTCAAATATATTTCAAAGTTCTACAACCAACCCCTCTCTCATCTTCTGTATTAGTATATATAGAAGAATGAGGAGGTGAGATCTGATAAAAGATCTCAATTACAATTAATACAGATTTAATGGTTTCTGGCCTTTGGGGGGCTCAATGAAGAAACTTGCATAGGTTTCCTCTGTATTAAATGTTTTTACATAAATATTAAGCTCGGTGGGAGCTGTTGTTGACCTTTGAGGCTCTGTGTGGCGTCGAAGTAACTCTGCAGATGTTTATCACTAAGTTTCCTTGCAGAAGTAACTTTCTGGCTGTGCTGAGAGGCAGATATCTTCATTTGAGCAATAACTTCGGCCTTTGTTTGAATAATTCGAGACACAAGTGGCTTTGTGGTAGCTGGGAGGAATCAATTTGCCTCAAATGCGGCGGTGGAGGCCTTCTGTTCGATGAACCTTTATGATTTCTTGCTTTATCTGTGTTTTAATCGGGGATTAGGCTTTTGATAAACATTCTTATCCGTGATCCCCGCAAATATGTCTTCCATCCTCTGTCCTGATATATTTTTGTCTGCGACACTGATACTCTTTGATTTGTGATTGACTTGTTGTGTTTTTCTAGTGTGCAGGGCTGCGTAGGGGTGATATAGCATCAATGCCTCATGAACCATTAATGATACGTGAATTTAAAACCTGCAAATGATTTTCTTTGATGCATCAGAGGTGGGAGGATCGTCACCCTCTGCTTCTGAATTTTCTTCGGTCATGGCGGAAAAACCATTGAAAACCCTACAAAATACAAACAAAAATTATAAAATCCATGCATATATAGGTTTACTACTTCAGAAGGCATGTGGAGGGAGCGTGACCGTTGGATGGCATCATCCAATGGTCAGGATTTTGATTAGAGGAATCAAAGGGAGGGCGGTAGGATCTGTTAAATCAGAGCCGTTGATCGCACAGAGATCGATGGTTAGGAGAGGAGGCAGAAGGTTAAAGCAGAAAACGTTGACCGGGCGATGAATCTAGGAGATGAAATATGGGCCATCGATCTGCAGATCAGATCGACGACGGAGATGCTCCAATGACCGCACCATAGCCTGGTTATCTATCGGGCATCTTCGGTGAGCGATCGCCGTCTGATGGGCAGCCTCAGATTGGACGACACGCATCAATCTTGCGCCGGGTCCATGTCCGAATGTTAACGCGTGATGGGCGATGGTTTTGTGAACAGTGCCCAGGCCACGTGTCAACTGTTGAATGGAATCGCTGCCAATCGGGAAAAAACCGCCCTCGCCCAAAGGCGGTGCGATGAATACCGCACGGTTTTTGGAATGGTGAGTGGTTGGCGTGGACCACCAGGCTAACGGACTCCACGCTGTTGATCTACAAATCAGATCGACGGTGGGGATTGACTGGGGGTTTTTTAACCGGCAGAGAATTTTATAACATAATAAAAATCGAAAAATTCATATAACCAAAGGTTCTATATATATTTATAATGCGGCTTGGCGCCCGACTGCGGGGCCGAGGGTTATATGAAGGGTAATACGACCGGGGTTAAAAAAGGAGGGGCTAAAGACTAAAATAGATATAAAACATGCATTTTAATGGTTTAGAGGGGTTTCGATAAGGCAAAGAAGGAGTCTTTAAACCTTATCAAAGGGTTTTGATGAAGGGGAAAGGGAAAAATCATGAAAATGAGGGATTTTTCATGGGAGATGAAAGGGTTAAAATGAGGTTAGTTTTGGAATAAGGGAAGGGGGAAAAAGGTGCTTGTAGTAGTATTCTTCCTTGGGAATCAGCAGAATTGTTTAGTATAAGAAAAGGAACAACAGTGAAGATTTGGACAAAGGAGAGGCATGAGGCCTACAAGAGTCTTCAAGAGCCAACACTTTTTAGCAATAAAATTTGTTGCTTGAAGGCTCAAAAAGTTTTATCCACCTTTTGCTATAACAAATTTTATAGGTGGCTAACAAGAGGGACCTAAGACATTGGGTTGGACCCGAAGCCAAAGGTATTAGCCCTCTAAAACTAACTTAGATGCAAATTAATAACCAAATTCTCATTATCATAAAGTAAAAGTATTATACATTAGATAAAGTTTCAAAATGACAAAGTCAAGCTCTTGAGCTCAATAGCTACACCTAGCTGAAAACAAACTTTGAATCTTAATGAGCTCTTCACCTTGTTTATTTAATGAAAGGGTATGCGATAACAACTCCCTTGAAAATAGGAGTGATTTTTTTCTTGATATTGGAAATGGTGGATCTTGACTTTATTTAGCTTCACTTTCACTAGTATTAGTTTGGCTACTAATGAATTTGAATTGATGAGAGACAATGTTGTTATCCCAAGTTGAGTTAGAGAAGTAAGGAGGTGGAAAAACCCCCTAGATTCTCTCCTTGTTGTACCATTCAAGCCCTTGCATAGTAAGTACCTAAAAAATGCTCCATTTTATTGCAATTAAACCACATTAAGCCACACACTATGAAAAACACTTTTTATTCTTCTTACGGAGCATAATATAACCAAAAATGTGAATAAATGTGAGAAAAATTTAGTTTTAAGGATGGAGGGCCAAATAATTATGCTCATCAAATACCTATTGATGGTATTCATAATCACCTACCTTCTGAAGGTGCTCCATTTTATTGCAATTAAACCACATTAAGCTACACACTATGGAAAACACTTTTTATTCTTCTTACTGAGCATAATATAACAAAAAATGTGAATAAATGTGAGAAAAATTTAGTTTTAAGGATGGAGGACCAAATAATTATGCTCATCATATACCTATTGATGGTATTCATAATCACATACCTTCTGAAGGTGTCTCTCATCCTCTAAGAAACTTAGTCATCCATGTGAAGCTCTCTCATGGCCTAGGTGGCCTCCCTCACATCCCAAGGAACCTCAGATGGTGTGCCTTCTTATGGTTGAAATCCCGCATTATTCTCTACCTTATTTTGCTCCTTTTTATCTTTAGTTTGGTTCTTTCCTTCCTCTAAGCCTATTAGAAAAAGTGGAATGATTTTTATTCATATCCATTGGATCTTAATCCTCTTCATGACACTCTTTTATAATAGTATTTTCTCTAAGGAATTCCTTACTCTCTCACGAGGGTGATATTTTTTGACTTGTAAACTATGGGATAAGGCATGCCATCTCCTTTGGAAAGCTTGAATAATTTATGTTCCCAAAATTCTAAAGGTGTCCTGAAAGTGAATAATGGCTTGCTCCGAGGTTGCAATGAAATTTATTGCTAAAAAAACATCATTGGAGATGAGGTTATGATTTCTAGTTGTTATCACTTAGATTAAACCTTAGGCTGAAGAAGGCAATTCCAAGGTAACCTCAAACCATTCTTAGCAAAGTAGCTAGCCCTACTAGGCAAGGAGAGGGCTCTCTATATATAGAACACAACAAAGATGACTGAGGAAAGAAGATATTAGGCTAGGTATAGTAGCTCAGGGTTTAGATTGTTTTGATTTGGTTGCGTTGGATCAGAAGGAGTCAAATAGTCAGGAGAAGGAAATTAGGTCAAAATTAACATGGTGTTCTATGGGGCAAGGTAGATAAAATGTTTAACACTTTAGGGTTTGATGGTGGGATTATCAAGATAGGTGAGGAGCTAGAAAGAGCATGATGAATTCATGTTTTCTTTATAAATTAAAGAAATTACAAATTATAAATTTTTACCCAAGACAAAGCATAAAAATTATGGATTCCGTTCATCTGACTTGAAAAAATTCAATTAATACCAATGAAATGATGGATTAAATACAAAAAAGAAACTGGAACTAAATATAATACAACATGGATCCCATAAAAACAGTTGCAAATTTCATTAATGTCCAGGTCAAAACTGATACAAAAGTATGTCTCTTGAGAATCCAAACCTCCAAATGAGTCCAACCCCTGAATCCTCTAAATAACTGAGCTAAATAGACCTCAAACCATCTCCTCTCATCCTCAGGGGTTGAATCCATAATATGAGGATAAGTTTCCATCAAATGTTGAACAAGAATCTGAAGACTAGGAAGACCCAACAACTTGCCTCTAAAAGAGAGGAAACTGATTCATTTGACCTCAACTAATGACTTACCTAATGTATCTAGCTTAGCTAAAAGTAAAAACATGAATTTTACATTAATCTTGAAAATTTACATCAGTAAAATTACATTTCCCTAAGTGAAACACCAAACTGGAGAAGATTTGCTGAAGATTGTAAAAATTTGCAATTTTTTGGCAAATGCGCAGTGTCTAAGCAGAAAAAATGGCCTCTTTTTCAAGAAACTTTGGAGTGCCTTACCGGTGTCAAAATCAGCTCCATGATAGCTCATTGGAAAGCTATCTGAGTCTAGTGTCCAATGCTACCTCTATTTTATAAAATGGTGCTCATTTTCCCTATCAAAAAGTCCATCTCCCAAGGTTGGTAAACATGCAGTGATGAGGTCAAAAAGTGTAATATTCCAAAATTTGCATGTAGCAAATTGGAATATTAAATTTTGCTGATCTCACTTAGGAGATGAATAAATGGGTAAGGAAGCCCATGCATAATAAAAATGTCAGTAAAATCCCTCATGGTGTGGAAAGGGATCAAGGTAGCAGCTGGATTTTACACTCTCATGTGTGAACAGGGACCAATGCAAGTGGACAAGGTTAAGTTTGACCAAGTCAATAGCACAGGTATGAGAGGAGGAGATCATCCATAGGGACATCATAGTGTAAGTGGGAGGAATATTCCTTGGTGAAGGAAACCCTAATGAGTGGGGCCCAGGGCAAGAAGGCTCACACATGTTTAAAACGAGCGCAAGGCAGCCATAATAAGTTTATGCTTATGATTTGATTTTGGTCTAAAAACTATTTTTCTTTCTGCAACTGTTTAGTTGAGATTGTTGTGCTGCTTAGCACAAGGATTTCCTGTTTAGGAATCCTTCTCCTTCTTGAGAAGCCTCCTGGAGGAAAGTACTGATTTTCCTCACATCCAGGCTTGAGGCCAAGAATCCTCCTTCAACTACAACGTTATTTCTGCAGCACTATAATGTTGTGTTGCGGGGTGTTGCAGTGAGGGTCCACAACACCACTTTTGACACTTGTTTTTCAGAGGAGGAGGCTCTCTTTCCTTTGAGAGATCAGTGGGGAAGCATTCCAGAGAAATATTGCACATATTGGCACCTGTTCAAAGTATTTTGAACATTTACAGTGCAGTTATTTGTAGAAACTACGTCCTTTTTCAGAGTGCTGTAGTAGCAGGGTTTGAACCCTTGCTTGTGAGCTTGTTTCTTAAGGAAAGGGGCAACCCTTCTCTCGGAAACCTTGTAAGAAAGATTCTCCTTCATTTTCTATATTTTTTAGTTGTATGTATTTAGAGCTTCAGTTAGACTACGTTTTCCAGATCTAGATCTACAGATCTAAAATTTTGCACTTGTACCTTCATGAAACCCTTGCCGGGTCATTCCTATAATGTGTAAAAGAAGCCTTTTCTCCATTTTTCTCCATGATATGATGTAATACACTCCATTTATGTTATTTAAATAATATTTCATTATAAAACCTCATAAAATCACGCTGTCTATGCTTCAGTAAATTCTGCATAAGTAAAGTGATGGGATTTGGGCCTTTTTGAGCCATATTGGGGCCGGGAGATCTGTTTACCTTAGCTAGAGTGATTGTTTTTTGCTCAAATTTTGTATGTGAGTCCCAAATGACATATTATAAGGGATACCACCATTATTTTCCTATTTTATTATGAAAATGGATGGGAATAACGTCTATAGGTCTTATTTTGCTGCTTTTCCCCAACTTTTGGATCATAAAAGGAAGTACAAGTTGCTGCTGAGACACAAACTGATGATAATGTGTTTCTTGACACATTTATTGAGTGAATATCTTTCTATAGCTCCAACATTCTGTTCACATATTGCTGCAGTCCCATTATTGGGCATTTTCCAGCCATTCTAGGTGTGAGAGGCTTGTTTATCTCACCTAATTTGCTTGGTTTCTAATTTCCTCTTGGATTTGGATCTTAGATTATCAGATCTAAGAGATCTAAGGGCTAATATTTTTTTCTATAGCATCCATTCCTGAAAATTCATTTTTCAAGCATGCCTTGCAATCCCAATTTGGGGATATTACAGTGGTATCAAAGCATGATCTTTGGCTCAGCCTGTGAGATCTAACTATCCGAAGGAGCAAGATCAGAATGAAGAATAGAAAGAATTTGATCTCATCACTTTTCAGATCCAAGAAAGACCTCCCCAAGGAGGTTAAGTAGATGAAGAGTTGTAGTGAATCTCCTAAAGGGTTTCAAGAAGAGGAAGAGCCATGCACTTCCTATTATCAAAGAGGAGAAGACAAGAGACATAGAGGACACTTGGAATATGAAATTATAAGTGGATACCTGGCTGAGTACCAAGCTAAAACTAGAGCCTTCAAGGAGACTCTAGCTTTACCACAGTTCATTCATCTGGAAGAAGAAAGGAGACTCTACGACCATGGAATGATGAGAGGCAATAGATTCCTATTGTCCACTTTTGATGGATCACTCACATGTGTAGCAAGGGCTTGGGTGATGAAACTAGAGGCTTTCTTCCTACTACATCCAGTAGTAGAGAGAGAGGCTGTAGAAATTGCAGTGTTGCACCTTGAAGGTGAAGCAAAAACTTGGTGGTTCAGCTATTTGAGCCATGCAAGAGTGTCTATTCTTGTTGAGTTTTCTCAAAAGCTGACCGGGAGATTTTGGGAAGGAAGATAAAAAAAAGAGAGACCCTCACCACCACTTGAGGAAGCATGTACCAGCACTGTCATAACCTTGGAGGAACAACCTTCATGTTCAGCATTGAAGGAAGCCAACATGGTTGAGGGAGAAACTCTTGCTCCCACACCTTACCGAGGTATGCTTAAGTTTCCATATCTTGTCATGTAAGAAAATATTATGGAGGGATATACATCATTGCATGCTGTTGATTTAGAGTAGTAGAGTTGCACTGTGCTGTATAAGAGAAGTGAGGAAGAAAGGAGGACCCATTCTTTATGGGACCATTCAAATGGCAGCTTCATCCATGAAGCAATGGTGGATGGAATGATAGATGGTAGACATATTGAAATGATAAACCCTTTCTCCTTTCTAGATGACCATTTCTCAATGAGCACTCCCCAGCTCAAAGAGAAACTTCTACCTACAGCAGATCCATAACCTTATTGGTTTTGGGAGGCCATTGATGGGAAGAAGGTCTCATGGAGAGATCTCATGAGAGGTGCACTTCAATACATCATGGAGTGCTAATTTCTTCAATATTTTGGGGAGGGTTTCCCCTCATCACACTTGGATCCTTGTGGATTCAAGAAGGACATTGATGAGAGATCTTCTCTAGGAGATCTCCAAGGAGTTGCATTCCAACATCCCATGGAATGCAAGAGAAGAAATCTGATTTGGGAGGATGATATTCTTCCTTGGGAGAGTGTTAAGGAAGAACATGATGGAAGGCACCCACATGTGGATGGATGGGTGTGGATGATGAGCAATAAGTTGGAAAGCTACTTGCAAATCTATGATACTGGGCAATAGGAGGCTTGGCTGCGTTGGTTTCTCTTGAAAGAGTTTGGTCATAATCCTCTTTCTAAGGGTATGTGGTAGGATACTTGCATCATTCAGCAACAAGGAGTATGGATACATGGTGTTGATGTGACATTTATGTCATTCATTATGTTTGCATTACATGATTTGTATGATGTAAGTATGAGGAGGTAGCAAAAACTTTTGTTTCTTGGGTTGTGTTGGAGAGAGCAAGGATAGATTTTCTCTCACATGTTGCATGATGTTGCAGGAGTAGGAGATGGAACTATTATGGTGCAAAGGGGCTACTCCTTGGCCTTAGATGTTCAAGAGGTGCTTCCACCTTGGGAGGAACCTCTTATGTGTAGTAGCATTATGGGGGACGCCTTTGACATTGTGCATGTCAAAGAATGGAGTTATGAGTTGGCAAGAGCCTATTTGCATGGGCCAACAACACTGTCACCTTGGAGGTTGGGCTTATTGATGGAGTGTCCCCAGGATCAATTCACATTTGATGCACTTGGTAAACAAGGAGGGGGTGAGAATTTTTTTTTTTTCACTTATTGATTGTCTAATACAATATATGCATGCTCTTACCATTTTTATGCAGTGCATTTCTCCACAAGAGGGCAAGCTTTTCATTTGGATTCATGGTCAATTTTGGGCCAATCTATATGATGGAGACAACCATCTCTTGTATGAACTTGGGAAAGTATGTTTTTCTTACATGTATGATCAGCTATTGTACCTAACCAGTTACTATTCATTAGTAGACTAGATGACATACATAACTATCCATGTATTAGAAAAAAACTTTCCATACTATTTTCTAAAGCAGCAGTTTGGGAAACTACACTACAACTACATGGGAAACTGTTGGTACTTCCTTGCACCACATGAAACCTTCAATATTTCCCTCATATTAATGTTGATCATGATCTCTTTTTCTGATACTATTCTTATCTATATTGAGAGCATGATGGGGAGAGAGACACATGTGATGGATTTGTCCTTTTGGGAAGGGGATTCCCACATTTTCTGCATTGCATGTTCTAATGGGAGCATGGGAGGAGATATGGCCACCAAAGTCCATCACTTGTTTCATTTTGAGGTGGGCCATGTGATTGATGGGATGCCATATGGTGATGATTTCCTATCCATCACATATGGGATGATTTGGGCTAGCTTGATTCACAGCGTTGGAGAGGAGATATTTGGAGATCTAGTCTTCATCTTGCCACTTGAGGGCAATTGTGTTGCAGCCCTATATCAACATATACTCTACACTTATCATAAGTGGAGAGGAATAAAACATGGGGTAGGATATCTTGTCTACCATGTGCATATTTTCAACCCACCTACTTTGCAGGAGCTAAAGGTGGAGGAGAAGTTTTTGGAGTTGCCATGGTGGGAGGTGACTCATTTTGTATGGTTGATTTCTTGGGGATGGAGGATCCACTTGGGTAAAGGTGTTTTCCCAACACATTTCAGTCTCCATGCCTTGGAGGCAACTCTTCAGTTCTATCCTTGCAGTTGCTTGAGGAAAAGCAACATGTGGGAGGGAAGGACTGTAATATTCCAAAATTTGCATGCATCAAATTGGAATATTAAATTTTGCTGATATCACTTAGGAGATGAATAAATGGGTAAGGAAGCCCATGCATAATAAAAATCTGAGTAAAATCCCTCATGCCATGGAAAGGGATCAAGGTAGCAGCTTGATTTTACACTCTCATGTGTGAACAGGGACCAATGCAGGTGGACAAGGTCAAGTTTGACCAAGTCAACAACGCAGCTATGAGGGGAGGAGATCATCCATAGAGACAACACAGTGTAAGTGGGAGGAATATTCCTTGGTGAAGGAAAACCTAATGAGTGGGGCATAGGGCAAGAAGGCTCACACATGTTTAAAAGGAGGGCAAGGCAGCCATAACAAGTTTATGCTTATGATTTGATTTTGGTCTAAAGACTATTTTGCTTTCTGCAACTGTTTAGTTGAGAATGCTGTGATGCTTAGCACAAGCATTTCCTATTTAGGAATACTTCTCCTTATTGGGAAGCCTCTTGGAGGAAAGTACTGATTTGCATCACATACAGGCTTGAGGCCAAGCATCCTCCTTCAGCTACAATGTTATTTCTACAACATTATAACGTTGTGTTGCAGGGTGTTGCAGTGAGGGTCCACAACACTACTTCCAGCACTTGTTTTTCAGAGGAGGAGGCTCTCTTTCCTTTGAGAGATCAGTGGGGAAGCATTCTAGAGTAGTATTGCACATCTTGGCACCTGGAAAAAGTATTCCCAACATCTACAGTGCAGTTATTTGTAGAAACTGCATCCTTTTTCAGAGTGTTGCAGTAGCAGGGTCTGAACCCTCGCTTGTGAGCTTGTTTCTCAAGGAAAGGTTAAACCCTTTTCTCAGAAACCTTGTAAGAAGGATTCTCCTTAATTTTCTGTATTTTTAAGCTATATGTATTCATATTTTTAGTTAGACTACGTTTTCTAGATCTAGATATGTAGGTTTGACATTTTACACTTGTACCTTCATGAAACCCTTGCCAGGTCATTCCTATAATGTGTAAAAGAGGATTTTTCTCCATTTTTCTCCATGATATGATGTAATACACTCCATATATGTTATTTCAATCATATTTCATGATAATCCCTCATAAATTCACGCTTTTTGTGCTTCAGTAAATTCTGCATAAGTAAAGTCATGGGATTTGGGCCTTTTTGAGCCATATCGGGACTGGGAGATCTATTTACCTTAGCTAGAGTGATTTGTTTTTGCTAAAATTTGGTATGTGAGTCCCACATGACATATTATAAGGGATAAAACCATTATTTTCCTATTTTATTACGCAAATAGCTTGGAATAACGTCTTTAGGGCTTATTTGCTGCTTTTCCCCAACTTTTGGATCATAAAAGGAAGTACAAGTTTCTGCTGAGACACAAACTGATGATAATGTGTTTATTGAAACATTTCTTAAGTGAATAGCTTGCTTCAGCTCCAGAATTGTGTTCACATATTGCTGTAGTCCCATTATTGGGCGTTTTCTGGTCATTCTAGGTGTGAGAGGCTTCTTTATCTCACCTAGTTTTCTTGGTTTCTGATTTCCTCTTGGATTTGGATCTTAGATTATCAGATCGGAGAGATATAAGGGCTAATATTGTTTTATCTAGCATCAATTCCTAGAAAATTCATTTTTCAGGCATGCCTTGCTAGCAATCCCAATTTGGGGATATTACAAAAAGGAGGTAGAAACATGAAAATTTGTTAGTTTTTTGCACTTTTTAGGGACCCGTTCTCCTCCAAGTATTCTGAAAATGGACGGGGTTGAGGTCTTCACCATGATGAACATGATGGTGGTGGAAATTTTTCATTTATAGGCCCCAAAAAAGAGCGCAACGTCCTGGTCGTTGTGCCTTTAGCAGAATTTCTGAGTTGAAAATTATCAAAAATTGCAGAAATTAACACGAGTGCAAAAATGTGCCAAAATTGTTGGAGTAATTTCTCATTGAGTGATTAAGGCATGAACTGACACCTCAACAAGTATGTCCAACTTTTCTTTCTCCCTTTGCTTGGTCAAACTTTCAATCTTTGCATAGGCTTGTTTGAGCTTGGTGTTTGCAATTTTGTCTCTTGCAGTAGTGTTTTCCATCCTCATTTGTATGTCATTCTTTGTTGTCTATCTTCCTCCTAAAATTTATCTTCCTCCTGTATTTTTCTTCCTCTCATTTCTTTATTCTTCCATAGGTGCCTTAGTGTCAAATCCCAAGGGAGTTGTGATGAGGTGGAATGTGATTTATTAGGACTAGGGAATGGGATAGGGTAATTTAAGGGATTTGAGGGTATGGATTTATGAATTAGGGAATGTGACATAGAGTAGGGATATATAGGGTTTTTGGATAAGGGATTTTTCGGAAGTGTAGGGAATTTGGAGCCTAGGTAACTAGTGTACCTAGGGCTTAGGGTTCTAAGGAAATGAAGGCTTAGGGAAAGGGAGTGTCACTTTAGGGGTTTGGGAAAGGGTAGAATGAAATGGGGGAAGGGTTATGAAGGTTTAGGGAGTGAAATTGAAGTGTAAATAAGGTTTTGACGGAAACTAGGGTTTTTCATTAGAAGAAAACACCAAATTTCTTCTAAACAAACTTATGCATCCAAAAATACATTTGATGAAGTTGAGTGAAGCAAATGGTAACTTTCTAACTGTTTTGAGGCATGAAGAGTCGTTGTTGAAGGTTTGGAAGTGAACTGGTGAGATTTTAAGGTCTAGAAAATAAATTTTCAAGCAACTAAGCAAATGCGCGACATCCCTAGAAAATTGTAATATTCCTATTTAGGAAAAACAACAACATAAGCACCAAAAATGCATTATTTAGAAAATTATGCTATAACAGTCAAGAAAAACCCATGGATCCATTAGTTTATGTATTATAGCAACCAGATATACAATGGGATGAGAAACAAATTATTCCAACTTAGTTAAACAAGCCTCCCAAGCTAAGAACAATCCAAAAACACTACAACCCCATGAATACTGCAACAAATAAATTATAAAGCATGTGAAAATGCAATTTAATGAGGGTTTATATTATATAAATAGGAAAACAAATGGATCTGGTGATATATTATTCAAAAGTGCTGAAAAATGGAGGTCTAGTCTTTTTTCCACAATCCCAAGATAACCCGGAAAGGGTTTCTTGAAAGGCATGAGATACAAAAAGTATAAACTGAAGATCTGTGGTTGAATCACACTGTCTTACTGAAGCTTTGCATAAATATAGCTTAAAATAGAAATAAATGGCTATAACTTCTCCTTACTAGCTTTCTGGGTGAAAGGCTGATCCTTCACTAGGAAACTAGCTCATAAATAAGGTTTTTGACCCTTCCACTGCAACACCATGAAAAATAACGCAGTTCCTCAAGGAGACTGCATTGTGGCTATAGGTGACTACTTGGCCCAATGCCGAATGGTGGAAATTAAGCTCAGAATACCCCTCCCATATTTCCTTCCCAATTCCTCCAAGAAAGAGTGTGGACCCCGCATGGAAATACCCTTGTACTAAATAGTACAGCAAACCCAGTTAAACAGCTGAAGCATTCAAGAAGTCATAAGACTCAAACATAAACAATATTTTGAATGCCTCTCATGGCTACCGTCTCTTTCCTTATATTCTTGGTGAGCTTCATCACCCTTGGCCCCACTCATTTATGAGGTTACTTCCATGCAAAGACTCCTCCTTCAAAACTGCATTGTCCCCACTAGCTCCACTCTCTTCTTTGGCAGCGCTGTTAATTTGGTCAACCTTGATCTAGTCTACATGCATTTCTCCCTTTCACACCCAAGGTGGCTTTATTTTGAATATGTAAATTGATCCACATTCACACTGGAAGTGTTTTATTCATACTAAAGATATTTAATGGTCTCTTTACGAGATTTATTCTTCTAGAATGAAAATAGAAGTAACATATAATATTCCAACTAGCTAAAATTTAATTGGGAATATTACACAAATGTGCAGTGTCGTTGATAAATACACTGCAATTTCAGTCAAACACGTAGCATCCCTGCAATACCTTTTTGTAGACCACATTTGGAGGCCTTCTCGGTGTCCCCATTGGGCCCATGATAGCTCGCTGGAAATATTAACCTGTATAATTTACAAATATGCCTTTTTTTCTCTGATTGGAGTTGTTTTTCTTTGTCAAAATTTGATGTTCCCAAGACTGGTAAAAAAAGTGTTAAATGAGGGTGCAGAAATGCAGAGTGTCGGTGCAGGAACCTTTTGGAGGCCTTCCTCAACTTCAAATTGAGCTCATTATAGCTCATTGGAAAGATATCTCTATCTAGTTATCATTTGACTCATCAAGAAAGTCATTTGGACAATCTAGATATGAGGAAACGTGATTTTCCCAAGGTCACTAGAGAAGTGCAGCAACTCTCTATGGCACCTATATTTTTGACATTTATCCCAAACCATGACATATGTGTAAATCTGGAAGAAGGTTTTTCTTCTTGGACATATGATCAACAAAAACCTCTCTCACTTTTGTCAAATTCATCTCTGTTTGGTCAGAAAAATAGTTTGAAGCGAAACTGGCCCTATTGAGTGGCAAATGGCTCGACTTTTGGAATGATTTCCTGGAAAATGATGGAGACATGATGTTTATGAGTTTGGAATGACCTAATAATTACTAATATGACCTACCTTATGCCTCATTTTCTCATATGTCTATGATTCCATAGCAAACCCTAGGTTAGTGGGAGAGAAAATTAGGGTTTAGTGCTTTTGGAAAATGATGACTGAGGCACTCTTAGAAAAAGATAACTCCTTTTGACATTTGATCAAGTTTTGAATTAGACACTTTTTGTATTTGACACATGATTTTTTGGAAGCCTTTGGGAGACTGAATACTTATTACATTTGAATTGACATAAAATTACATGAATAAATAAAAATTACATCTTGGAATGAAACTCATACTTGAAATCAAATTTCAACTTTGGAAACCATGTTAGAGATCATATTTACATGGTAAAGAGACATTATTGGGATCACTGTCACACCTTGTGCTGAACTTATGAGATGGAATGGTGCATTTTTGGACTTTGAACAATGAAACCTAATGGCCTAATAGGACCTTGAATGACTTGAATCCATGGTTGACTTTGAATAAAAGTGGAATGAGAGAAGTCTTGTTTTTGGCATGATGAAGACATGAAAGAGGGTCAACAGTCATATACTTGTGAAGGAAAATGGAACACTTGACAAGGACAACCACCATATTTTATATCATGACCTAATGGAATGATTGAAATTTCTTTAGAGTGGGACACCTAATATGCACATGCAAAATGTGTTTTGATCCCTGGTGGAAGTATGCAAATACTCACACTAACATTGGCTCCAACTGGAGGTGGTAGCTTCTTGGAGGTGCCAAGAACACCATAGACCAAGTGCCTATTCATTGGGCATGGAGTCAAAAGCTAAAAATGAAACTGAATACTGAAAGAAACTTGACTCAATAAACTGAATTGACTCAGACTAAAACACAACTCACAAACTAAAAAAGATGCTCAGAATTGAGCTTATTCAACAAAACGTACTGTAATTGATCCATTCATCGCCTGATCAAGTGAAATGAAACAACCAATGAAACCATGTAAGCATTTTGGCTGCTGTTTGAATTGTCCGCAAGTGTTTGCTTATGAGCAAGAAGAAATAAGTACTAAAAGGAAACTCCAATGAAAACTTGTCAACAGATTTAATCTTGATGAAATTGAAAAGCACGAGCCCACTGGCTGACCACAAGAATGCTGCGAAAGGATCTTCATAGGAATACATATTGATTTCCAACCCATCTAATACATTACTGATTTTCTCTAGGTAGTCTTCGTACCTTGGTTTTAAAATTTTCCTAACATATGTGCTTTCTTTCTTTGATGACTGTAGCAAGTTGACAAAAGGATCATGAAACTCATGAATGACTAGTTTTCCTTGATGACCATCAACAAAACAAGAGTCTTCTTCATTACTCTCTTGATATGACTGCAAATCTTGGTATGAGCTTTGTAATGAAACTCCTACTGAACAAAATAATGAAGTCGGATGTCAGATCAAGTTTATATCAACACTATTTTCAGTCGCATAATTAGCTAATGGAGAAGGAATTTTATTGCAGATATCATCCAACACATCAGCTATTGGGTCATGAAAAACTTGAAAATACTACTGAAACGTATCCATTGGTTTTAATGAGACCACATGAAACTCTATAGGATTCTCATCCTTTTCTTTAGAGATATTATGAAAATTTTAATTTAAAAATTGAAATGCTTCAAAACATAGTGGTACGAAATCATCTTGCATCATTTGATCATATGTTTCAACTTCCAAGCCTTCATCTGCAATTTGAAATTCAATGGAACTTGGTGGCTGCAAATCTGGAGCTAAGGAGGATTCTATGTCGCAAATGTTTTTCTCAACCAATTTAGGAGAATGTTCATCATTTATAGTGTTGACCACTTGCTTATCAACATGCTTATAGTTTTCTCTGATTTTTGCAAATAAGGAGAAACAAAAGGGTAAGGAGCTCTGATCAAAATTTTATTATCCTCTTGATTGTCAAGATCAAAACTTAATGAGTGTTGATTTATGATCGCATGAAAGTTATCTCCGATGAGTTGAAATGAAGTAAAACAAAGAGGCAAATATCTTTCACTTACTTCCAAATTTTCTAGACTTTTCTCATCACTATCATAGCTGATATGCATCGGCTGATCATTGTTTTCGAGTTGCTGAAACTGAACTTCCTCCCACAAACCAACTATTGATTTATCTGCAAGATTAGCTTCTATTTGGAGAACATAATCATCATCAAACTTATCAAAATTTGTCAAAAAATCAATATAAGTAATGTCACCAATCATACATATTAGATTATCAGATTGTTTCTCCTCGGATTGATATACAAATCCATTTTACGATCTATGGTAGCTGGGATTAGCAGGAAAA
Source organism: Pinus albicaulis (assembly GCA_034641835.2). Taxonomy (NCBI): domain Eukaryota; kingdom Viridiplantae; phylum Streptophyta; class Pinopsida; order Pinales; family Pinaceae; genus Pinus; species Pinus albicaulis. Next base: position 442,358,064 of record CM076575.1, on the reverse strand, counting down.
TTTTTAGGGCGTGGCAATCTCTTCTTTTTCTGGGAGAAGTGGATCATGATGATTTTGAATGGAAAATACATCTCTCATGGTGATCCTTTGAATAATTTCCTCTATTTTACTCACAAAAATGTGGAGCTTTACCTCTGAAGATGTCAAGTGCTCTGCAATGTTCTTCTTCTCTTCTTCCTTTAGCTTTGTCCTTCTGATCAACAAATTAGCCTCTACATCTACTGCATTGTTTTGCATCTCTTCAAGTTTTGCAAGATTCCTTTCTCTCATCTGAAACTCCATTTCTGGATCAAAGGAATCCGGGTACTATAGAAGAGCTGAGCTAGGAGGGGGTCTTATATCAACAATTATTGAATAATAGACTTGATTGAATATGGAAAAAAACTATTGTACTGTCTCTTGTAGCTTTCTTTTCAGCTGGTCATACTCTTTTAGAATTAGGAAATGGTTTTGTTTGACCACCCACCAGTCGATAAAAACTTTGACGAATTGCGGGAAATATGAGATGCTCGCAGCAGGCAAGGTTTTGAACCAACTCTTGACTTTGCCTTGCAAAGAAAGAGAAAATAGCCTAATACTGACATCCTCTTCGTCAACTTCAAAAAGGTTAAGGAAAGTCTCAAAATTCTACATATGTCTTTCAGTAGTGATGTTGTCCTATTCACCATCAAACCTTGGCAGATATAGGTAATAATTTCTAGGGAAATCATGGAGTATAGGAGGTAAGATGAGTGGTTTATATCTATCCAGGACTATAGAAGGTGTAGGAGTATGTACAGAAGCTATAGTCTCTTTAGGCTCATCAATTTGAATATGGTCATGATAATATTTAGAAAAAGGATGTGGACAAAGATCAAAGGAAAAATCGGTATTTACACTTTTTGAATAGGTAGAATGAATATTTTTATTATATTTATCATACAACAAACTTTGGAAAACTTTCGGGATAGTTTCAAAAAAGAAAAGAAGTAATTTAAAAGAAAGTAGATTAGATATTGAATGCAATTCCACTTTGAATAGCTAACCTTTGTGTAAGATCCTTTCGTTTTCCTGGTGGCAAGTTCGATCTTCCAGTGGAGTCTTTACATCAAGTTGGAGTCGCCATGTGAACAATTCAGCTTTCATATGCATTTGATTGTTGTCCACCATCAGCAATCAGATCTAAAATTTGTTGTTCTTTCCTAGGGAAGATATGATATTTTTCTATCCCTAGTGGAGTCACCAAAATGTTATCACTCAGCTTGAACCTCAAGCTGAAGAAGGAAATTCCGAGGTAACCTCAAACCATGCATAGCCAAGTAGCTAGCCCTACTAGGTAAGGAGAGGGATCTCTTCGCATAGATCACTACCAAGATGAATGAGGAAATAAGATATTAGGCTAGGTATAGTAGCTCAGGGTTTTGATTGTTTTGATTTGGTTGTGCTGGATCAGAAGGAATAAAATGGTCAGGACAAGGATATTAGGTCAAAATTTACACAGTGTTCTATGGGATAAGGTAGGTACAATGTTTAACACTTTAGGGTTTTGATGGTGGGATGATCAAGACAGGTGAGGAGCTAGAAATAGCATGATGAATTCATTTTTTCTTTCTAAATTAAAGGAATTACAAATTATGAATGTTTACCCAAAACAAAGCATAAAAATTATAGATTCTGTTCATCTAACTTGAAAAAATTCACTTAATACCAATGAAATGATGGATGAAATACAAAAAACGTTCTAACATATCAACACAGAAGAAGAAATTGAAACTAAACACAATACCACATGGATCCCATAAAAATAGCTGCAAATTTGATTAATGTCCACACCAAAACTGAAATGAAAGTATGTCTCTTGAGAAGTCAAACCTCCAAATGAGGCCAACCCCTGACTCCTCTGAAGAATTGAGCTAAATAGACCTCAAACCACCTCCTCTCATCCTCAAGGGTCGAATCCATAATATTAGGATCAGTTTCCATCAAATGCTGAACAATAATCTGAAGACTAGGAAGACCCAACAACTTGCCTCTATAAGAGAGGAAACTGATTCATTTGACCTCAAGTCATGACTTACCTAATGTATATACATTAGATAAAAGTAAAAACATGACTTATACATTCATATTGAACATTTAAATTGGTAAAATTACATTTCCCTAATTGAAAAGTCAAACTCGAGAAGATTTGCTAAAGATTGTAAAAATTTGCAATTTTTTGGCAAACACGCAACGTCCAAGCAAAAAAATGGCCTATTTTGCTAGCAACGTTTGAGTGCCTTCCCGGTGTGAAAATGAGCTCCATGATAGCTCATTGGAAAGATCACTGAGCCTAGTTTCAAAAATATACCTCCATATTCCAAAATGGTGCTCGTTTTCTCTATCAAAAAGTTAATCTCCCAAGACTAGTAAACGCGTAGCGACCAGGTCAAAAAGGAGGCAAAAACATGAAAATTTGGTAGTTTTTTGCACTTTTGAGGGACCAGTTCTCCTCCAAATCTTCTAAAAATTGCTATGGTTGATGCATTCATCATTTAACATGATGGTGATGGCCATTTTTCATCTAGGGGCCCCAAAATAGAGCACATCATCCAAGTTGCTGCGCCTTTAGCAAAATTTCTGAGTTGAAAGTTATCAAAAATTGCAAAAAATAAAATGAGTGCAAAAATGTGCCAAAATTGTTGGAGTACTTGCTCATTGAGTTATTGAGGCATGAAGTGACACCTTAGCAAGTGTTTCCAACTTTTCATTCTCCCGTTGCTTGGTCAAACTTTCAATTTTTTCATAGGCTCGTTTGAGCTTGGCCTTTGCAATTTTGTCTCTTGCAGTAGTGTTTTCCATCCTCCTTTGTATGCCATTATTTGTTGTCTATATTCCTCCTCTATTTGGATTTGTCTCCTTTCTTTCTTCTTCCATAGGTGCCTTAGTGTAAAAACCCTAGGGAGATGTGATGAGGTGGAATGTGACTTTTTAGGACTGGGGAATGGGATAGGGTAATTTAAGGGAGATGAGGGTAGGGATTTATGAATTATGGAATGTGATAGGGACTAGGGATATATAGGGTTTTTGAATAAGGGATTTATCACAAGTGTAGGGAATTTGGATCCTTGGTAACCAGGGAAAATTTTAAGGATGAGAAATTATCTTGAAGTTTAAAAAATTGATGAATCTCACTAGTCCCTTATACGAAAACTATAAAAATTTTACTCATGTATTTGTAAAATTATTCAAATTTATAGTGATATTATATATATTATATATATAATGTTGGCGATTTTTAACGTAAAATAATTTTATATTGTAAAATTTAGGCGAATCGTTTTTATAAAAAAATGGAAATTGGAGAATCTTTTTTTTGGAAAAACCATGGAAAATTAGCCCACCTACGAATATTAGCCCCTAAAATTTTCCATGTTGGTAACTAGTGTAAATAGGGCTTAGGGTTTTAAGGAAATGAAGGCTTAGGAAAAGGGAATGTCACTGTAGGGGTTTGGGAAAGGATAGAATGAAATGGGGGAAGAGTTATGAAGGTTTAGGGAGTGAATTTGAAGTGTAAATTAGGTTTTGAGGGAAATTGGGGTTTTTCATTAGAAGAAAACACCAAATTTATTCTAAACAAACTTATGCATCCAAAAATACATTTGATGAAGATGAGTGAAGTAAATGGTAACTTACTAACTTGTTTGAGGTATGAAGGGTTGTTGTTCAAGGTTTGGAAGTGAATTCGTGAGATTTTAAGGTCTGGTAGAGAATTTTTCAAGAAACTGAGCAAACGCGTAGCGTACCTGGAAAATGCACAGTGCCGTTGATAAATACACTATAATTTTAGTCAAACGTGCAACGTCCTTGGAAAATGCGGAGTGTCCCTGCAACACCTTTTTGCAGACCATATTTGGAGGCCTTCCTGGTGTCCAATCTGGGCCCATGATAGCTCATTGGAAATCTTATCTTGTCTAATTTCCAAATATACCTTTAGTTCTCTGATTGGAGTTTATTTTTCTTGTCAAACATTGATTTTCATAAGACTCTTCAAAAAATGTTGAATGAGGGTGAAAAAATGCAGAGTGTTGGTACAAGCAACGTTTAGAGGCCTTCCAAAAATCTAAATTTAGCTCATTATAGCTCATTGGAAAGCTCTCTCTGTCTGGTTACCATTTGATTCATAAAGAAATTCATTTGAACAATCTATCTATGAGAAAACGTGATTTTCCCAAGGTCACTCCAGAAGTGCAACAAATCTCCTATGGCACCTGTATATTTGACATTTATCCCAAACCGTAACACATCTATAAAAACTAAAGGAGGTTTTTCTTCTTGGATCTATGGTGGACAACAAATTCTCTCACGTTTGTCAAATTCATTTTTTTTGGTCAGAAATATAGTTTGAAGCGAAACTGGCCCTATTGAGTGGCAAATGGCTTGACTTTTTGAATGATTTCTTGGAAAATGATTTTGACATGATGTTTATGAGTTTGGAATGAACTCATAATTATTGATATTACCTACCTTATGCCTCTTATTCTCGTATGTCTCTGATTCCATAGCAAACCCTAGCTCAGTGGGAGAGTAAATTAGGGTTTAGTGCTTGTGGAAAATGATGACTTAGGCACCCTTAGAAAAAGACAACTCCCTTTGACATTTGATCAATTGCTGAAGTAGACACTTTTTGCATTTGACACTTGATTTGTTGGCATATGGAACTTTGAGTTGCTAGCCTTTGGGAGACTAAATACTTATTACATTTGAATTGACATAAAGTTACATGAATAAATAAAAATTACATCTTGGAATGAAACTCACACTTGAAATCAAATTTCAAATTTGGAAACCATCTTAGAGATCATCTTTACATGGTAAAGAGACATTATTGGGATCACTCTCACACATTTTTCTGACCTTATGAGATGGAATGGTGCATTTTTGGACTTTGAACAATGAAACCTAATGACCTAATGGGACCTTGAATGACGTGACTCCCTGGTTGACTTTGACTAAAGTTGGAATGCATCAGACTTGTTTTCGGCATGATGAAGACATGGAAGAGGGTCAGAGGGTACATACTTGTGAAGGAAAATGGAACACTTGAAAAGGAAAACCACCAGTGGAACAATTTTATATCATGACCTAATGGAATGATTTATAATTCCTTAGAGTGGGACACCTAAGATGCACATGAAAAATGTGTTTTGATCCCTGGTGGAAGTATGCAAATACTGACACTAACACTGGTGAAAACCTTAGGGTTAACTAGCTCTTCTCTGATGTACAAAGGTTCCTTCTCATCTTTTTTCATTACCTTATTCACCTCCTCATCCCTTGTTTCTTCATCAATCAACCAAGATTCCAAACCCATTAGATGCATGCCTACCAATCTTGAATTGGGACCCCAATATTTCAGATCTATTAAGATGAAATTGTGGATATAGAATTTAATTAAATTTGGCTTGTCCTACATACTAGTTTGTTTGAAAAACTCAATAAAATGTGTGTAGTCTTGGAAGAGAAAATAACCATATTTTTCTCGAGTGTTGATTTTGTGTTGCAAACATTGTTCTTTGATAAAGAGAAAATAATATTTTGAAGGATTCTCGTATTGTGGAGCTTCCATAGAGAGACTTGCCATAGTGGAAAGTTGTGTTTCTTTCTCCTACAGCCTCTCTTTCAGCCTTATTTTTTCTTCTTGTAGCTTCTCTTTAATCATAGACTCCCTTGGTCTCAAATTAGCCAATTATTTTCCCATATAAATGATTTTTTCTTCCGCAAGTCCCACATATTCTGTTGTGTAACCAGCTCCAAAAATAGAAGAAAAGAGATATGAACGCCTTAGAAATAAGCCACTTCGAGGGGGCAACCTCCAATAAATTACATAAATGAACAATTCTTGGATGATTCAATTTAAAAAACCTCCTTTCTATATATAGGAGTCCATGGGGCCATAATGTAATCCTAGTGGGCCACAATGTAATCCTAGCCGACCTAACAATAATAATTTAAGGGCATAATAATAACAAAATGGGTTTACAAGGGTACAATAATAACAATAAGGGGGTTACACTAACAACAATAAGGGACTATACTAGTAATATAGGGACCTAACATGCCCCTCTCCTTCAAAAAGTGTTGTCCTCAACGCTTGAGTAGCTCTAGGTGCTTCTGTATAAAATTCTCATCCTCCCATGTAGAATCTTCAGTGGGTAAGTTCTTCCACTTGATGAGATACTCTAACAAAACATGCCTCTTCAAACAACTGACTCTCAAGTCAAATAATAGCTCATGTACAAATTTCCATATTTGTTGCATTTAAGTGTGTCAACATAACTCTACTTTCAACATCTTGCTTCATGCAATATGCACCATACTTTGAATTTGCGAAGAAATTCATGAAACATCAAAATACATGCAAGGCCTTAATTGGATAAGAAATCTAACCATCTGTTAGCAAACCATTTCAATGGCGCTTCTTTTAGCTGGACTTCATCATCATGTGAATCATCCTAACCCTCATTGATTATGGAATCCTCTTTTCCATTCTTGTCGTTATCTATTTCCACCTTCTTCAAATGTTGTGGATGACTTGTTGGATACAAAGTCCAACACTTGTCTACAAGGTGACCTTTCTTATGGCAATGAGTAATAAACAATTGCATCTTATTTTCAACATCATTTTCCTTGTCCAATGGGCCTTTGAATTTTTGCCTCATTTATTTAGAAAGTTTCAATGTGCATGGATATCTTCTTCCAACATCTATAAACATTATGATTATTCAAACCACAAAAGGAAGATGTGCAAGTTCTTTTCTATATATTATGTGAATATTTACCATGTTTATCATAATCAAAAGCAATTTGATTAAAGACAAATTTATACCTTGAACATTCACCGCTGTCGCCTTCTTGAGGAGGTGAATTTGATGAGGTAGTGTCTCTCCTCTGAATACTAGCAATGAATTCAATGACTAGATAGAGCTTTCAACATCCTCTTCTTTTACATTCTCATTAGCTGCATGATTATTAACATCTTCTTACAAAGTGGGTGTAACCAGCTCCAAAAATAGAAGAAAAGAAACATGAACGCCTTAGAAATAAGCCACTTCGAGGGGGCAACCTCCAATACATTACATAAATGAACAATTCTTGGATGATTCAATTTACAAAACCTCCTTTCTATATATAGGAGTCCATGGGGCCATAATGTAATCCTAGTGGGCCACAATGTAATCCTAGCCGACCTAACAATAATAATTTAAGGGCACAATAATAACAAAATAGGGGTTACAAGGGTTCAATAATAACAATAAGGGGGTTACACTAACAATAATAAGGGACTATACTAGTGATATAGGGACCTAACATGCCCCTCTCCTTCAAAAAAGTGTTGTCCTCAACGCTTGAGTAGCTACGGGTGCTTCTGTATAAAATTCTCATCCTCCCATGTAGAATCTTCAGTGGGTAAGTTCTTCCACTTGATGAGATACTCTGAAATTGATCGATTCCGTAATTTTCGAGTTCTTGTTTCCGTGACCGCTTCAGGTTCCAATATCATTTTTCTTTCCTCATCAAGTTCTGGAAATATTGTTTGAACTGGAAGATTTTCACCTATAACCTTCTTTAAGCATGAAACATGGAAAACTGGATGTACTCGCGAAGAAGCAGGAAGCTCCAATTTGTATGCCATAGTGCCAATATTTTGCAACACCTTGTAATGACCATAGTATTTTGGCGATAATTTATTATCCTTCTTAGCTTGCTTGAGGGACATTTGTTTATATGGTTGTAGCCGTAAAAATACCCAATCTCCTACATCAAAACTTCTCTCGCTGCGATGTTGATCTGCCTGTTGTTTCATTCGATTTTGTGCCAAATTCAGGTTATCCTTTAAGAATTGGAGAACTTCTTGCTGATGCTCGATGTGATCTTCCACTGCTTGAACCTTCGAATTTTCCCTTAAAGATGATGTGATGGATGGTGGATGATATCCATAAAGTGCCATAAATGGGGTCATTTTTGCTGCAGTATGGAAGGAAGTGTTATACCACCATTCAGCAAGAGGTAACCACTTGACCCATTGTGTTTGTTTATCAGATACAAAACAATGAAGATATCCTTCCAAACATTTATTTACGATCTCAGTTTGACCATCAGATTGAGGATGATAAGATGAGCTATGAGCTAATTGAGTACCCAAACAAGAAAATAACTCTGTCCAAAAATTTCCAGTAAAAATGGGATCTCTGTCGCTCACAATAACCCTTGGGCTTCCATGTAGCTTTTGGATTCTGTCCATAAATGTAGTAGCAACTGTACTTGCTTTAAATGGATGAGATAATGCACAAAAGTGTGCATACTTGGTAAGTCTATCAACTACCACCATGATGACATTCTTTCCTTTGGACTTATGTAAACCTGTGATAAAATCCATTGAAATCTCCTCCCAACGTTGACTTGGAATGGATAAAGGTTGTAGAAGTCTCGGGGTCTTAATTGTCTCCACTTTATTTTGCTGGCAAACCAGACATTCCGCCACAAACTTTTGAATATCAGATTTAAGGCCATCCCAAAAAAATTCTTTCTTCACCCTGTGGTAAGTTTTTAAAAATCCTGAGTGTCCTCCTAAAGGAGAGGTGTGCAATTCCAGAAGAATCTTTTGTTTTAGTTGGGAATCCTTACAAAGATATAAGCGATCTTTGTACCATAAGGAATCATTTTTCCAACTAAATGTATCATATGTACTAGGATCTTGCTGCAACTTTTGAATGAGTGTCCATACATCTTTGTCCTTCTTCCATTTATCTCTTGCTTCGGTTATCCAATCTGGTTGGATAATAGAAATGGCACAAAGCAATGCTTCCACCTCTTCATTCTTTCTTGAGAGTGCATCTGCAACAACATTAAGCTTTCCCTTTTTGTAGATTATTTCAAAGTCATAACCCAACATCTTTGTGACCCATTTTTGCTGCTCTTCTGAAGATATTCTTTGTTACAAAAAGTGTTTAAGACTATCATGATCAGTTTTTACCTTGAAGTGTCTTCCCATTAGGTAAGTTCTCCATTTCTTTAGTGCATGCAGTATTGCTAACATTTCCTTCTCATAAATAGGTTTCTGTAAATACTTTCCTTTGATTGGACAATTTTCAAAAGCAATGGGTCTTCCTTCTTGCATTAAAACAGCACCAATTCCATTTCCTGAGGCATCACATTCCACAATAAAGGTTTTTGTGAAGTCTGGCGTAGCTAAGACTGGTGCTAGGCACATTGCCTCTTTAAGATGTTCAAAGGCCTTAGTTGCTTCAGAAGTCCATGAAAATGCATCTTTCTTCAATAATGTTGTTAGAGGTGCTGCTATTCTCCCATAATTCTTAACAAACTTGCGATAATACCCTGTTAACCCGAGAAATCCTCGCAACCGCTTTATGGTTGTGGGAACTTTCCATTCCTTAATGGCTTTAATTTTGTTAGGGTATACTTTAACACCCTCGTGAGATACAATATGACCCAGATATTCCACCTCTTGTACTCCAAAGAAACATTTGGATTTTTTTGCATATAATTGTTTCTCCTGCAATAGTTTGAGCACCCTGTCAACATGTTCAACATGATCCCTCCAAGACCTGTTGTAGATTAGTATATCATCAAAAAATACTAGCACAAATTTTCTAAGGAAGGGTTTGAAAATGGAATTCATCAACCCTTGAAATGTAGAAGGTGCATTGGTAAGGCCAAAAGGCATGACCAAAAATTCATAATGACCCTCATGAGTTCGAAATGTCGTTTTTGGAATATCTTCAGTCTTCATTCTAATTTGATGATATCTTGAACGAAGATCCAACTTGGTAAAATAAATTGCTCCATGTAATTCATCCAATAATTCATCAATCACAGGAATGGGAAATTTATCTTTAATGGTGAGCTTATTGAGCTCCCTATAATCCGGAAACATTCGCCATGATCCATCCTTCTTGTGTACCAATACTACAGGAGCAGAGAAAGAACTTTGACTAGGTTGAATTATACCCGCCTCTAACATTTCTGCAATCATACGTTCAATTTCGCTCTTTGGAAGTAAGGATATCTATAAGGCCTGATGTTTGGAGGAACACTTCCTGGAATCAAATGAATAGCATGATCATGATCACGAATAGGTGGGAGTCCTTGGGGAGTTTCAAACACCTTGGAATGATTGTCCAAGACTTGTTGGAGATCTGCAGAAATAGATGATTTTGATGTTGGAACTTCTAGTGAGCATAATTGTGCAATTACGCCTCGCTGTTCTTTCTTTATAAGCTTTGTCATGACATTAGAGCTTATTATCCTTCCTGGCTTCCCCGCAATACCCCGTAATTCAACTTCCTTTCCTTCTGAAAAAAATTTCAAGAAAAGTTCTTGAAAATTAAAAGCTAACGTCCCCAAAGATTGTAACCATTGTACTCCTAGTACAACATCAGCACCTCCCATAGGAATGGAAAGCATTGGACTAGTCAATACATATTCCCCCATGGTTAGCTTGATATTATGGAATTTTACAGAGAAATTTATAGTTCCTCCATTTGCAACCATCACTTGACATTCTGGTGCTGGGTATAGGAAAAAAATTAATTCCTTGGCTACCTTACAATGAATAAAATTATGGGTGCTACCTGAATCAATCAACACTATTACCTTTTTCTTCTTGATTTGTCCTTGTATCTTGAGAGTTTGAGGAGTGGTAATTCCTACCAGTGCATTACACGATATGGTCGTATTCATTTCTTCCTCTTCTAGGGTTGGTTCCTGGTGTATATCCTCTTCTTGTTCATTTTATTCTTCCTCTTCACAATCTATGTAAAATAATTTCTTCTCAGCACACTTATGACCTTTAGTGTATTTGCTATCACAACTGTAGCAAAGCCCTTTTGCTCTTTTTCTTCCAATTGTTGTGGTGTCAACCTTGTAGGTTGTGGAAATCTAGGCGTAGAAACACTTCCTTCTTTATAGAATTGAGTGGTAGGCTTCCTTGTCGCCATAACTTTACATTCAACTTTTCTTGCCAACCTGAATGCCTTCTCCAATGAATCAGGTTCCAAAACACGAACTTCATGTTGGATGTTATCCTTTAAAGTGCCTATGAAGAGATCAATCCCGTGTTCCTCTGGAATATCAGTTACCCTTATATTCAATTTTTGGAAGTCCTCAATGTGCTGCCCCACTAAACCTTTTTGTTTGAGATTTATCAATTGGCTAAAGAAGGTGTTGCTCTTTGTATCCTCATAATGTGCTATCATTTCCTCCGTAAAAATTGACCAAGTGACAATTTTTTTACCGGAGCAAAGCCATTGATACCATACAAATGTATTTTGTTCTAAATGTAAAGTTGCAATGCGTACCTTTTGTGTGTTTTGCACATTATGGAGATCAAAATATTGCTCCATTTGTAGTATCCATGTTACAGGATCCTTTCCATCAAACTTCCTTATATCTATTTTTGGAATATGGTGGTTCTTCCCACCAACATTAGAGTTTATGAAATCACGATTAACATTTATTTTGTTCTCATCATGAGGTTCTTCTACTAAATTTTCGCCATTAGGAATCATTTCTGGTTTTAAACTTGTCATCAAGCCTTCCATGTATGCTTTTAGATCATTCTTCATGTCATCCATCTTAGCTTCCATACCATTCATCTTAGCTTCCACGCCTTTCTTCAAACCATCCATCTTAGTTTCCACGCCTTTCTTCAAAACTTCCATTTCATTTTTTGTTGTTCTTTGCGAGAGCGAAATTTGTTGCATTTGCTCTTGTAATTTTGATATGTCATGTTGCCATTCTTCATCTTCATGAGTCATAGTTGCTCAGGTTGAGTTTACCGGTGTTGAATTTTAGATCCATTTCAGACTCCAATATTGATATCTATTCTACAATAGGCCCTTGCAATCAATTCAACTTGATTCTTCAAACAAGACTTATGCAATTCGGAAAAAAAAAATACACACCTTTTACTAGCTTTGAGGAGCTCGATATTGAAATTGTATTATCTCTGTGATTACAGATCTTCAATATCTAAAATTTAGCACTGAAGTAGCCCTCTGAATTCTCTTTTGAATGCCACAGGTCTGACCTGATTTTGATTCTCCAAGACAAATTTGTGTCCAATCTCCCACAATGACCCAATTATGGACTGGTTCAGTAGAGCGAACTTGTACGAATTTCCACGTGTCACTGTTTCATCCTTTGTCTCTGAAATTGATATCCAAGAAACTACAGTTTGTTTTATTGCAAACATTTTTTACGGCACTCCAATCCGATGCCCAGAGAGAGAGTTATTGAACTTTTCCCACGATCACCTCTTTGAGATGCAATTCAGGAGCCTGAAAAAGCACTACCTTCCACAGATCATATCTCCAAAAATATTGCGAACCAAGTTCTGAAATTTTTTGATAAACTTCCTTAGGATTTCAGCTTCGCACCATATGAATTTCTGATTCTGAACCTTCGTAGAAAAACAGTTACAGCGCAAATGCCACTATGACCTGTTTAGGAGCCTGAAAAAAGACCTAACTTCCACAGATCATATCTCCTAAAATATTGCGAACCAAGCTTTGAAATTTTTAGACAATCTTCCTCAGGATTTTGACTTCGCACCCTAAAAATTTCCGCTTCTGACCCTTCGTAGAAACAAAGTTATAGCGAAAATTCCACAATGACCTATTTGGAGCAGCGAAACCCTAGAATCCAAACCTCTGATACCAAATGTTGTGTAACCAGCTCCAAAAATAGAAGAAAAGAGATATGAACGCCTTAGAAATAAGACACTTCGAGGGGGCAACCTCCAATACATTACATAAATGAACAATTCTTGGATGATACAATTTACAAAACCTCCTTTCTATATATAGGTGTCCATGGGGCCATAATGTAATCCTAGTGGGCCACAATGTAATCCTAGCCAACCTAACAATAATAACTTAAGGGCACAATAATAACAAAATGGGGGTTACAAGGGTACAATAGTAACAATAAAGGGGTTACACTAACAACAATAAGGTACTATACTAGTAATATAGGGACCTAACACTTGTCTACAAGGTGACCTTTCTTATGGCAATGAGTAATAAACAATTGCATCTTATTTTCAACATCATTTTCCTTGTCCAATGGGCCTTTGAATTTTTGCCTCATTTATTTAGAAAGTTTCAATGTGGATGGATATCTTCTTCCAACATCTATAAACATTATGATTATTCAAACCACAAAAGGAAGATGTGCAAGTTCTTTTCTATATCTTATGTGAATATTTACCATGTTTATCATAATCAAAAGCAATTTGATTAAAGACAAATTTATACCTTGAACATTCACCGCTGCCGCCTTCTTGAGGAGGTGAATTTGATGAGGTAGTGTCTCTCCTCTGAATACTAGCAATGAATTCAATGACTAGATAGAGCTTTCAACATCCTCTTCTTTTACATTCTCATTAGCTGCATGATTATTAACATCTTATTACAAAGTGGGTGTCAAAATTTTCCATTCATCATGAACACAAACTTCACAAGCTTGAGGTAATGAACACGAAATAAAATTCCTTCTTGGAACAACTTCATGTGCCTCCTTGGCTTTAGAGCATTCTCCATCATGTTTTCCATAACCAAGACCCAAATAATTAGGCCCTTCCTCAACAACATTTGGCTCAACTATGCCT
>CM076575.1:442038365-442344313 GCA_034641835.2 Pinus albicaulis | reverse complement strand
GTTACAATTAGTATAATCAATAAACCACTTTGTAAAGGGGTCGACAGTGACGACAGGATAGAGTAGAGTTGGATGAGCACACATATTTCGAGTATAGACCTGACACAGATGACACCTTTTGATCGATTCCATACAATAATTGAAAATTGAAGGCCAAAAGTATCCTAGACACAAGATTTTTTGGGATGTAGCAAGCCCAGAAAAATGACAACCACAAGCCCCACTGTGGCAATAATTCAACACAACCTCAGCTTCTTTGAGAGTTAAGCAGCGTCTAAGGATTGAATCAACCCCGCGATTATATAAAGTGTCACCGATGATCAAGTAACTTTTAGTTAAGTGACATAAATTACAGCACTCATCTTTCGAAAAATTTGAGGGGAACTTTACAGTCTGAAGATATACTATGAGATCCCCATACCAAGGATCCTCTAAATAAATGAGAAAAATATGTTCATCAGGGAATGAATCGTCATAAACAATATCTTCTCCACAGGGAAGCTCAGAAATTAATTCCACGAAAACTAATGATTTCTTGGACTTGGCAGACATAAACTCAATATCAAATTCTTACAAAATGACAATCCATCTATTGTATTTTCCCCTAATCACTTGTCTACTGAGAACAAAATAAAATGGAATTATTGTTGCCAAAACATAAGTTTTTTGAAGAAGAATGTAATGTCTGAGCCACTGCATAGCATGAATAAGTACCAGAGTTCAGGTCCTACCAAGACTCGACTAAGGTAGTATATAACATGCTCTAAAAGAGCACCATCCTCCTGAACCAGAACCATACCAATGGTAGATATTACTACTGCAAGATACAAGAGGAAATCCATACTATAATTAGGTGGACTCAGTAAAGGAGCATAGTTCAATGAGTTTTTCAAAGAATCAAATGAGCGTTGAGCATAGTCATCCCAAAATAATGGAACTCCTTTCTTTAATAATCCAATAAATATTTTCGTAATCTCATCATAATTCATGATAAATCTCTACAGAAAATTAGCTTTTCCTTGCAGACTTTGAAGTTGATAAATAGAAGACAGGGGACGCAACTGAAGTATTTCCTTAACCTTGAAGGGATCAACCCAAATCCCTTTCGTAGACATAATGAACCCAACAACCGACCAGACGTGATCGCAAAAATGCACTTGTTTGGATTCAATTGGATTTTTTAATACCAACATCGTTCAAAAACTTGACGGAGGTGAGAAGGATGATCCATTCTCTTACGAGAATGAGCAGATAAATCATCAAAGTATTCCTCGATAATATGTTTGATGTCGTGGAAGGCATAAGACATGGCCCGCTAAAAAGTAGCTTCGGCATTTTTGAGACAAAAAGGAATTTTCTTGTAAGCAAAGGTACCCCAGGGAAAAATAAATAAAGACTTGTGTTGATCTTCAGGATGGATAGTAATTTGATTATATCGAGAAAAATTATCCATGAAGGAGAAAATCTCATTCCCCACACATTCATCGATAATTTGATCTATAAATGGTGTGGGGTAGTTATCTTTAGGACATGCTTTATTTAGGTCCCTAAAATCTATGTGTTATAGCATCATTTCTCACCCTGACATGATTCATGATTGCTACATGGCTTTATGGGCACCCATTCCTACAGACTTGGACAAATTCACTTAAAAACAGTGGAAAATCCTCCATACGCGACTATGCCCGTGTTTTTCCGCGTGTATACGCGAGTACAGCTAGACTTTTTCGCGTATGCCATTTTAATGATTAAAAAATATATAAAAATCCCTAATTTCGCGCTGGGTTGATGGTTACTCAGGTAGTTCAACCACCCCAGCCCGTGGCCAACTGTTTCCAACTGCTGAAACTACTTGGAGGGACTATAAAAGACCTCATATGTATGGCCTAAGGGAGAGAGAGAATTATTATTATTATACTCTGTTGGTTCCCTATCCAAGTCTGATTCCCCGTGCCTCCTGCACTTTCCCAGTTCATTTCAGGAAACCCTTGTTTCCTTGAGATACACATCCCTGAGGCCTGAGGATTGGTGCACTCCGTTTGGAAGGAGTCAATGCGAGGCAAAGGACCGGACGGACCGGACACGGCCTCATGAAGGCCTTGAAGGACTGTGATTCCTCCACTTACTTTTGTACGTACTATTTTTATAATACAGAAGTATCATGTCGTTCCAAATAACGTGTTAGTGTATGCTTTAATGTATGAAGAATATTTGTTATACAAGCATTCATGATGATTTATTTAATGTTTTATATGAATCTCAATTAACATATAGAGTAGAAATATATCAGACAACTTGTCCTTTGTGCTGGTTTCTTCTGCATTTGTGTGAAGGAGGAAGGATTCTGCTGCGGTGGAGTTTGAACTCCACATGGATCTATCAAATGTAGGACCAACGGGGAAACTTATCTCGCTCTATTTCCGTTTTATGGAATGTGCAAGGACGTGTGAGTCTCGTTAAGTGTACGCTCGCTTCCGTGGAGGTTGAATCCCAACCAACCTCTAGGGTGTTAAATCCCCGAAACAGAACTGGCGACTCCGCTGGGGATCACATTTTTGTGATTCTCCTGTTGGGTTGTTTGGTAGGTTGCCAACATTTTCTTCTGCCTTTTACAAAATCTAGCTTTGCTTTCTTTTGGCAAATGTACTTAGTTTTTATACTTTTCCCAGGCTTGTACTTTTTATTTTTCATTATTTTCTTTTACACGTTGTTTTTTCTTAACAATAGAAGAGAAGGCCCGCGAGTTTGTGTAGAAGAACCGCGTATTAGATGGATTTCCCAAGATGTGATGCCAGAGGTACGCCTCGTTGCATAAATCGCAGGTCATGTGATCTAGGGTCAGAATGAAATTTCAAGTTTCCGGTGCTTTTGGGCCTTTTCTCGTCGAGAGGCTCGGTTTTCATGTTTGTGGTCACCTGAGTGTGACAGAAGTGGTTTTAAGTCTTGGTTCTCTTTCGTTTGCCCGAAAACTGATCTTTTGGCGAAGTGTTCTTGTTGGTGCTAGCACTCCTGGATTGAGTTCCAAGATCGCTTTTTGAGCGTTCTTGGCTGTTCTGCTTTACCAGAACAGAGAGCTTTTGCTCATTGGCTCGCTCCTGTCTTTGTGTTGTGCTTTGCATTGCGTTCTTTGCTTTGTTTTCGATTGGTTTTCTTGAGTTTCATAAGCTAGGGTTTTGTTGCATTTTTCGAAGATCTTTTCTTGTTTCTTTGGAGTTTTGTATTGCAACGAATTTGCACTATTTCTCTTGGCTGTTTGATTGAGTTTTTAGTCTTCCGCTGCCCTTATTAATCTTGCTATCATTAGTTTTATAAGGTTTAGGGGCATAGTTGGAGTTTATGCTTCAAATTCGGTCTCATTTTGGCTTGGATTGAGATAGTTGTTCTTGGTTTTCTTGAAGCTCTTGTTTTATAAAACTGAAAAGTCCAAAAACATTTGTTTTGCTTTTTGTTTTTTGCATATCAAAAAGTCAAAAAACATTGTTGCTTGTTTTTGTTTTTGTTGTTGCCTTTTTCATTTTCGTTTGGCTTCATCTTTTGGGACTTTAGTGAATTTTCTTGCTTCTAGTTTCCTGCTTGATTGTGAAGGGAAGTTGTCTTTTGATTTCTTCTCCTTCTTCTTGAGTATTTTGGTGTCTTATATTAAGAGTTCTTGTTTGCAAGAATTAGCTTTCTGGATATCAAAAGATTAGTTGAAACTGAAGGAGCCTTTTGGGAAATTTCACCTTGTTTCAAGGGACTTGCTGCATCTTAGAATTTACATGCTAGTGGTCATTTGCATTAGGTGCATTGAATCATTTAGTTAGCTTCTTAATTTTTGTGCGTGTGAGTTTGTAATTCGAAAAGAAAAATACATTTTTAGCCTCGTAGAACTTACATAGAAATTGCTCTTCATCGAAAGACTACGAACTGCATGTGCATGTAGTCAGGTTTTTATTAATTTCTTTTGCGTCAGAACATCATTGGTTTCAACTCCATATCCTTGTGACTTAATACAACAGCCCTTAAAATAAGCGATTAAATCTAAAATCAACTAGCAAGTTTTATTTAGTGTCAATCACCAACTAGCTAGGTTGTAGGGCCTTGGAATAGGAGAGAGGAGAGTTAACTCTCCAAGGCCGCTCAAACAGACATAGAAGTTTACTAATTGAGCGAAATCCAACTCCGTGAAGGGGACTGGGAAAGCTCTCATCCGAGAGTCAAGCGCGAGGGGAAGTGAAGGTTAAGAAGAGGGATACCCCCCCTCCGATTAGCTGAATCTAACCTCAAGACCGTTCCGCCCAGCTTCTGATACGGATTGGTGTCCATAGTTGCCGTTCCTAGGTTCCACACAGGTGACTGCGGGGGGGAATACCCGTGGTACCTGAGGCAGACGTCGCATCACTTCCAGCAGTACTTCTGGGGGGTGCCCTTGCGAAGCTTGGGTGCTTGAGCCGGCAAAGGCTGTTGTTAGGAGGTCGGCGTAACTGTTTCTGATACCTTCGCTAGTTGTTCCGGGCCCTAATCATCCCAGACTGCTTTCGGAAGGTCCTATACTTCGCTTTCCTGTATTTTGGTGTCCGGTCCTCATCACCCGGAGCGGAAATACTTGGAGGCTGTTTGCTTGCTGTTTCTCAGGGTTTTGATTTTAGTGAGTGCTCTTTTCTCCTAGCTTGCCTAGCTTTTCACTTTTCTTGAGTCTAATATAATAAATTTGTAAAAGTGGCTGATCAAGCGCCTCGACGTTCGAGGAGAGTCCGGGGGTTATCCCCCGAGAGTGCAGAGCCTTCTTCGAGAAGGCGTAGGAGCGATCTAGCAGGTGGTTTTCACCCTGTAGAGTCTGACGCTGTGGAGAGAGATCCTCCACTAAGGTCTCAAGGTTTCATTGCTGATTCCGGTGTCGGTTCCGAGAGGAGCGTTTCGCTCACCTCGAGGGTATTGTTTCCTCAGGAGGAAGATTTTCAGATAGAAGATATACCTGAGCCTGCGGCTACAGGTCCATCTCCTCTTCCTCTTGATCATCCGTTTGTTGTAGAGTACATCGGACCGGAGTCTGAGAGACCGCCGGATCTTCCTTATCTTTCTTATCTTTCGATGGCCACGACTGGGAACGCGGCTTCTACCGTGAGTGCTGCGGGCATTCAGACCCCTGCTTCTGTCGAGGCAGGGGGCACTCTTGCTCTGTCTTCGAGTGCTTCTAGCACTGCTATGTTTGGCTCTGGGTTCACCCAAGCATATGCTTCTCAATCTGGTCCCTTTGTTTCAGGGATGTCCATTGCTGGAAATCCCTCTTTTTCCTTTACCGTCGGTGCAGCTGGATCTACGCCCATGTCCAACATGGCTAGTGGATCAGCTTCTTTTCAGGGTTTCCCCTTTGGGACTGGGCATATTCTAGTCCCAATCCTTCTTTAGGGTCGTTTCCTTTTACGTCCCAGACCCAAAGTTTCAATCCTTGGGCTCAGGGGCCAAGTTCGACTGCTTTTATGGGGTGGAATCCTATGTTTGCAACGTCGGGGGCAGGGAATCAGTTCATCGCGAGTCATCCATGGAATGCTTCTTTCCCTGCATCGAGTACTTATCAGTCTTTTTCTCCTCTATCTAATGCATGGAACCCCTACCAGGGGCTTACATCTTCAGTCAATACTTCAGCGGGGGGAACTAGTCTGGGTCTTGGTAGCTCGGCGTGGGGAGGGGGTTCTTCTCCGTTTTCTACGGGTCCTTTCTGGCAGCCTGGTGCCTCATCAAATCCAGGCTATTCTTTTCAGAATGTGGGAAATCCATCCTATCAAGGATGGAATTCTCAGGCTCCGCCGCGATTACCATTTCTGGCAACGATAAACTTGCCAGACTTGGCGAAGTTAACTAATGACCCGATTCGGTATAGTCCGGGTTGGCCTCCGGTTCCAACCAAACTTCCTTCAGACATTCCTAAGTTTGAAGGTAAGAATGTTGAAGATCCGGCAGACCATGTCACCACATTCCACTTATGGTGTTCATCCAACTCTCTGATCGACGATTCGATTAGATTGAGATTATTTCAGCGCACCTTAACTGGAAACGCCGCGAAGTGGTATATAGAGCTTACTGGGGGCAGTTTCGCCACATTTGGAGAACCGGCTGTCACTTTTCTTAACCATTTCCAGTTGCCTGTCAGATATGAGGCTGGGACCGAACTCCTGGCTAATTTTAAGCAGGATGAGGCAACTCACATTTCTGATCATATTCAGGAATGGAGGAGAAGGAAGAGGCTTATCAAAGCCCATATTCCAGGTGAGTTCCTTCTCGAGTGGTTTTTGAAGTCACTTCAGTCAGATATTTCAAAAGATGTATCCATGTCAGGGGTATATTCCGAGGAACAGGCCATCTTTAGGGCCCAGCAGTTAGAGTTGATCTATTCTCAGTCTGGCATGCTTTATAAGTATTTGCCTAATGCTCCTCGCTCCAAATTGGATCTATCGAAACCTAAACCTGGTCCGCATGGTGACGGACTTATCGGATCGGTCAGTAGTGGTGCAGCCAGCCTGCTTTCTCAATTGCAGCAGTTGTATTTACAATCTGCTTCTTCTAGTCAGGCTGTGCCTGCTGATTCTTCACCTTCCCAGTCTTTGTCCATTAATGCTGTCCAATCTTCTGAACCCAAAGGAAATCAACAGTCCGATGGGAAGAAGAAGGGACGTAATAACAAGAAGAAGGGCCAAGAACGGGGAGGAAGGGCACTACATAAAACCAATGAGCGTGTTGGTGAGGGTCGAAAAGGAGAAAGAAAGAAAGTGAAGTTTCCATGTAAGCTTTGTGCTGGAGACCATCTCACACACCTTTGCCCTAAAATTCGGGATGCTCGAGCTTGTTAGCTCGGCGAGGTTCTTCTAGTTCCCGTGTTGATGTTAACAAACCCTTTTCCCCAAGGGCGACAATTAGTTGTTGGCGCGAACCAAAATCACGGGGCTTCCTGCGGGGCACCCGGGGGAAGGGGAAATTCCATCGAACATTTTTTATGATGAGTGCTCACGCGGATATCGCTACGAGATCCCGTGATTATGGCGGAGAAGAGTCTTCGAAAGCTAAGGAAGTTCCCGATGCTACTCGAGTCGCTTCACATTACGAAGCCAATCTGTTGAGTCTATGCCTCGGATGCCCAAAGCATCTTCTAAGCGGTCAACGATTAATCCAAATGCGAGGGCTGCCTGAACTACTCGATTGTAGAAGATCCGGCACGATAGTCCTTGTGCTATGTCGGCCTTAGAGGTACTCCGCCTTGTCGGCTCGCCGTAGTGCTTTGCTCACTGCCATTGGGGCTATCGATCCAAAAAAATTCTCTTCGATTACTTTTGATATGAATAATTTTAAGAAGAGACTTCCTCATCACATGGCTTTTCATATTAAATCGTCGTATCGGAAGTGCGAAATATCTTTCGAACGGTTGTTGATGAGGGTGCCTCCACATGCGTGATGTCGCTCGCATGTTGGAAGACACTTGGATCTCCCAAAGTTGTTCCATCTAGCACTATTCTTACCTGCGTTCAATGGTCATTATCACGTGACCCCATGGTATTGTCGGCTTTGCCCATCCGTGTTGGGGGCAAAGCTGTCAACATAGAAGTTGAGGTAGTAGATGCAGCCTTGGACTACAACCTTCTATTGGGGAGGAACCGGATTTATGAGATGGATGCCATTGCATCCTCATTATTTCGAATTGTATGTTTCCCCCACGAAGGGATGGGATGCATCACAGGTGGATCGACCGGATTTCGTCCTCCCGTAGACTCGAATGCGCCTTCGACTCATCCGTTCTAAGTTGGATAATACTAAGGCGCTCGGTGAGAATCTAGGAGTTGGAATGTATTCTTCACGATGGTTACTTTCTGATCTTCCTCCTCCTCATGGCATATTAATGCTATTTCATCCTCCAAGGCTCCTTCGAAGAGAGTTCTTTCGAACTCATTATTTTTTGGACCCTTGGACCTTACCTTTCCCCACCGCCACATTAGCGGAGGTCAAGTGGGTGGAATGGAATTTCCGATTCTAGAAATTTGAGATTGCATATCGATCCTATTGCTGACACCGCGAATCTATCCCAACTCCTCTTTCACCGAAGAGTTGGATGGTGATGTGGCTCTCGGCTTGGATGCTTAGTTCTTCTTCGGCACGTGATTGCCTCGATACCACTCTTCCATCTCGAAGAGGCAATCTCGGGAAGCCATGATCGGGTATAGATAGACCGTGGGATGACTTGCATCATCGGTCTTACTTCCTACCGACTTGAACGAAGTTGAAACTAGTTTTCCAAGTCCTCGACTCCCGGTCCTCGTTCACCCGACCCTTGAACCCTTTGGCACCAACACGGAGTTTATGCTCGAAGGGAACATGGGCGTGATCTTCCTACTATCCGTGAGCATTTCCGTGGATCCCAATATCATTGAGAATGTCTTCATTGAGCCGAATGTTCCCGTGAAGAGATTCAAATTTATACCGAGCTCTTCAAAGAGTATAGGGATGTATTTGCTTGGTCTTATGAGGAAATGCACGGCATAGACCCATCTATTGTCCAAGCATGAGATCAAGACGCATGAAAACGCTAAGCCGGTCGAGGGCAAAAACTTCGTCCGGTCAATCCTAGGAAGGCAGCAGCTATCAAAGCTCGAAGTTGAAAAGTCAGCTAAAGGCGGATTCATTTTCCTCGTTCCTCCGACCGAATGGGTTTCAAACCCCCGATCCCATAGATAAAAAAGCAAGGAACGATTCGAGTGTGCATCGATTTTCAGAGACCTAAATAAGGCATGTCCTAAAGACAATTACCCCACACCATTCATCGATCGTATCATTGACGAGTGTGCCGGTAACGAGATTTTCTCCTTCATGGACGGTTTCTCTCCGGATATAATCAAATTACTATCCGTCCTAAAGATCAACATAAGACTCGCATTTATTTGTCCCCGGGGTACGTTTGCATACAAGAAGATGCCTTTTGGTCACGAAAAATCTTTGGGGCTACCTTTCGCCGGGCCATGTCTTACGCCTTCCACGACATCAAGAAGATTATCGAGGGCATACTTAGATGATCTAGGCTGCTCATTCTCGAAAGAGGATGGATCATCCCAGTCACCTCCGGAAAATATTTGAAAGATGTCGTTTTTATAAGATTCGACTGAATCCGAACAAGTGCGTTTTCGCGGTTACATCCGGTCATTTGTTGGGATTTATTGTGTCTAGGGAAGGGATAAGGGTAGATCCCTTCAAGGTTGAGGCAATACTTCGGTTGCCTCCCCCATCTTCAATTTGTCGACTTCAAAGTCTCCAAGGGAAGTCTAATTTTCTTCGGAGGTTTATCGTCAATTATGCTGAGATTACAAAGGGATATATGAGGCTGATCAGAAAGGAGTTTCCTTTTCTTTGGGACGACTACGCTCAACGCTCATTCGATGCTTTGAAAAAGGCATTGACCTCTGCTCCTTTATTGAGTCCACCCTGCATTATAACAGAGATTTTCTTTTTGTATCCGGCTACGACGAGACCCACCATCGGTATGGTTCTCGGTTCGAGAAGATGATGCTCTTACGAGAGCATGTTATTTACTACCACGAGTCGAGGGCTCGGTAGGACTCGAACTTCGATACCCGATAGAAAAATTAGCCTTAGTAGCGATTCATGCGTCGTGCGTTGACTCCGACATTACATTATTCTTCGCAAAACTTATGTCTCCTGGCATTGCCAATCCATTTCAGATTTGTCCTCGGCGAGCGAGTGATTGGGGGCAAATATAATAGATGGATTGTGATTTTACGGAAATTTGATCTCGAGTTCATGTCCTGCCAAATCCGAGAAGTCATTATTTTTTTGCGGAATTGATCTCCGAGTTGCCCTATGGAGAGGAGATGATCTATGATGAGTCCTTCTCCGGACAAACACTTGTTTCGATCTCTCCACGGATCCTTGGTACGCGGGATATCATTGTGTATCTCCAGTACTGGTGAATTTTCCTCTACTTTTTTCGAAAGATGAGCGTCGAAATTGCGTCAATTGGCCAAGAATTATTTGATTATTGGTGATGCTTTGCGCCGTCGAGGGTTGATTCAATCCTAAGACGCTACTTAACTTTCGAAGAAAGTCTGAGGTCGTGCTCAATGATTCTCACGGTGGAGCTTGTGGGGGTCATTTATCCGCTTGCTACAACCCAAAAGATTTTGCGTCATCGGATCACTTTACTGGCCCCTCGATTTTCAAAGATTGTATTGTATCGGTCAAAAAGTGTCATCCAGTGTCAGTTTATACCGAAAAATGCGCGCTCATCCAGCTCCGCTTTTTCCGCCGTGTCATTGTTGGACCCTTTACAAAGTGGGGTATTATTATACTACTTGTAAACCCGCCTTCGGCAAAAGGTCACAAGTACATTATCGTAGCGACGAGACTACTTTACGAAGTGGGTCAAGGCTATGCCTACTTTTGGGAATGATGGTGAGGCTGCAGCTTTGCTCCTTTTCAACCGCGAGTTATCGCTCGTTTTGGTATTCTAGAGAGAGTGTCACCGACCATGGCAGTCATTTTTTAGAATAGTATGATGGGCCGAGTTGGCTCTCAAATTGGGTTTCCGCAAGAGCATTCATCTCCATATTATCCTCGAGCCAATGGGCAAGTGGAAGCCGTGAATAAATCCTTGAAGACAATTCTTCGAAAGGACAATTGATAAACATAGATCCAAGCGGCATATTATGCTATATCCCCGCACTTTGGGCATACAGACGTCGAGAAAATCGCAACCGGCTTTACTCCGTTTCGGGCTTAGTGCATGGGGTGGAATCGTATTTCCCATTATATGCGAGATTCCTCTCTCTTAAATTAGCACTGTTGAACTTCTTCCCGACACTTCTAGTCTGCGATCGAGCTTCTTCATCCTGAACATCTCGATGAGTAGCGTCGAGATGCCACCACGATGAATGAAGCGCATAAAAAACCGAGTAAAAGTTCGGTACGATAAGGCGGTCAAGCCTAGGGTCTTTTCGGAAGGTGACCTTGTTTTGGTCTATGCCCAAGAAAAGGATGCCCCGCGAGGAAAGTTTAAGTCTATGTGGTATGGCCCCTATATCGTTAAAAAAGTCCTTAAGAAAGGAGCGCATACCTTAGCTGATTTCGAAGGGAACGAGTTTGTCGAGCCCCGAAATGGGCTCTATTTGAAGAAGTATTATGCCTAGGCTTTGGCCTGGCATCTTGCTTTTGTATATAGTAGTTTTTGCACTTTGTACATATGCTGATTGATTTTTCGATTTTTGATGAGTTGGTGATGTTTTTTGATGCCGTCACAGGTGTTGTGTTGGATGTCATGAGTCATTTTGGTTTCACGATGGTGCTAGTAGACACACCGGAACTTAGCTTCACGGCTTGAGTGCTTCATTATCCTTCAGGTCGCTGTTGGTATCAAGAGGGGTCTCGCATTGGTCCTGCTTCCAACAATATAGCAGAATACTACTACCGATTTATTCATGCTACTCTCGGAGGCAATATCTTTGGGTGTTGATTCGTTGGTAGTTTTCTTGGACTCCCACTGGTGAGTATCGCAGTGGTGAACAACACTTATCGGGTACGAGATCCATTTTTATTACGATTTTTCTTGAGGGTACGTTTGTTACAAAGGTCATTTCAATTTTTAACTTTCATTTATATTCCTCGAGCTGACAATTGGTTTTCTGACTCATTAGCTAATCAAGCATTAGATTGGTGTTTCGGGGATTTAACACCCTAGAGGTTGGTTGGGATTCAACCTCCACAGAGCAGGGGCGTACTATTTAACAGAGACTCACACGATCATGCACAGTCATGAAAACGAAATAGAAGCGAGACGAGAGGTTTACCCGTTGGTCCTACGTTTGAAGTAGATCCACGTGGAGTTCAAACTCGCACCTGCTTAGTCCTTCCTCTTTCACCTGAAATACAAGAAGAAAACCGACACAAAGAACAAGTTGTACGAGTATATTTCTACTCTATATGTTAGCGAGATTCATATAAAACATTAAATAAATCATCATAAATGCTTGTATAACAAATATTCTTCACACATTAAAGCATACACTAACACGTTTACTTCGAGGGAACATCACTGATACTTCCGTATTACAAAAATAGTACGTACGAAAAGTAAGTGGAGAGATCACCCTCGATCCTTCCAAGGCCTTCGCGGACCGTCGTCCGGATCCGTCCAGGCCCTTGCCTCGCTAAGACTCCTTCCAAATGAGTGCATACGAGATAACATATAAAGGGATGTGTATCTCAAGGAAACAAGGGTTTTCCCGAAATGAACTTGGGAAAGTGCGGGAGGCACTGGGAGTCGGAACTTGGATAGGGAACCAACGAGTATAATAATAATAATTCTCTCTCCCCTTAAGCATACATATGAGGTCCTTTTATAGTCCCCCCAAGTAGTTTCAAAGCAGGTTGGGAAACAGTTGGCCATGACAGGGTCAGATAGTTGAACTACCACGAGTAACTATCAACCCAGTAGCGAAATTAGGGATTTTTATATATTTTTTTAATCATTAAAATGGCATACGCGGAAAAGTCTAGTTTGTACTAGCGTATACACGCGGAAAAACACGGGCATAGTCGCGTATGAAGGATTTTTCCACATGTTTTTAAGTGAATTTGTCCAAGTACGTCAGGAATGGGTGCCCATAAAGCCATGTAGCAATCATGAATCATGTCAAGGTGAGAAATGATGCTATACACGGATGCCCCCTAATATATGAGGTCGGGAAAGGGGTACATGATGGCCGAAATGTATTATGCACATAGAAAGAACTTCGCAAGGACAAGAGAGGACTTCACGATTTCAGCTGCCAAAACCAATGAAAGAAATCGGAGAGTCAACACATGCTAAGGCGGGCATACCCATGCTCGGTCAAAAATACATCATATATATAGAAAAGTACCGAATAGATCCAACATGTATACAAGTATAAGCGGGGCGAAAGTACATAGTGAATCATCCGGAGGCGGTGGCCCTGGAAAGACAAGTCCGTATCAATGTCCAAGTATCACATATAGAAAGTGCGAGCAAAGATAGTGCAAGCATGGATATACGATCAAGTAATCGAATCTCCAAGTACGGATCATAAGAGGCGGATCAAACGGTACAATCACGCAACTCGGGGATCAACATATAAGATGTCTTGTCGCAAAGCGTGCAACATATAAGGGTGGACGGGCAACACCGCGTAAAGCGAGAGAAGCTCATCAACGGTGAACCGAGAAATGCTCGATGCAACCCAAGGTCTTCACCGATCACAACGGCACAATTCTACACATCGGGAATAAATGAGTCTGAAGTCGACCATGTGAGAAATCGTTGGATTACCGGGGCAATGATGTTTTCCCGTTAACCAACGCGAGACGACCCACCGATAATGATAATGAGTGTCAAGGTGCCCCGGTACAATCCCGATAAGTGTGAATGAATGAGTTGAAGTCGAACACTTGAAAGAATCTACCAATCGGAGGCAATAATGAATCCCCACTGTCGATAGCGAAGAGTGCACGCCACCGATGATCGCAAAGCCTAAGGCATCGACAAAAGACTCTAGATCTTGTTCCCCGCAGCAATGAGTCGGAGTCGATGGGAAAAGATCTCTTTGGAAGGAAGGCATTAAGGCATCCCACATCGGGTCCAGCGCGAGTGTAACCCGCGAGGCCAAGATTTGGAAGGAATCGGACGAAGGAGAGTGATGGAACCAAAACCGAAGTACGTTTCCGACGTGCACAAGATGAAGCTAGCGCACGGAAGAAACCCTGCGAACCAACCAATAATGAAAGCGACACGAGGCGAGAAATCCACCGATAGGGTCAAATGGAAATCCGTATCGCACTGAATCCCAAGTGTGAAAATGTGTGCGACGTCGAACACAAGAGGAAACCACTCGGTCAAAGACCCATGATGATGATCAAATGCCGAGCACGAGGTCACCTATCAATGATGGAAATAGGCCCAAGGTGCGGCTCTAGGTTTGCTCTCGCGAGCAATGTGTCGTAGTCGATAAGAGACAAACCCGCCGGCAAGAAGTCAATGGAGACCTTCTCAAACCGACACGACGGAGGAAGATCAAACATACGATGTGATAGGACATGATGCCGACAAGACGGGAAGGCCGGCGAATAATGAGTCAAGAGACACCGCAGAATGGCCGACTCGAGCTAGACTTCCCTTGAACAAAAGCACGACTACGCGATGACCAAGGCGGTAAAAAAAATGACACTCTGTATAAGTACGTTTCTCACAGAGGCCAAACAAACTCTCCATATGATTGGAAGAGATAACCAACCGGGGAGAAGCCGATAAGTGAAACATGGTAAAAGGCCGAACCTAGGTCAAACTAGAACCATCCCAAATGAAGGAAATATATATAAGTATATGTGCTTTGTTCAAGGGCGACTAAATCGACTGCCGTATCGCCATCGAAATAACGAAGATACATCCCGTTCCCGCTCTTTTTTGTTATATTTAATTTTTTTTGTCTTTTTTTCATAATAAGCTCTGAAAAAGAATAAAAAAGAATGCTATGATACAATGGATAGAGACGAGTATCGAAAAAGCGAGATGCACTAGTTCGCGGGTTTGGAACAATCCTATGCTCAATGCAAGGTGGCGAAAAGCGAGTCGGTGATACTCGGATGAACGTTCCATCCATGGGTACAAAGGTGTCAAGTCGTGATAGCTAAGTGCATGCAATGGGTTAACTTGTACGGAAAGTCAAGGTCAAAAGTTGGCTTAAACATCGAGTCCAAATGAAGCCGGCTAAAGGCCGGGATAAACAAGTAGCCAATATGCAATGCGGTAATACAAGCGAACGACACCGGGGAGCCTCTAGGGTATAAGCCGAGAAAAAGGATAAGTGATGAAGAAGAAGAATGAAGCTTCAACACGAAAAGACATGGCGGGACTAAAGAGGACTCCCGAAAGCCCACATAAAAAGCGCGCATGGGCGACAAGTGATAGCGAGGAACTAACTAGGAAGCCCATGTAAAGGAAGGCTCTACCATCAAGTCATGATTTTAAAAATCGGCGAGTGAAAATGGTATAATACTCATGACCCGATGGGATCGACCCTAAGGCAAGTGATCAAGTATGGAGGCTAGAATGCAAGATGCAATGGAAAGTGATTCCCTAACCTATATGCCGGTGAAGATCATATACCCGCTATGAAGAGTCCGAACACATGGGTCAAAAACCGGGAAAAATCTCGAAAATGTCAAAAATGTGCACGAAATATACCAGACCGGGCACTTCCAAACAATCGAGTTATACGACACAAGATAGATCGAAAAAATAAGCATAAGGAAATTTTTTGCGAAAATTTTCAATTTTTTAGCCATAAATACACAAATTACCTCTCAAATGGTTCATTATTGCATAGCTGATTTGGAAAAAGAGCTGCGGAGCTAAAAAACTTGTTTCGTCAAACCGGCAACAACCGACGTAGTCGAATTCGAGCGAAACTTCGGGTAGGGCTCCTTATTCATCTCGTTGATTCATTTTGTCCGTTTAAAATTTAAAATTAAGTGGATTTTTTACCCGGAAACCCTTATTAAAAAACGCGTACACGCGCATACGCGGGTTCAAAGAAGGAAAGCGCGTGTACACGCGATCGTGCACGTGAAGACTAGCGTATGCGCAAAAGTCCGAAATTTTAAAAATGAGTTTCTAATGCAAATTTTAATGAATTTCTTCGGGATGACAATTTCATGGAGCACGAGCATAGTGCGGTGGACCAAGAGGTCATGGAAGACCGCTCGAGCACAAAATGTCCTCCGAAAGCGTGGATTATTCAAATTTTTCAAAATGCCCAATATGAAAAGTAATGTGAGATTGCTTGAAATGCTCAGTAAATTATTGGGAACCGGATCGGGATTGTTTCATCATTGATCAAATGCCACTACGCATAGAGGTGGAAGATATATACTTCATCACCGGGACTCTCCCGTAAAAGGGGAGACCCGGTGGATTTGCACGGAAAGCCCCCGGGAGGGTTAGCAAGTGGAGGACTATGTCCAACTCTATTGCATAGAAGATTCCAAAAAAGTAGGCACACGACAGTTGCAATCGGAGATATCGGGGACTTGCACATGAAGAGTCCTCTCGTTCACCATCGGCGCGAGTGGCGAGGGATGCGCACATCCTTGCATCGAGCGTCCGGGCGCACATGAGCATAGACATGAGAGTGCTTAATTCATGTGTATGATTGGTGCCTACCGCCTATACGAACATGAAACAACAGCGACGTCGATTCGCAAAAGCACATACAAAACACTTTGGCTATGGAACCATTTTGACTACATTCTTCTTCGAGAGAGTTCCGGCTTTGAGACCCAAAGTCATCTCAACTATCGGCGACCCTCGGGACCCAAGAATTGCCCAGTTGGGCGGACATGATGAAGAGGTCCCGGGGGGCGGCGAGGGTACCCCGAACTACCGGGATGATGAGTTCTTCTTATGGTGGAGAGAACGGATCATCGCAGGTAGATGACTATCCCTATGCGGGATGGATTTCCGAGGAGATCCGGATCTAGTACTTCCACCCGTGCGCATGGGGCAGCGATCGGTAAGTTTTTCAAAAAATTTTAACTTATATGATTTTTTTTTGGATTTTTCAAATATGTATGAAAAAATGAAAAAACAAACATGTTTTTTGGATTGGATTCATAATGAGCGACAAATGAAAAATGATCATGTTTCGGATGTTGGACCCGAGTACGTCCCGAGGGCTAGCACGTCATAAACGCCGCGGAGGTGAAGCGAGAGACGCGGATTCTCGATGGGACACTCCCGGTGCCGTTCGAGAGAAATTTGGAGGGGACCGACCCGCCCAAATCCCTCGCGGCTCGTTGTGGAGGACTTGCCGGAAGCCGTCCGGAGACGGTTGTAGGAGTACCCCCGGGGCCCAGGGTTAGATCGATTCCGCCGTGTGGCCATCGTGCAGCGTTGATGTTCTATAGGAACGCCTGCGCGGTGGTCCTCGGGAGTAGATAGATTTTACATATCGGATGACCTGTATATTTTTTGAGGCCCGAACATGATGGGGCACAAGCCCAAGTTTTTGTACTGGCATTGATGGATCCAAAATTTTGTAAAGTTTTTTTGACATGCGATGATATATATACGTCGATATTTTGATGTGATGAGATAAATGTATCAAATGTATGATGTTTTTGATGATTTAGATTTTATTGTATTGAATGATTAATATGCCAATCTAAAGCTTGATTAGCTAACGAGTCAAATAAAACCAATTGTCGACTCGAGGAATATGAATGAATGTTAAAAATTGAAATGACCTTTGTAACAAACGTACCCTCAAGAACAATCGTAATAAAACGAGGATCTCGTACCCGATAAGTGTTGTTCAGTCTACGACACCACCGACTGAGAGTCCAAGAAAACTACCAACGAATCAACACCCAAAGATATTGCCTCCGAGAGTAGATGAATGAGCATTTAGCAGTGTATTACGCTACGTTATTGAAGCGAGGACCAATGCGAGACCCCTCTTGATACCAACCGGCGGCCCTAGGAAGGATAATGAAGCACCCAAGCCGCGGAAGCTAAGTTCCGGGTGTGTCTACTAGCACCATCGGCGAAACCATAATGACTCATGACATCAACACAACTTTGCCAAAGCAGATCAAAAACATCACCATCCCATCAAAAAATCAGAAAATCAAACGGATATGTACAAGACAAAAACTACTATATACAAAGCAAAATGCTGGGAGCCAAAGCCTAGGGCATAATACTTCTTCGGATAGAGCCCATTTCGGGGCTCCGACAACTCGTTTCCTTCGAAGTCAGCAAGGTATACGCTCCTTTCTTAAGGACCTTTTTAACGATATAGGGGCCATACCACATCGACTTAAACTTTCTCACCTTTCGAGGCATCCTTTTCTTGGGCATAGACCAAAACAAGGTCGCCTTCGGAAAAGACCCTAGAGCTTAACCGCCTTATCGTACTTGGACTTTGACTCGGTGTTTATGTGCTTCGTTCAACGTGGCGGCATCTCGAGCGCTCGCTCATCAAGATGCTCCAAATGAAGAAGCCGCTGCGCGGACTAGAAGTGTCGGGGAAGAAGCTCAACGGCCGCGGTTTAAGGGAAGGAATCTCGCATTCAATGGGAAACTACGGATTCCACCCCGTGGACTAATCGAAACGGAGTAAAGCCGGTTGCGGTTTTCATCGACGTCCCTGTATGCCCGAGTGCGGGATATAGCATAATGTGCCGGTTGGATCTATGTTTATCAATCGTCGGTTGAAGAATTGTCTTCAAGGACTTATTCACGGCTTCCACTTGGCCATTGGCTCGAGGATAATATGGAGATGAATAGCTCCTCGCCGAAACCCAATTTAAGAGCCAACTCGGCCCATCATGCTGTTGCGAAAGTGACCGCTATGGTCGGTGACAATCTCTCTAGGTATACCGAAACGAGCAATGACTTGATTGAAGAAGAAAAGAGCTGCCGAGTCTCACCATCGTTCCCAAAAGTAGGCATAGCTTCGACACACTTCGTAAAGTAGTCTCTTTGCTACGATAATGTACTTGTGACCTTTTGCCGAAGGCGGGTTACAAGTAGTATAATCCATACCCCACTTTGTAAAGGGCCGAAGCGTAATAATGGAAAAAAGCGGAGAGCTGGATGAGCGCGCATTTTTTCGAGTATACACTTGACAAGGATGACACTTCTTGACCGATTCAATACAATCTTTGAAAATCGAGGGCCGGGAAGTAGCCGACGCTGCAAAATCTTTTTGGGCTGTCAGCAACAGGCCCCGATAAATGACCCCCACAAGCTCCCACAGTGAGAATCATTAAGCACAGCCTCGACTTCTTCGAAAGTTAAGCGGCGTCTTAGGATTGAATCAACCTCGACGGTACAAAGCATCACTCAATAATCGAGATAACTTTTAGCTAAGTGACGCGACTTACGACGCTCATCTTTCGAAAAAGAAGAGGAAACTTGCGATCTGGAGATATACAATGATGTCCCCATACCAAGGATCCTTGTGGAGAGATTAGAAACAAGTGTTCGTCCCGGAAAGGACTCATCATAGATCATCACCTCTCCACGAGAGCAACTCGGAGATCAATTCCGCAAAAACTAACGACTTCTTGGATTTGCGTGACATGAATTCTAGATCAAATTCTTGTAAAATCACAATCCATCTATTATATTTGCCCCCAATCACTACGTGCCGAGGGACAAATCGAAATGGATTGGCGGCTGCCCTAAGACATAAGTTTTGCGAAGAATAATATAATGTCGTGAGTCGGCGCACGCATGAACTCGTTGCTAAGGCTAATTTTTCTGCTCCCGGGGGTGTATCGTAGTTCGTAGGTCCTACCAGTCCTCGACTAAGGTAGTAAATAACATGCTCGCGGCGCAGCATCATCCTCTGAACTGCGAACCATACCAATGGTAGATTACGCTGTAGCCGGATACAAAAGAAAATCTACTCGCTATAATCGGGTGGACTCGGGAAAGGGAGCGAGAGGTCAATGCCTTTTTCAAGGCATCGAATGAGCGTTGAGCATAGTCGTCCCAAAGAAAAGGGACTCCTTTCTTCAGCGATCTCATATATCCCTTTGTAATCTCGAGCATAGTTAACGATAAACCTCCGAAGAAAGTTAGACTTCCCTTGGAGACTTTGAAGTTGACGGATTGAAAGACGGGGGGGGCAACCGAAGTATTGCCTCAACCTTGAAGGGATCTACCCTTATCCCTTCATTAGACACGATAAATCCCAACAACCGACTAGGATGTTACCGCGAAAACGCACTTGTTCGGATTCAAACGACTTTTATAAAAACGACATCTCTCAAATATTTGCCGGAGGTGTCCTGGATGATCCATCCTCTTTCGAGAATGAGCGACTAGATCATCTAAGTATGCCTCGATAATTTTCTTGATGTCGTGGAAGGCGTAAGACATGGCCCGCCGAAAAGTGGCTCCCGGCATTTTTCGACCAAAAGGCATTTTCTTATATGCAAACGTACCCCAGGACAAATAAATGCGGTCTTATGTTGATCTTCCGGACGGATAGTAATTTGATTGTAACCGAAAAACAGTCCATGAAGGAAAAAATTTAGGTCACGACGCACACTCATCAATAATCCGATCAATGAAGGGTGTGGGGTAATTATCTTTTAGGACACGCCTTATTCGAGTCTCCGAAATCGATGCACACTCGAATTGTTCCTTGCTTTTTATCAACGAGGAACGGGGTTTGAAACCCATTGGGTCGGAAGGCCCGGGAAAATGAATCCCGCCTTAAGCGGCTTTTCAACTTCGGCTTTGATAGGCTCGCCTTCCTAGGATTAACCGGGACGAAGTTTTTGCACGACAGGCTTAGCGTTTTCATACGTCTTGATCTCATGCTGGACAATAGATGGATCTATGCCGAGCATTTCCTCATAAGACCAAGCAAAAACATCCCTATACTCTTTGAAGAGCTCGGTATAGATTTGAACTTCTTCACGGGAACATTCGGCTCCAATGAAAACGTTCTCAATAATGTTGGGATTCTCGGAGATGTTCACCGGGATAGTCGGAGAGATCACAGCCATGTTCCCTTCGACGACAAACCCGTGGCCGGTGCTAAGGGAGCTCAAGGCGGGTGAACGAGGTCCGAAGAGGCGAGGACTTGGAAAACTAGCTTCGACTTCGCTCAAGTCGGGTAGGGAAGTAAGACCGATGATGCAAGTCATCCCACGGTCTCTCTATACCTGTCATTGCTTCCGGGATGGCCTCTTCGGATGGAAGAGTGGTATCTAGACAATCTGAGCGGAAGAAGAAGTAAGCGTCCAAGCGCGAGCCACATCACCATCCAACTCTTCGCCGAAAGAGGAGCTGGATCGATACCTGCGATGTCAACAACGGACCGATTATGCAATCTCGAACTCGTAGAAATCGGGAATGCCATTCCACCCACTTGCCCTTCCTCCAAAGTGGCGGTTGGGGAAGGTAAGGTCCAAGGAGTCGAAAAAATAATGAGTTCGAAAGAACTCTCTTCGAAGAGGGAGCCCTTGGAGGATGAAATAGCATTGATAGACACCTTAGGAGGAGGAAGATCAAAAGATCCCATCGGGGGAAGAATACATTCCAACTCCCGGATTCTCAATAGGTGCCTTAGTATTGTCCAACTTAGGGACGAGATGAGTCGGGAGGCGCATCTAGGTCTACGGAGGACGAGTCCAGGTTGATCCACCGTAACTATCCTCCCTTCGTGGGGGAAACATACTATCCGAAATAGTGAAGATGCAATGGCATCCATATCATATATCCGGTTTCTCCCCAACGGAAGGTTGTAGTCCAAGGTCGCATCTACTACCTCAACCTCTATGTTAACGGTTTTGCCCCCAACACGAGATGGGCAAAGCCGGGACAATACCATGGGGCCTATGAGAATGGCCATCGAATGCGGTAAGAATAGTGCTAGATGGAACGAGCTTTGGGAGATCCTAGTGTCTTCCGGCATGCGAGGGACATCACGCAAGTAGAAGCACCCTCATCAACGACCGTGCGAAAGATATTAGTCTTCCGGTGATGATGATTTAATATGGAAGGCCATATGATGAGGAAGTCTCTTCTTAAAATTCTTCATATCAAAGGTAATCGAAGAGAATTTTTCGGATCTATAGCTCCAATGGCGATGAGACAAAGCAACTGCAGCCCCGAGCCGGACAAGATCGGAGTACCTCTAAGGGCCGACATAGCACAAGGACTCGCGCCGCGAGATCTTCTACAATCGAGTAGTTGGGCAGCCCTCATGTTCGGATTAATCGTTGACCGCTTAGAGGATGCCTTCGGTATCAGAGGCATAGACTCGACGATTGGCTTCGTGATATGAAGCGGCTCGAGTGGCATCGGGGAACTTCCTTAGCTTTCGAAGATTCCTCTCCGCCATAATCACGGGATCTCGTAGCGACATCCACGTGAGCACTCATCATAAAGATATTCGATGGAATTTCCCCTTCCCCGAGGACCTCCGGAGGAAGCCCCGGGATTTTGATTCGCGCTCGACAATTAATTGCTCGCCCTTGGGAAAAGGGTTTGTTAGCATAGCCACGGGAACTAAAAGAACCTGCGTCGAGATAACGAGGGCGGCAGAGCATCTCGAATTTTCGGGCAAAGATGCGTGAGATGGTCTCCCGGCACAAAGCTTGCACGGAAACTTAACTTTCTTTTTCTCCTTTTGCCCTTCACCAACACGCTCGTTGGTCTTATTTGCATTGCCCTTCCCATTCTTGCCCTTCTTCTTGTTATTACGTCCCTTCTTCTTCCCATCGGACTGTTGATTTCCCTTTGGGTTCGAAAGATTGGGACGACGTAATGGACAAAGGGCGGGAAGGTGAAGAATCGACGAGCACGGACGACCGGAAGAGTCGGGTGTAAAGACAAGCTGCCGCAATTGAGAAAGCGGTGCACGTCGCACTACTACGCGACCGATCCGACAAGTCCGTCACCATGCGGACCGGGGTTTGAGGTTTCGATAGATCCAATTTGGAGCGAGGAGCATTAGGCAAATACTTGTAAAGCATGCCGGACGAGAATAGATCAACTCTAAGCTCGCATGGGCCCTAAAGATGGCACTCGCTCCTCGGAATATACCCACGACATGGATACATCTTTTGAAATATACGACTGAAGTGACTTCAAAAACCACTCGAGAAGGAACTCACGGAATATGGGCTTTGATAAGCCTCTTCCTTCTCCTCCATTCACGAATATGATCGAGAAATGTGAGTTGCCTCATCTCGCTTAAAATTAGCCGGGAGTTCGGTCCCGACCTCATGTCCGACGAGCAGCTCGGAAATGGTTAAGAAAAGTGACGACCCGGTTCTCCAAATGTGGCGAGCGCCCTTTGATAAGCTCTATATACCACTTCGCGGCGTTTCCGAGTTAAGGTGCGGCTGAAATAATCTCAATCTAATCGAATCGTCGATCGAGAGAGTTGGATGAACACCATAAGTGGAATGTGGTGACATGGTCTCGCCGGATCTTCACCATTCTTACCTTCAAACTTAGGAATGTACTGAAGGAAGTTTGGTTGGAGCAGGAGGCCAACGGACTATACCGAATCGGGTCATTAGTTAACTTCGCCAAGTACGGCAAGTTTAACGTTGCCCGGAAATGGTAATCGCGGCGGAGCTCGAGGAATTCCATCCTTGATGGGATGGATTTCCCACATTCGAAAAGAATTGCTCGGATTTGATGAGGCACCCAGGCTGCCGCGAAAGGACCCGTAGAAAACGGAGAAGAACCTCCTCCCCACGCACGAGTTACCAAGACCCGGACTAGTTCCCCCGCGTGAAGTATTGACCGAAGATGTAAGCCCCCAGTAGGGGGTTCCATGCATTAGATAGAGGAGAAAGAGCCGATAAGCACTCGATGCAAGGAAAGAAGCATTCCCCTGGATGACTCGCGATGAGCGATTCCCTGCCCCCGACGTTGCAAACATAGGATTCCACCCCATAAAAAGCAGTCGAACTTGGCCCCCGAGCCCAAGGATTGAAACTTTGGAGTGCAGGACGTAAAAGGGAAACGACCCTAAAGAAGGATTGGGACTGAGAATGTGCCGGTCCCCAAAGGAAACCCACGAAAGAAGGCTGATCCACTAGCCATGTTGGACATGGGCGTAGATCCGAGCTGCACTCGCTGATAAAGGGAAAAAGAGGGATTTCCGGCCATGGACATCCACCGAAACAAAGGGACCAGATTGAGAAGCATATGCTTGGGTGAACCCGAGCCAAACATAGCGGTGCTAGAAGCACTCGAAGATAGAGCAAGAGTGCCCCCGCCTCGACGAAGCGGGGGTGCGAATACCCGCAGCACTCACGGAAGAAGCCGCGTTCCCATTCGTGGCCATCGAAAGATAAGAAAGATAAGGAAGATCCGGCGGTCTCTCGGACTCCGGTCCGATGTACTCTATAACAAACGGATGATTAAGAGGAAGAGAGAGATGGACCGTAGGGCGTGAGGCTCGGGTATATCTTCTATCCGAAGATCTTCCTCTCGAGGAAACAATACCCTCGAGGTGAGCGAAACGCTCCTCTCGGAACCGACACGGAATCAGCTAGAAACCTTGAGACCTTAGTGGAGGATCTCTCTCCACGGCGTCGGACTCTACAGGGAGTGAAAACCACCTGCTAGATTGCTCCTACGCCTTCTCGAAGAAGGCTCGCACTCTCGGGAGATAACCCCCGGACTCTCCTCGAACGTCGAGGCGCTTGATCGACCACTTTTACAAATTTATTATATTAGACTCAAGAAAAGTGAAAAGCTAGGCAAGCTAGGAGCAAAGAGCACTCACTAAAAATCAAAACCCACGAGAAACGAGCAAGCAAACAGACCTCAAGTATTTCCGCTCCGGGTGATAAGGACCAGGACACCAAAATACGGGGAAAGCGAAGTATAGGACCTTTCGAAAGCGATGCGGGATGATTAGGGGCCCGAACAACTAGCGAAGGTATCGGGGGAAGCGATTCACGCCGACCTCCTAACAACGACCTTTGCCGGCTCAAGCACCCAAGCTTCGCAAGGGCACCCCCGAGAATACTGCTCGGAAGTGATGCGACGTCCGGCCTCGGGTACCACGGGTATTCCCCCCGCAGTCACCGTGTGGAACCTAGAACGAGCAACTATGGACACCAATCCGTGTCGGAAGTCTGAGCGAACGGTCTTGAGTTAGATTCAGCTAATCGGAGGGGGGGTATCCCTCTTCTTAACCTTCACTTCCCCTCGCGCTTGACTCTCGGATGAGAGCTTTCCCGATCCACTTCACGGAGTTGGATTTCGCTCAATTAGTAAACTTCTATGTACGTTTGAGCGGCCTTGGAGAGTTAACTCTCCTCTCTCCTATTCCAAGGCCCCTACAACCTAGCTAGTTGGTGATTGACACTAAATAAAACTTGCTAGTTGATTTTAGATTTAATCGCTTATTTTAAGGAGTCGTTGTATTAAGTCACAAGGATATGGAGTTGAAACCAATGATGTTACGACGCCAAAAAGAAATTAATAAAAAACACGACTACATGCACATGCGAGTTCTTAGTCTTTCGATGAAGAGCAATTTCTATGTAAGTTCTACGAGGCTAAAAAATGTATTTTTCTTTTCGAATTACAAACTCACACGCACAAAAAATTAAGAAGCTAACTAAATGATTCAATGCACCTAATACGAAATGACCACTAACATGTAAATTCTAAGATGCGTAGAGTCCCTTGAAACAAGGTGAAATTTCCCGAAAGGCTCCTTCGGGTTTCAACTAATCTTTTGATATCCGGAAAGCTAATTCTTGCAAACAAGAACTCTTAATATAAGACACCAAAATACTCAAGAAGAAGAAGAAGAAATCAAAAGACAACTTCCCTTCACAATCAAAGCAGAAACTAGAAGCAAGAAAATTCACTAAAGTCCCAAAAGATGAAGCCAAAGCGAAAATGAAAAAGGCAACAACAAAAACAAAAACAAGCAACAATGTTTTTTGAGTTTTTTGATATGCAAAAAAACAAAAAAGAAAAACAAATGTTTTTGGACTTTTCGGTTTTATAAAACAAGAGCTTCAAGAAAACCAAGAACAACTATCTCAATCCAAGCCAAAATGAGACCGAATTTGAAGCATAAACTCCAACTATGCCCCTAAACCTTATAAAACTAATGATAGCAAGATTAATAAGGGCAACGGAAGACTAAAAACTCAATCAAACGACCAAGAGAAATAGTGCAAATTCGTTGCAATACAAAACTCCAAAGAAACAAGCAAAGATCTTCGAAAAAATGCAACAAAACCCTAGCTTATGAAAACTCAAGAAAACCAATCGAAAACAAAGCAAAGAACGCAATGCAAAGCACAACACAAAGACGAGGAGCGAGTCAATGAGCAAAAAGCTCTACGTTACGATAAACGCAAAGCTGACCAAGAACGCTGTAAAGCGATCTTGGAACTCAATCCAGGAGTGCTAGCACTAACAAGAACACTTCGCCAAAAAGATCGGTTTTCGAGCAAACGAAAAGAGAACCAAGACTTAAAACCACTTGCTCACACTCCGAGTAAGTACAAAGACTACGCAAACACGAGGCTTCCACGGCGAAAGACCAAAAAACACCGAGAATCTTGAAATTTCAAATTCGAGCCTAGGTATACGCGACTTACGGCTATGAAACGCGGGCGTGTATACGCGTACGTGCTTTAGGGGAAATCCGCGTGTACGCGGATCCTTCTACACTAAACTCGCGGATATACGCATTGTGTGCAAGAAAAATCGCGTATACAAAGAAAGATAATGAAAAATAAAAAGTACAAGCACGGGAAAGATATAAAAAGCTTCAAAGCCGGGCGCAAGAAAGCAAGCGGAGCGTAAAGACGGAAGAAAGCGACGGTAACCTACCAAACACCGAAACAACTCAACGAGAGAATCACAAAAATGTGATCCCCGGTGAGTCGCTCGATTGTCTGGGGATTTAACACCCTAGAGGTTGGTTGGGATTCAACCTCCACAGACAGGGGCGTACTATTTAACGGGAGACTCACACGATCATGCACGAGTCATGAAAACGAAATAGAGCAGAACGAGAGGTTTACCCGTTGGTCCTACGTTTGAAGTAGATCCACGTGGAGTTCAAACTCCACCACAGCCGTCCTTCCTCTTTCACTGAAATACAAGAAGAAACCAGCACAAAGGACAAGTTGTACGGTATATTTCTACTCTATATGTTAGCGAGATTCATATAAAACATTAAATAAATCATCATAAATGCTTGTATAACAAATATTCTTCACACATTAAAGCATACACTAACACGTTTACTTCGAGAACGACATGATACTATACGTATTACAAAAAATAGTACGTACAAAAGTAAGTGGAGAGATCACTGATCCTTCCAAGGCCTTCGCAGAACCGTCGTCCGGGATCGCGTCCGGCCCTTGCCTCGCTAAGACTCCTTCCAAATGAGTGCATACGAGATAACATATAAAGGGATGTGTATCTCGAGGAAACAAGGGGTTTTCCTCGAAATGAACGGGAAAGTGCGAGGGAGGCACGGGGAGTCGGTACTTGGATAGGGAACCAACAGAGTATAATAATAATAATTCTCTCTCCCCCTTAGGCCATACATATGAGGTCCTTTTATAGTCCCCCCAAGTAGTTTCAAGCGGTTGGAAAACAGTTGGCCACGGTGCAGGGTAGTTGAACTACACGAGTAACTATCAACGACGCGAAATTAGGGATTTTTATATTTTTTTAATCATTAAAATGGCATACGCGGAAAAGTCTAGTTGTACTAGCGTATACACGCGGAAAAACACGGGCATAGTCGCGTATGAAGGATTTTCCACTGTTTTTAAGTGAATTTGTCCAAGTCTGTAGGAATGGGTGCCCATAAAGCCATGTAGCAATCATGAATCATGTCAAGGTGAGAAATGATGCTATAACAATTGGCACATTAATCATTCCATACAATAAATTTTTAATCATCAAAAAACATCATACATTTGATACATTTATCACATCACATCAAATATCGCTGTATATATATCATCGGAGTGTCAAAAAACTTTACAAAATTTGGATCCATAATCTCATACAAAACTTGGGCTTATGCCCCATCATGTTCGAGTCTCAAAAAGAATATACGACTCATCTAATACATAAAATCAAATGCCTACTCCCGAGGTCCACGCCTTGAAGTCGTGTTCCTATAGAATGTAAGCTGCGGTGGCAACTCGGCGAATAGTCTAACCCCAGGTCTCGGGGGCACTCCTACCACGAGTCTTCCGGATGGCTTCCAGGCGAGATCCTCCCACGACTGACCATAGGGATTTGGCGGGTTAATCCCTCCAAGTTTCTTCCGCACGGCACGGAGAGTCCTATCTCGAATCCACGATATCCGCTTCGCCCCTGCGGCGCTTATAGCGCGGTAGGCCCTCGAGACGAGTCGGTCCAACATACTGAAACATGATCATTTTTAATTGTCGGTCATTATGAATCCAATCAAAAACATGTTTGTTTTTCATTTTTTCATACATATTTGAAAAAAATCCAAAAAAATCATATAAGTCAAATGCAAACTTACCGATTGTTCCCCATGTCGTGCCGGTGGAAGAACTAGATCCGGATCTCCACGAAAGTCCATCCTAGGCATAGGGATAGTCGTCCATTGCGATGATTTGTTCTCCCCACCAAAGGAAGAACTCATCGTCCCATGTGGTCAGGGGTACCTCACTACCCCCCGGTCTCTTCATCATGTACGCCCAACGGGCAATTCTTGGGTCCCGCGGGCTACTGATAGTAGAGATGACCTACGGGTCTCAAACTGTGGAATCTTCTCAAAGAAGAATGTTGTCAAAATTGTACAGTAGCCAAAGTGTTTGGCCTTCACTTGAGCGGATTGAGGTCGTCGTTGTTTCATGTTCGATAATAGGGCTATGCACCAATCGTACACATGAGTCAAACATTCTCATCGCTATGCTCATTTGCGTCTCGGACGCCCGATGTAGAGAGGCGGATCTCTGTCACTCTGTCGATGGTGAAAAGGAGGATTTTCATGTGCAAATGCCTCACATCTTTAATGGCAATCTGCGTGTCCCAACCTTTTTTGGAACCCGATGCGCAATACACGTGGACATAGTCTTCCACG
This sequence comes from Pinus albicaulis, assembly GCA_034641835.2. Classification (NCBI taxonomy): domain Eukaryota; kingdom Viridiplantae; phylum Streptophyta; class Pinopsida; order Pinales; family Pinaceae; genus Pinus; species Pinus albicaulis. Next base: position 442,315,667 of record CM076575.1, on the reverse strand, counting down.
GTTAACCCCTCCCGGGGGCTTCCAGTGCAAGTCTCGCGGTTCTCCCCTCCGAGAGAGTCCGGTAATGAAATATATGTCTTCCACTTCAATGCGTGCGGCATCTGATCAATAATGAAGCAATCTCGATCTGGTTCCCGCGTAATTTACGAGCATTTCTAGCAACCGCACATTGCTTTTCATATTTGGCATCTTGAAGAATTTCAACAATCCGCAATTCCGAAGGATATTTTGCGCATTGCGCGATCTTGCATGACCTCTTGGTCTATTGCGCTATGCTCACGTTCCCTCCATGAGATAGTCATCCCCGTCAAATTTCATCAAATTTTGCATTAGCCACGCTTTTTTGCATTCGGACTGCGCATACGCGGTTTTTCCCTTTGCACGATCGCGTGTATACGCGAGTTTCCTTTAATGAACCCGCGTATGCGCAAGTCCGTATATTTTTAGCAAGGGTTTTAAAGCTAAAAAATCACTTAATTTTAAATTCCAAACGGACAAAATGAATAAACGGGATGATTAAGGAGCCTACACGAAGTTTCGGCGCGTTTCGACGGTCGGTTGTTCCTCGATTTGATGAAAGAAGTTTTTTTGCTCCAGAGCACTTTTTCCAAATCGAGCAATGCAATAATGAACCAAATATGAGGTAATTTGTCTATTTATGGCTAAAAAGTTGAAAATTTTCGCAAAAATTCTTTATGCTTATTTTTTCGATCTATCCTAAGTTGCATAACCCGGTTGCTTGGAAGTGCCCAGGTTTGGTATGTTTTCGGTACATTTTGACGATTTTGAGATTTTTTCCCCGTTTTTGATCCATGATTTCCGACTCTTCACGGTAGGTATATGATCTTCATCGGCATATAGGTTACGGAAATCACTCTCCATTGCATCTTGCATACTAGCCTCCATACTGATCACTTGCCTTAGGGTCGATCCCATCAGGTCATGAGTATTACACCTTTTTCACTCGCCGATTATTTAATCATGACTTGATGGTAGAGCCTTCCTTTACATGGGCTTCCTAGTTAGTTTATCGCTATCACTTGTTGCCCATGTTGCGTTTTATGTAGGCTCGGGAGTCCTCTTTAGTCCCACCATGTCTTCTGTGTTGAAGCTTCATTCTTCTTCTTCATCACTTATCATTTTTTCTAGGATTTTACCCCTAGAGGCTCCCCGGTGTCGTTTAAGTTGTATTACCGCATTGCATATTGGCTACTTGTTTATCCCGGCCTTTAGCCGGCTTCATTTGGACTCAATGTTTAAGCCAACTTTTGACCTTGACTTTACGCACAAGTTAACCATTGCATGCACTTAGCTATCACGACTTGACACCTTTTTTACCCATGGATGGAACGTTCCTCGAGTATCACTTACCGAGTTTCGCCACCTTGCATTGAGCATAGGGATTGTTCCAATCCCATGAACTAGTGCATCTGATTTCTTGATACTCGTTCTATCCATTGTACCATAGCATTCTTTTATTCTTTTTCAGGCTTATTATATGAAAAAGACAAAAAAATCAAATATAACAAAAAGAGTGGGAACGGGATGTATCTTCGTTGTTTTGATGGCAGTACAGAGTCAGTTTGTCGCCCTTGAACAAAGCACATTTACTTATATATATCTCCTACATTTGGGATGGTTTTAGTTTTGACCTAGGTTCAGCCTTTACCATGTTTCACTTGTCAGTTCTCCCCTGGTTGGTTATCTCTTCCAATCATATGGAGAGTTTGTTTTTCCTCCTGCATAACAGACTTATACAATGTCACTTTTTACTGCCATGGTCATCACGAGTCGTGTTTTTGTTCAAGGGAAGTCTAGCCTGAGTCGGCCATTCTGCGGTGTCTCTTGACTCATTATTCAGTCGGCCTTCCCGGTCTTGTCGGTATCATGTTCTATCACATCAGATGTTTTGGTCTTCTGCTCGTGCTGGTTTGAGAAGGTCCCCATTGACTTCTTGCCGGCGGGTTTGTCTCTTATCGACTACGACACATTGCTCTGAGAGCAAGCTTAGAGCCGCACCTTGGGCCTATTTCCATCATTGATAGGTGACCTCGTGCTCAGCATTTGATCATCATCATGGGTCTTTGACTGAGTGGTTTCCCCTGTGTTCGACGTCAGCACACATTATCACACTTGGGATTCGTGCGGTACCTTGATTTCCATTTGACCCTATCGGTGGATTTCTCGCCTCTGTGTCAGCTTTCATTATTGGTTGGTTCAGAGGGTTTCTTCCGTGCGCTAGCTTCATCTTGTGCATGTCGGAAACGTACTTCTGTTTTGGTTCCATCACTCTACTTCGTCCGATTCCTTCCAAATCTTGGCCTGCGGGTTACACTCGCGCTGGACTGATGTGGGATGCCTTAATGCCTTCCTTCCATCAGATCTTTTCCCATCGACTCTGACTCATTGCTCTGGGAATAAGGTCTAGATTCTTTTTGTCAGTACCTTAGGGTTTGCAGTCATCAGTGGCAGACTCTTCGCTATCGACAGTGGGGATTCATCATTGCCTCCTGATTGGTAGATTCTTTCAAGTGTTCGACTTCAACTCATTCATTCGCACTTGTCAGATTGTACTGGGGTACCTTGACACTCATTATCATTATCGGTGGGTTGTCTCGCGTTGGTTAACGGTATACATCATTGACCGGTAATCCAACGATTTCTCACATGGTCGACTTCAGCTCATTTATTCCCATTGTGTAGAATTGTGCCATAGTGATCGGTGAAGACCTCGGGTTTCATCAGCATTCTTCGGTTCACTTTTGACAGTCTATTCAGTTTCTGCCAGTGATGCCATCCACCCTTATATGTTGCAGTTCAGTACAGTAGCATCTTATATGTTGGCTCCCGAGTTGCGTGATTGTACCTTTTGATCCACCTCTTATGATCCGATACTTGGAGATTCAGTTACTTATTTGATCAGACATCCAGTTGCACCATCTTTGATCAGCTTTCTATATGTGATACTTGGACATTGATTCAAACGTACACTTCCGGGCCATGCTCAGATGATTCATTGTGTACTCTCAGTTCAGCTATACTTGTATACATGTTGGATCTATTCACTACTTTCTATATGATGTATTTTTGACTGAGCATGGGTATGCCCGCCTCAGCATGAGTTGACTCTCTGTTTTCTTTCATTGGTTTTTGGCAGGCTGAAATCTGGTGAAGTCCTCTCTTGTCCTTGCGAAGTTCTTTCTATGTGCATAATACATTTCGGCCATCATGTACCCCTTCTGACCTCATATATTAGGGGGCATCCGTTATAGCATCATTTCTCACCTTGACATGATTCATGATTGCTACATGGCTTTACAGGCACCCATTCCTACAGACTTGGACAAATTCACTTAAAAACAGTGGAAAATCCTTCATACGCGACTATGCCCGTGTTTTTCCGCGTGTATACGCGAGTACAGCTAGACTTTTCCGCGTATGCCATTTTAATGATTAAAAATATATATAAAAATCCCTAATTTCGCGCTGGGTTGATGGTTACTCAGGTAGTTCAACCACCCCAGCCCGTGGCCAACTGTTTCCAACTGCTGAAACTACTTGGAGGGACTATAAAAAACCCTCATGTGTATGGCCTAAGAGAGAGAGAGAATTATTGATATTATACTCTGTTGGTATTCCCTATCCAAGTCTGATTCCCCGTGCCTCCTGCACTTTCCCAGTTCATTATAGGAAACCCTTGTTTCCTTGAGATGCACATCTCCCTATATGTCATCTCATATGCACCAGTTTGGAAGGAGTCTTAGCGAGGCAAGGGCTGGACGGATCCGGACGACGGTCTGCGAAGGCCGTGGAAGGATCAGGTGATCTCTCCACTCGTTACTTTTGTACATGCTATTTATAATACAGAAGTACCATGTTGTTCCCGAAATAAACGTGTTAGTGTATGCTTATATGTATGAGAATATTGTTATTTAAGCATTCATTATGATTTATTTAATGTTTTATATGAATCTCACTAACATTTAGAGTAGATATATGTTGTACAAACAGTCCTTTGTGCTTGTTTCTTCTTGTCTTTCAGGTTAAGAAGGAAGGACGGTTGCTGGGGGTTTGAACCATGCGGGATCTTCTTCAACCATAGGACTTACGGGTAACTTTCTCATTCTACTCTATTTAGTTTTTCTGAACGTGCATGGTTGTGTGAGTCCTTCTTAAGTAGCATGCCCCTGCTCTGTGGAGGTTGTAACCCAACGAACCTCTAGGGTGATATTCCCCGAAACAGTTACACATAGCCACAATAAATGTTTCATTTTGGTTGGGTATGGTCCAGGACCCTTTATTCTTACCCAAAAAAAAGAGGGGTAACATCTGGTTCCAACTTGGGTACTAGTTGTCCTTTTAAGAATATTTGGGAACCCCAAAATCTCATCCTTGCTTCAACATGTGTTTTTTAAAATGAATTGCGTAATCCAGTGAAGCAACCTCAATATCTCCAAGGTGTAATGACCATTTTCCCTGTGTTTGATTGCTAAAGAAAACAATTCCATGTCAAAATGTGATTTCTTGTATGATGGCTTCTCTCTCAAAGAGGCATTTGTATTTGTTTTTTAGGGACAACTAAACATTTGTCTTAAATAATGATGACATCATCAAATAATACGAATTGCTTCCATGACATGTTTGGTAAGGATCAGTCTCCTTGAGTAGTTTGAATGGATTGTTTAGCCTTCAAGGTACTACTATCTAGTGCATTGAACTCTTATATGAGATCAACTTGAAGTACAATGCTTAAACTCAATTAGAGAACATAGAATCATTTTTCATATGGCTTTTGCAGCCTTGAGTAGGGAAAATGGTATCATCTGACTAAGATGATCTAATATGTGTTGATTGCAAAATACATGATTGAAAACAGTGATACCAAATTTTTCAAGAATGTCATTAAAGATGACACAAAGATCCAATGAACCTTCCAAAAAATTTATGAGATCCATTTGTTTTATTTTTTGGGCAGTTTCCTTGTTGCTTTTGCAGAAGATCTCCAAGTAGAAATGAATATGAAACTTTTATAAAAGAAAAGTATGAAATCAATTCTTAACGAAAACATAAGAGCATCCATAATATATTCACGTTCATCCGTGTTTAACAAAAACATAAGAGCATGCATAATATGTTCACATAGTTTTTTTTCAAAGTTCCTGTAGTGGCATAGACCTTGAACTAAGCTTGTGAATGAAATTTGTTGGGTGTGGAGCCTGATTATCTTCTTTTCATAGATGTATCACAGCTCTGGACCCCTTCTCTTAATGGGGGTAGGAACGCTGCCTAGGGGGTCCAGGGGGGGTGGCTTCTACTTTATGGAGCCCCCCTGGCAGGGGATTTTAGGGGCAACGCCCTTAAAGCTAAAAACATATGTAAAATTGCCTTGTAGAAGTATAGTAATTTCTAGGAAATCTGGGCCGTTCATTAGGCGGATGATCTGACGGTAGAATTTATGTTTATTTTAGGGGTTTTTTCCCTAAAAGGTAACCCCTCGTTTTGTATGAGGGTATTGTATTTCGGCTGTGTATTGTATGTGTATTCTCATAGCGAGAAAGAGATAGGGAGACTATGATAGAGAACATAGGATATTACAATGGATCTGTTGTAGGTTGTGTCTCTTCATTTTACTGGATAATAGAAATGAAGGACTGGCTGTTCGGTGTGGACATACCCCAAATTGGGTGAACCACGTATATATGTGTCTCTCTAGTTTCATGTGTTTTGTGTGTTTTTGTTTTACGCATATTTTATGTGTTGCATTGATCTATAATATATAATTTTCTAACAAATGGTATCAGAGCCGAAGGTCGATTTGGCTGATAAACTCGTAGGAAAGAAGGGTTCCTGGTTCAAGTGGGAGCAATGGCGGAAGATGAAAAGTTTAGGGTCGAGAAATTTAATGGCAAAAACTTCCTGTAGTGGAAGATGCAAATGGAATATTATCTGTATCAAAAAGATTTGTACCTACCATTGAGCGGAAAAAAGAAGCTGATGACTATGATAGAGACAGAATGGAAGATTCTCGATAGAAAGGCACTTGCAACAGTACGGCTATGCCTCGCGGCGTCGGCAGCTTGCAATATTTCAAAGGAAAAAACAATAGAGGGTCTGATAAGGAATTGGAAAAAATATATGAAAAACCCTCGGCCTCAAACAAGGTATTTCTTATGAAACATTTATTTAATATGAATATGTCAGAAGGTGGATCTGTTGTAGACCATTTAAATGATTTTAATACGATTACCAATCAGTTAAGTTCTGTAGGGGTAAACTTTGATGATGAAGTTAGGGCTCTATTATTTCTATGCTCATTGCCAGAAAGTTGGAATGGTTTAGTTATGGCCATTAGTAACTCTATCTTTGGATCTAGTACTTTATTGTTTGATGATGTTGTCGGTGCTATCCTTAGCGAGGAAATGCGACAGAAAAGCTCCAGTGAGACATCAGGTAATTCTTTGAGTGCAGAGTCTAGGGGAAGAAAAATGGAAAGAGGAAAGAGCTCAGGATATCGTAGTAAATAAAGGAAAGGTAGATCCAAGTCCAAATCGGGGATAGTGTGCTGGAAATGTGGAAAGAAAGGACACCTGAAGAAATACTGTAGATCTCAGAAGGGAAAAGAAGGAGACGCACAACAAGAAATCAATCATGAAGAAAATGTGACAGGTGATGTGTTACAAGATTCTTTGATTCTTTCTTTTGAAAATGTTACTGACTCTTGGGTTGTATATTCAGGGGCCTCATTCCATGTCACACCTGATAAGAAATATTTTCATGACTATGTTCAAGCATATTTTGGACAAGTTCGTTTGGGTGATGATAAACCCTGTAAAATTGTTGGAATGGGTAAAGTTCTTGTAAAACAACAGAGTGGAAACCAATGGCTATTAAAGGAGCTAAGGCATATTCCAGATCTGAAGAAAAATATGATTTCAATAGTGCAGTTAGGCGATGAAGGTTGTGTGATAACTTTCATAGATAAAACTTGGAAGGTCACCAAAGGAGCCTTGGTAATAGCAAAAGGCGAAAATGTTGGTACATTGTATTTATGCAATGGTATTTCTAACTCTATTAATGCTTTAACTTCCAAAGGAGCAGATGCAACATTATGGCATCATAAGCTCAGACACGTGAGTGAGAAGGGGATGAAGATTCTTCACTCAATAAATTTGTTGCTGGGTTTGAAGAATATTGATTTGGATTTCTGTGAGAATTTCACTTATGGAAAACAGAAGAGAGTCACATTTCTCATAGTTGGAAAAGAAAAGAAGAGAGAAAAATTAGAGCTTGTGCATACAGATGTATGGGGACCTACTCAGTTATCATCTCTCGGTGGCTCTCATTATTATGTTACTTTTATTGATGATGCAACTAGAAAAAATTGGATTTATTGTATTCATAATAAATCTGATGTATTTTATACATTCAATAAATGGAAATCTTTGGTTGAGATTGAGACAAGAAAGAAATTGAAGTGTCTCAGATTAGATAATGGAGGTGAATATTGAAGTAAATAATTTGATAGATATTGTTCAGAGCATGAAATTCGTAGAGAGAAGACAGTTCCAAGAACACCACAATAAAATGGTGTGTCAGAAAGGATGAACATAACAATCATGGAGTGTGCAAGGTGCATGAGATTGCATGCAATATTTCCTTTACAATTTTGGGAAAATGCTCTAGATACTGCTGTTTATCTAATAAACAAAGGGCCTTCAAGTTCCATGGATGGTGGTATTCCAGAGGAGGCATGGACAGGTAAAAATATAAACTACTTTTTTAAAACCTTTTGGTTGTGAGGCCTTTGTCCATATTAATAAAGAAAATAGAACAAAGCTTGATGCAAAATCAAAGAAATTCACCTTTATTGGATATGGTGTTAATGATTTTGGTTATCGCTTATATGATTATGAAAATCAAAAAATCATTATGAGCAGAGATGTAATATTCAATGAAAAAGTCATGTATAAGAATCAGCTGCAGGAAAAGAAACAGGAAAAAGAAAAGAAATAATGCACGGTTCTTGATGAGATTACTGAAAAATTAAAGGTGCCTGAAAATAATAATAATCGACAACCACAACAACAACAAGCACCACAACAACAATAGGCACCTCAAACACCTGAAATTGGTGTTAGAATATCTACCAAGATAAGTAGACCCCATGAATGATGCTCTCACTCATTATATTATTTATTTTTGACTGATTCTGGTGAATCTGAATGTTATGAAGAAGAAATGTAGGTTGAAACCAGGAAGAAGTGGGAGCTAGCCATGGAAGAAGAGATGGACTCCTTAATACATAACCAAACTTGGGACTTAGTCAGGTTTCCTGCAGGTAAAACAACATTGCAGAATAAATGGATTTACAGGCTGAAGGAAGAAGATGGAGGAAAAAAAAGGTACAAAGCTAGACTTTTGGTGAAGGGGTTTGCACAGAAGAAAGGTATTGATTTTGATGAAATATTTTCTCGTGTTGTTAATATGACTTCAATCAGAACTATTTTAAGTCTTGTAGCAGTGGAAGATTTTAATCTTGAACAATTAGATGTAAAGACAACATTTCTCCATGGAGATTAGGAGGAAGAGATATTTATGCAGCAACCAAAAGGATATGAGGTCAAAGGGAAAGAAAAATTAGTGTGCAGGTTAAAGAAGAGTTTGTATGGCTTAAAACAGGCTCCAAGGTAGTGGTATCTAAAATTTGACAGGTTTATGTCTAAACAAGTTTATACTAGATGCCACTCTGATCATTGTGTTTATCTGAAAAAGCAAAATGATCGTTGCTATATTATTTTGTTATTGTATGTAGATGACATGCTTGTTGTAGGGTCTAACATGCAGGAAATGAATGTGATCAAAAGAAAATTGGAAAATTCATTTGCAATGAAGGATTTGGGAGCTGCAAAACAAATCCTTGGTATGAGAATAACTAGAGACAGGAAAAATCACAAATTAACATTGTCCCAGAATGATTACATACAAATGTGTTGAAAATATTCAATATGCAGAATGCAAAACCAGTTAGTACACCTTTTTCCAGCCATTTCAAACTTATTAGGGAGATGTGCCTGAAGACCCAAGAAGAAGTGGATTATATGTCTAAAGTTCCATATGCATTAGCAGTTGGAAGTTTAATATATGCAATGGTCTGCACAAGGCATGATATTGCACATGCAGTGGGAGTTGTAAGTAGGTACATGAACAATCCAGGAAAAGAACATTGGATGGCAGTGAAATGGATTCTGAGATATATTTGAGAGGTACCACAAATCAAGCATGATGCTTTGGTGTTTCAAAAATTTCTCTACAGGGATATGTTGATGCAGATATGGCAGGTGACAAAGATAACAGGAGGAGCACTACAGGTTATGTATTTATTGTAGGTGTAACATCTGTCAGTTGGGTTTCAAAAATCCAAAGTGTTGTTGCACTTTCAACAACAGAAGCAGAGTATGTTGCTGTTACAAAGGCTAGTAAAGAAATGATTTGGTTACAAAGGTTTATGGATGAATTGGGTAAGAAGCATGATATGAGCACGTTATTTTGTGATAACCAAAGTGCCATTCATCTTGCAAAGAACTCAAGATTTCAGTCCAGGACTAAACACATACAGCTCAAGTACCATTTCATACGGTTAGTGTTGGAAGATGGATAGTTGAAGCTAAAAAAGATACACACTAGCCAAAATCCTGCAGATATGCTAACAAAATTTGTAACCAGGGAGAAACTGAGAATATGCTCAGTTTCAATTGGTCTTCAAGTATGATGATGAAGATGAGAAACAACCAGGTCCAAAGTGGAGTCATTGTCCAGCAAATGAAGCAATGGTGGAGTTGCTACAATCAGTCTCCAAGTGGGAGATTTTTGGGTGTGGAGCCTGATTATCTTCTTTTCATAGATGTTTCACAGCGTTGGGCCCCTACTCTTAATGGGGGCGGCAACGCCGCTCGTAATCAAATGCTTCATGGGGGTCCAGGGGGGGCAATGCCCCTAAAGCTAAAAAAAAAATGTAAAATTTCCTTGTAAAACTATAGTAATTTATAGTCAATTTGGGCCGTTCGTTAGGAAAATGATATGATGGTAGAAGTTATGGTTAATTTAGGGTTTTTTTCCCTAGAAGGAAACCCCTCGTTTTGTATGAGGGTATTGTATTATGGCTGTGTATTGTATATGTATTCTCATAGCGAGAAAAAAATAGGGAGACTGTGAGAGAGAACATAGGATATTACAATGGATCTGTTGTAGGTTGTGTCTCTTCATTTTGCTGGATAATATAAAGGAAGGACTGGCCGTTCGGAGTGGACATAGCCCAAACTGGGTGAACAACGTATATATGTGTCTCTCTAGTTTCATGTGTTTTGTGTGTTTGTCTTTTCCGCATATTTTATGTATTGCATTGCTCTGGAATATCTAATTTTATAACAAGCTTCATCACAACCATCATTAGCCTGGAATGTGTTAAGATTTGACAAAAAGCTTCCTATGTTGGTGATTGAGCTGAAAATATGATGTTTTGAATAAATTCTCTTGAAATCCCATAACTTCATCATAATGAGGGCTAATTTGATCCTCTCTATGCCTAATGGATCCTTGGCAGTAGAAGAACAATCGGTCAAAATAGAGGCGGTGCCAATTTTTACAAGCAGAGTGTTGGAATATAATGGATTCCCAAACTCTGCCCCATGCACTTGCTCTATCGAGTGAATCTCATTATCTGCTTCTCCATCCAATTGGGAAATGGAATCCTTTTCAACAGTTGTTGCCTTTTTAATTTCATCGAGAATGAAGTTATATTCCTCATGACTACTACCATATTCCTGCAACAAAACTTTTTCAATGATGCCAGTTGGGTTGACCTCAGTGGATCCTTTGCAAAGATTCAGGTTTATAGCACATTTCTCAGTGGTTTCTAGCTCATCTCTTACCCTAGTTATGTCCTCATCACAAATTTCAAGGATTTATTTAATTTGTGGCCCGCCATTATGGTTGGAATTTTCCCTTTCAACCTAAGAGATCTGTTCTAGTTTTAGCAAAATTCTCAGTGGTTTCCAGCTCATCTCTTATGCTAGTTCTGTCCTCATAACAATTTTCAGGAATCTACTTAATTTGTGGTGGCTCACCATTATGGTTGGAATTTTCCCTTACAACCTCAGAGATCTGTTCTATTTTTACTTCACCAATGTTGTTATTAGCATGCTTTTCCCATGTTATAGGTTGCCTTTTCTCAACCTACCTTTTCTGTAAACATTAGGTATTGGCTTTAAAAGCGTCTAGAATCAACAACGAACAAATTGCTTGATACCACTTGAAAAGGATGGGAATTATATTCATTATGATCTGGGCTAACATAATTTGGCCAAAAATTTATGTCATACTGGTCATGTTGCTAGTTACATTTTGGAATTTTATGGTTGTCACATGGACTGTCCTTAGGGGCAGCAAATAAAATTTCCCTACAAAAAAAACAATTTTCCATATTTGTGGTACTCCCATAGGAGAACTATTTTTTTTTTAAACCATAAAAAGTAGAGTTTATATATATATAACACACTCGAACGCTTGCAAAATCCAATATATTTCATCAAAAGTTTGGTTCTGTACATGTTTGTTGTTTTTACAATAAGCCCATCTCTTTTCAGAGTGATTTTCCAAACCATTCCAAAAACTAATTCCTTAACTACAAGTCTATAGCTATATATTTTGCAAAACTGCAGTAATAAATATGTACATGTGTGGTTTGCCATAAAAAAAAAAATTAGGATTATCAGAAGGGATGAACTATTCCTCCATCGGTGCATGGTTGTTACGGTCTAGATCCTTGTGTTGATCCTCCACCCTCGAGCTACTTTCTACTAGCTTGATCTTCAACTGCTCAATTTCCTGCCTTACTACGTCCACCTCGTCCTCGAGCTTCTGGATGTGTTCTTTCTTCTCCATCTGTCACTCTTGCATGTTTATAGCATATTTGTGGTGTTATTTAATGCACATATGCAATATATCAATATCATCTCTGAACTCCCTGTGTTCTTGTGCACAAACTTCACATGTGTTTTTATGCTGCCTCCATCCCGCGCCCAGCTCATTCTCGAACCCCCAGACCTGGGTCTGCAAAGACCCCAGGAACCCGACCTAGAACTCTCCGCCATTGAATTACTCCACCCGCTCATGATGACAACCATGAAATAACCAAATCCACAATCCTATAGGGGGTCGAGAACCTCCTGCACAGAAAAGGTCCACACTAATAGGCCACTCCTAAAACCCGCCGATGAGAGGATCCTCAACAGAATCACCGTCTCTCTTCCTAACCCACAGCGACAGCCCACCGCAACCCTCACTACACAGAAGCACAAACTAGCTAGCCACCCTAACAAGAAAATTACCCAGATTGTGCATGAACCTCGACCATAGCCTCTGGAGCAAAGTAGAGGCCACCTTGGCTAAGACAGCTCGAAAATCCTTACAACAGATCTTACCATCAGCCCCTAAAGAGCCAGCCCAGGTAAAAATTCTGATGCATGCCTTTGTCATTGTACCATCCATGCTAAATTCCCAATGCATCACCATTATTTTCCTTCTTTTATCTTCGTCCCGCAATCCCACCCATGTCTTCTTCCCATGCAATACATGTACAATTCGAAGAATTGGGAGTCAATGCAACCCCCAAAATCCTAAAATTACCATGGAGAAAATTCTGGAACATCGAATACTGCAATTGCAAAAAGGACGAGGGATCAGAGATCGCACGCAGAAGGTCTTCCAAGTACCAAGTGTAGGATGGGCTGATTTAAGGCCACCACACTACAACATGAATTCAGGCTGCTCCATGCCATGAGTCACACGGGTAGGCCGAGGAGACTTATGGCCAATGGGACAGAGGATAAATACAATAGCCTGGGGTTGACTTCGATGTGGCATCTCGCCTGGCAAGGGTGGGGTATGATGGGGAGGGGTGTCAGGTAGGGACCAAGGGATGATGAATGGGGAAGGGTGTAGGGGAGAAGGGGGGGGGGGGGTAGGAAAGAGGGGTAAGGGGAGAGAGCGTATATCTTACTGAGAGAGGGGGAGAGAGTGTAGAAGGAAGAGGATAAGCAAAGTGGAGGAGAGGGAGAGAGTGGTAGGCAGTATAAATGGGTCAAATTCCCAACCACGCAAGGATTATATAAACCATTCGTCATATTCTGGCTAGAAGGGTCGTACTCAGTCTCTTTTTTGAAGGCTTTAGGCATGATTATGGAATATGTAGGTTTCCTTCTCTACCAATCACAACATTAGTTTCTTTCGTCATCCTACAAGCCTGGTTGGCTTGCTTATCTGCCTCTTGGTTATTCCCTCTTATACTATCGTAGAATTTTACTCTGTCAAAGAGAGGAATCATACCTTGGGAGCAATTAGTGACTTGGTTTACACTCATGTTATGGGCACATGTGTGCTTCCTCATATGTTTTATTATCAATATGGAGTCCCCTAGGATTTGTAGTTCCTTGATCATTAGGGGAATTTTGAGGTCTAAAATGGGCCTCCTAAGAAAATTGTATGACCAAAATAAATTTTATAAGAACCAATAGGATTCAAGATGATGATGTCAATGATGGGGGATGATTCACCATTTTTTAAGTAAAAGGGTAAAAAGATTAAAAAATAATAAAATAATAAAACTACTTTTTGAACTTATATTTTCAACTTATATCCCAAATTTTTTACTCAAATTTCGAGCGAGAGTACTCATTAGATGAAAAAATTAATTCCTCATCCAAGGAGTACCCATGTTTCATACTTTCGATCGACCTTGCTACGTGAAAAATGAGAAATACATGAAAAATCATGATTGCAATCACATTTTTCATGTATTTCTCATTTTTCATGTAGCAGAGTCCATCGAAAGTATGCAAAATGGGTACTCTTTTGATTAAGAATTAAGTTTTGCATCCAAAGAGTACTTCTGCTTGAAATTTGAGTAAAACAAATTGGGAGACAAGTTGAAAATACGAGTTGAAGAAGTAGTTTTTTCTTTTCTCCCTCTAAAATTTTATGATGTCATCAAATTTTATTTTATTTTTTCCACTATTATTTTATAATTTCCTTAGGAGGCCCATTTTAGACCTCAAAATTCCCCTAATGGTCCTTTTTATTTTCCAGAGAAAGCCCATGGAGTAAACCATAGGCCTCTTCTTTATTTTTTGTTTTCCTTCCTAGGCTTCAAACATATCTGACTTCAATGTATGTTTCCATTGGGATTAGTGAGAATCGCTCCCCCTCCTGTCAGCCCTTCATTGGAGGACTTTTATTAACATCATGCTTTTACACATCAAATTTAGTAATATCCTCAGTATGAACAAAAAATTTTGTAATGCTATCACTAAAAACCTAGCGTTCCACGTTTAGGCCATGATTAATCTATTTTTCTTCACATTTAGGACCCTTATTATCTTATTTCTTCTTATTTTCTGCCTAGGGAAATTAGCAAATGGATAATATTCACAAGGATATTTAGCCCACATATATATGGAATTTTCCCTTTCAACCTCAGGGATCTGTTCTAGTTTTAGCACATTTCTCAGTGGCTTCCAACTCATCTCTTTCCCTAGTTCTTTCCTCATCACAATTTACAGGGATCTACTTGATTTGTGGTGGCTCACTATTATGGTTGGAATTTTCCCTTTCAACCTTAGAGATATGTTCTAGTTTTACTTCACCAATGTTGTTATTAACATGATTTGCCCTTGTTATAGGTTGCCTTTTCTAAACCTACCTTTTCTGTAACCTCGAGGTATTGGATTTAAAAGTGTGCAGAATCAACAATCTTCAAATTTCCTGATACCACTTGAAAAGGATGGGCATCCTCTTCATTATGAACTGGGCTACCATAATTCGGCCAGTTTTTTTTGTCATATTGGTTATGTTTCTAGTATCATTTTATACTATTATGGTTGTCACGTGGGCTGTCCTAAGGTGTAGCAAATAAAATTTCCTTATAAAAGAAGTATTCTTCTAGATTTGTGGTACTCCCACTTGAGAACTATTATTAACATCACCCTCTTACACATCAAAATTAGTAATAGCCTCAATATCACCAGAAGTTTGTGCAACAGTATCACTACAACACCCAGGGTTGTCCCTGTTTAGGCCATGATTAATCTATTTTCCTTCACATTTAGGACTCTTATTATCTTATTGCTTATTATTTTCTGCTTAGGGAAATTGAAAAATGGATAGTCTTGACAAGGATTCTTAGACCACAGACTAGTATATTCAAAAATACCTTCACTATATTTATCATAATCATTGTCCTCATTAAAGAATACAAAGAAAGGCTTTTCTCTCGTGTGAGATGAGATGAACTCATGTAAATGACATGGGTCAAAATTTCGTTTTTTTTACATCAACTACCTTCCTATCATAAACTAGAGTAGTAAACAAGTTTTCTTTGTGAAAAACATACTCTTCAATAACAATGGTGGTTTTGTTTTCTTCAAACTCTTCAACAATGTATTCAAAAACGAGGGTATGATCTTCAGACTTCAAGAGTGTCTAAGCCAATCATTATTTCCTTGTACCAAAGAACGAAAAAATGATCTCATTATGATATTTTCATGCTTTTCCTTGAATGTTGAAATGTTTCCCATGAATGTGAATGCATGTGGGACAACAACTAAATAGGCACCATCAAAATTTGTAAGCCTCTCATCAATTTTTAAGGAGGCCTATTTATGTATCCCATAATATTGTTAATGTTTAACATTGAAAATAAAATGTGAAAAACCCAAGGAGCCATCTTGTGTCCATGCAAATTCAAAATTTATGATAAATGTAATTTTATACATTTTTCATAGTGAATTTGGCAAGGTGAGTAGTTAAATGCCTTCACAATGATTCTTATCTCACCTCACAAGCATCAAGTCTTCAAAGTCTTCAAATAACAAGGAATTTATTCTTCCAATGGAGTCACCTACGTCTTCAAATAATAAGGACTTCATCTGTCCAATGGAGTCACCTAAATGGAAATATTTTCAAGATTGAGCTTCATCCAATGTTGTCTTCCAAGAAATGAAATTTATCCCCAACGACAATAAATTGTTACAATAAAATCTCACACACTTTTCTCGACATAAAGTCCAAAAGATCAAGTCTAGAATATTTTGTACTCAAGATGGGATCAAGTTTCACCTCACCAACCCTCAAGAAATGGACTTTATCTGCAACGACAATAAAACGTTACAATAAAATCTCACACACTTTTCTCGACATAAAGTCCAAAAGATCAAGTCTAGAATCTCTTGTACTCAAGATGGGATCAAGTGTCACCTCACCAACCCTCTTCTCACTTTTTTCCAACTCTTCTCCCTAATAGAACTAAGGGATATAATGTTGTGATCAAACCATGTGAAGAGCCCCCTAAGGCTTCTACTTCAGATACCACCAATCAAACGATTGAACCATTAAGGTTTAAGGTGGATAGGATTGTTAGGGTTTCATGGGTAAATTTCCATGTTCGAGTTCAAAGGGGAAGGTCCCCAAACACATATGACCAAGGAATAAATAGGAGACTAAAACGACCGGAAAATATTTTAAATGGTTTATGGATAAAAATGGTGGAGGATAATAGAAGATCAGTTCCTCAACTTGCCAATATATTTTCTAGAGCGTATGGGGTCAAGGCTTGCCATTATATTTTTTGGAGCATATGGGGTCCATGAACAACACAATAAAATTGAAATGAAGTAGATTTTAGTTCAAAGACTAGAGAAAAATAACTTGTGTGCCCTTTAGGTTTGACCTAGGCATCCTTAAATCTTTAAATATGGGATAAGGGAGAGCGAGCGCCACTTAGGTCATCTCAAAAGAGCTTGAGGAGAAGTCCAAAGAGGCTTGGAGTAGTTTTAGTTTCAAGGACTAGAGTAGACAATTCCATGAACCCTAGAGGCTTGGGATAAGGACCTTATAATTTTCAAGGATAAATAACATATTGAGAAATATTAAGGGCAATAATTAGAGTGATTTATCATTACTTGATAACTACTTGTGATGTCTTTTTACTTATTATATTTATTTCTTATTATTATTTTTTTCTATCATCAAACAACTAGCAAAACAAGAACAATAACACAAAATATAAGATGCAAGTCAGGGCCAAAACCTCTCTACTTGAGAGGAAAACCCACAAATCTCTTCTATTCCTTATAGATTCTTCAATTGATGAATTCCAAGACCTTTAGACTCATGCCAATACCCTCCAAGACCAAGACCAACCTCTCCATATGATGTGTTATCTTTGATCCACTCAAATCTATTCCAGTAGCACAACTTCGACCTTCTATTGCATAATTTATGCCTCCACTACAAACCTGAAATTTTTGGCCCTCCTGCAACTGCTGCTGCCACATGTGTGAGCCTCAATTTTCCTTCCAAGGCCTCCTTAGACCTTTGCTTTACTTTTTCTGACCTTTGGAGCTTGAGGCTGACCTCTAGCGACCTTCGCTTGACCTTCTTGTCTTCTTTTCTCCAAGATCAAACTTGTAGATGAAAACCCTAGATCTATTACATAAACCCTATGTTGGACATTACATAAGCCAACGCTCCCTGTGTGTTTTTTGACATGTGCTTAAGCTCCTCTCATGGATTTTTAAACTCCGGTGATGCATCCATTTACTAACACTTGTGGGTTTTGGTGTAATGGAAATCATGATTCCAATAAGTGGTATCAGAGCCAAAGGTATCAAGTTTGAATCCCACCTGTATCGATTTGGGGGGAGATTATTGGACATTTCATAAGCCAACGCTCCCTGTGTGACATGTGCTTAACCACATCTCTTGGATCCTTTAACTCTGGCGATGTTTTCGTTTACGAACACCTATGAGTTTTTGTGTAATTTCAAACGTGATTCCAACACCTTAGTCCTTCTTTGCATGTGTGAGAGATAAATAGCCCAAACAAAATTCTTCTTCATCCTCTTCCTTATTTGTTGCCTTATTCCTTCTCCTTCATTCACTAGAATGAGTGCTGGATGAGTGTGCTTCAAGGAGGTCGAGCTTTCTTCTTTATATAGGCTCTTCAAGGTGGACGTGGCTCTTATTTTTAGTCTGACTTGATCTTGGAGGGTATTTTGACACTTTCAAAAACAAATCATTTTCCTTACAAGTTACAATGTGCCCGATGGGGTCTTCAATTTATGACAATGACTCTTTTGACTTCTTGACCTAGGAAAAACCCTAGAAGCACTCAATGGGTGCTTGACCTATAAAATAAAATACCTTGAGCATAAAACCCATGCTCCAAAAAAAAACAAAAAAAAAATTATTTTATTTTTAAATTTACAAGAATCAAAAGTAATTTTCATATTTGAAAAGACCGAACATAGTTACACATTTTTCAACACTCCCTCTAAACTAGGGAGGTAATCATAAATGGTACATGGACATTCTCAATCTGAAGAGATCTCATAAGAAGAGTCATATTGGTAACCCATATGTTTAGCATCATAACATCCAACATTGTCACATAGCAAGGCCTTGACTAACAACTCTATCTCTCCATAAGATTAGAGCAAAATGTTGTTGAGACCAATGACATATAAACACCATAATCATTGTCTAACCTCAAGGTGCATACCCCACCTGAGTGTTCACGGAGTATTACCTTCCTTGGACTATACTTATCATTGATAGCTGGTCCTAAAAGAATATCAGTCCATGACTACTCTTATATTGGATGTCCTACCTCATCCTCAAAGAGTATCAGATGATAGATGTTTACCCAATCCTCCATTCTGTCTTCCCAAATGATGACCAGAATGATGTGCCTATCTCTCCCTTTCAGCCAGGGATGATACATCAACCAAACCAAGCTTGTCTCTCAAATATACAAGCTTCTTATTAGGAAGATATTTTGTCAATATGTCAGATTCTTGCTCATCGGTGGAGTCTATAACTGCAACACACCATCTTGTACTAGCTTTCGAATGTAGTGATACTTGTTGTTGATATTCTTTGTCTTTCCATGAAATATTGGGTCTTTGGACAATTGTATACAACTAGTGTTATCACAATGTATCACTGTAGGGTCTATCAGTCCTTTGAATAGGTCAAACAACAGCTTCCTCAACCAGACCTCTTCTATGCTTACTTCACATGCTGCAATATACTTGGCCTCAACAACTACTCAAAGAAATTGTGCCTTGCTTTCTGCTTATCCATGAGATCATGGAGGATCCCAAACTGAAACATCCTCATGCAGTGCTTCTTCCATCCTGCTCACTGCCTCCCCAGTCGGAATCTGTATATCCAATCAAGTGGAAAATATTCCCCCTATCATATTTTAGGAAATAGTGGATAGTTCCTTGTAGATATCTTAGTATATGTTTTGTTGCTATCCAATGATCATGCTTCAAATCCTCTTGGAATTTAATTGGAATATTTACTACAAAACACATGTTTGGTCGAGTGTTCACCAAGTACATTAATGATCCAATAAATTGTCTATACTTGGAAGGATCCATAGGGCTCGATACATAATGCCTTAATTTCTTCAAGTTTGTGATCATTGGGGTTGTCATTGGATTACAATCCATCATATAAAACTTCTTTAACATATTGATCACATACTTCCCTTGACCTAGATAGATTTCGTCAGGTCCTTTCTAGACTTCCAGTCCTAAATAATATTGCATCAACCCTAGATCCTTCATGTCAAATTATGCTTCTAGTTTCTTCTTACATTATTCAATTCGACCTACCACACATGTCAAGAGAAGATCATCCACATACAGAAGAATGATTACTAGTTTTCCTTTTACTACTTTAATATAAAGGTTTGGATCAATAGAACTCTTTATGAACCCTAATCTCTGTAGGAATGCATCCATCCTGGCATACCATGCCTTGGTGCTTGCTTGAGGCCATATAATGCCTTCTTTAACCTCCAAACATATGCCTCCCTATCCTTGACTTTGAATCCAAAGGGTTGTTCTATGTAGACTTCTTCATCAATTGTGCCATTAAGGAATGTAGTCTTGACATCCATTTGGTGGATGTTCCATCCCATTGATGCTACCAAAGAGACCAACGAACAAATAGTGGTATACCTTGTTGTTGGAGCAAATGTCTCTTCATAGACGACGCTTTCTTGTTGAGATAAGCCCCTAGCCACAAGTATTGCCTTATATTTATCAATGCTTCCATATACCACGTGTTTGATCTTGTATATCCATTTGGAAGATACAACAGATTTGTCTTCAGGCCTAGGTACAATCTCCCAAACTCCATTCTTCATTATAGATTGATATTCTTCATTCATGGCATCCTTCCATTCTTAGTGAGTGACATTTTCTTCAAAAGTGGATGTTTATGCTTGTATTAGTTTAGTCATGTAGGCTACATACCCAAAATATCATTTGGGCTTCTTGCTTTCCCTAAATGTACCTTGAGTTTCTCCATGACCTTCTACATCTAGAAGTGTAGACTTCAACTAGTGAGGTCTTTTTCTATATTCGGGGATAGTCATAGGTTGTATAGGTTCAATCGGACCTTCATCTTCATGATTCTATTCCTCTTCCTCCTTAGTAACTTCTTCTTTGAACACGGGAAGTTCTTCATCATCAGAGTCCATAGGGAGATCCTTTGATTTATTGAATGCAATACTTCCATCAAATATCACATATCGAATGAATTCTATTTGATGTCCTTATTTTATGTAGAGCTTATAGGCCTTGGAGGAATTTTTATAACCTAAAAATTTTCTCTCATGCCTGAAGGGTCCAACTTCTTTCTTTTGTCCTTCAGTACATGAATATATACAAGACAACCAAATATTCGAGATGATACACAGTTGGTTTCTTCCCAGTGAACACTTCTTCGAGAATTTTGTTATCTAGTGATCTATGGGGACTTCAATTTTGAATTTATATTGTTTTCTTCATCACTTCTCCCCACAAAAATTTTGGTAGGTATTGATCATGCAACATTTCTTTTACACTTTCTTCAATGGATTGGTTATTTCATTCTGAAACTCCATTTTTTTCAGGATTATATGGAACTATCAATTCCCACTTAATCTAAAACTCCTTACAAAAAGTGATTATTTCCTTAGATCTATACTCTCCTCCATTATCAGATATTAATATATTGACTCTTCTTTTTGTAGGGTTCTCCACTTCAGCTTTGAATTCTTGAAATTTGATGAATACTTCCTCCTTGGATTTCATCGAGTAAACCCAAGTTTTTCTTGAATGATCATCTATCAATGTGACATAATATAGATGACCTCCAAGTGATTTTTTCATAATGCCACAAACATCTGAATTAATAAGATCCAAGATTTATTTTGACCTTGAAGCACTGCTTCCAAATGGTATCTTGGTGTTCTTACCTAATGCACATCCCTTGCATACTCCTTCGTGATCTTGTTTTATTTCAAGGATTCCATATATGATAGAACTTAAAGTTGTAAGGATTCTGAAATAAAGATGATTAAATCTTCTATATCAAATTTCACATGGGGTGATTTCAATGTGAACCAAGGCTTGAGTAAGAGGAGATATCAATATGTAAAGTCTTCCTTCATGGATATCAATTACTCTAACATTTTCTATGCTTGAGTTCTTACTCCATACTATAGCTTTTCCATCAATGAAAGCTACTTTATCATCCTTGTCTTATAGACTTGAAATGGAAAGTAAGTTTTTATGCAAACTTGGAACAAATAGGATGTTGTTGAGATGAATATTTCTTACATTCTCCAACTCTATTTAAGTTGATCCAATTCCTCTTATAGGATAGCTTTTATTATCTCCAAGTTCCATTGAGTAAGAGGATTTTTCTTTTGATATATTCTTTAGTTGCTTGTTATGACCAGTCATGTGTCTTGATGCTCCATTGTTGACCACCCAAATACTTTCATCTTGGAATGTGCCTATAAGCGCTGAGAAGAGTCCCTCATATTTTTTCTTGGTCCTTTCTTCCTTGGAGTAAAACAGGATATTCCATACTTCTTTGATACCTTTCTTGAGATGGATTGCTACGTTTGAACACTTCTTGAGAAAAAATTTCAATGTAGTAGTGATATTCATGATGCCCTCAGCCAACCATAGCTCTGATACCATGTTAAGAAATCTTAAGGGAAATAATTAGAGTGATTTCTTGTTACTTCATAACTTATTGTGATGTCTTTTAAATTGTTAGATTTATTTCTTATTATTATGTTTATATATCATCAAGAAACCACCAAAACAAGAAAAACAAGAACACGTAATCTAGGCTGCAATTCAGGGCTAAAACCTCTCTACTTGAGAGGAAAACCCGCAAATATCTTCTCTTCCTTATAGATTCTTAAATTAAAAAATTCCAAGACCTTTATATTGTGACCAATACCCTCCAAGAGCAAGACCAACCTCTCCAGATGATGTGCTATCCTTGATCCGGTCAAATCTAGTCAAATCTCTTCCAGTAGCACAACTTCAACCTTTTGCTGTAGAATTTCGACCTCCACTACAGACCTGAAATTTTTGACCCTCATGCAACTGTTGTTTCCACACATGTGAGCCTCGATTTTCCTTCCAAGACCTCTTTAGACCTTTTCTTGACTTTCTCTAGCCTTTAGAGCTTAAGGATGACCTCTACTGAACTTTTCTTGACATTCTTGTCTTCTTTTCTCCAAGATTGAACTTGTAGATGAAAACCCTAGATTTGTTGCAGAAACCCTAGTCCTTCTTTTCATGTGTGAGATAGAAATATCCAAAACCAAATTCTTCTTTTTCCTCTTCCTTCTTCATTAGAATGAGTGTTGGATGAGTGTGCTTCAAGGAGGTCAATTTTTCTCCTTTATATAGGCTCTTCAAGGTGGACGTGGCTCTTCTTTTTAGGCCGACTTCCCAGCTGCCAGCCTGACTTGATCTTGGAGGGTATTTTGACACTTTAAAAGAAAAAAATAAATTTCTTTACAAGTTACAATGTGCCCAATGGGGTCTTCAATTTATGACAATGACTCTTTTGACTTCTTGACCTAGGAAAAACCTTAGAAGCACCAATGGGTGCTTGACCTATAAAATAAAAGACATTAAACATGAAACCCACACTCCAAAATCAATAATAATAATCTTCTTTTATTTTAAAATTTACAAGAATCAAAAGTACGCTTCATATTTATGAAGACCAAACATAGTTACACATTTTTCAACATAATAGAGGTAGCTTCATTTAGGTTACGTCAATGGAATTTGATAAGAATATTATTGAAGGAAGAATGAGATAATATACTAGAAAAACTATGGTGAATATTTAGTAACCCTTATCAATAAACTTGAAGAAGATGAAGAAAAAAAACTTACTCAATTTATCATGAATTCATCAAAATTCACCTATAATCATCCATGAAAATAAGTCTATCCACATAAACAAGGCTTTCCTCATCAAACCTATCAAAATCCATTAAGAAATAAAACTATCCACAATAGTAAAAAACTCCCCAAGAAGTTGCTCAACTCATCCATCCATAGCCAAAATTAAGAAACAAGAGAAAATTTCAAAATTTTTGGACTTGTAAGGATTTCAGCCATTGTCCAACCATGAGAAAATGAGAGGAATTGCACCACTATTTAAAGAGGTGTTCAACTTTTGTTACATTAAAATATTAATTTCCTAGGCTAAAAGTTCTAATCTAGCCTATGAAGGGGAAAAAGGCCTTATTATTTAATTAATTAATATAAATTACATAATTTAAAGGCCATTCATGTCACATGTACAAAGTGAAGGGGCACAAACAATCAAAAGGTGACCCATCTCTATAAATTAGGGGATTATAGGGGCCTTTAACACAACATATAGCATCCAAAGGCCCACCCTTCAATGTTGGAAAAAGTCATAAAAAAGTGACCCATTTCCATAAATGAGGGGATTATAGGGGCCTTTAGCACAACATCTAGCCTCCAAAGGCTCACCCTTCAATGTTGGAAAAATTCTTCTACTTGCCACCAAAATCCTCTAGTATCCCTCAAATGTGGGTGCACAAGCCCCCAAAATTTTTTTAGGTACCTATATTACTAGTGTATTCCCTTATTGTTGCTAGTGTAGCCCCCTTATTGTTATTGTTGTACCCCTGTAACCCCAATTTTTTTATTATTTTTCCCTTACATTATTATTATTAGATTGGCTAGGATTATATTGTTACCCTATGGACTCCTATATATAGAAGGAGGTTTTTTCATTTGTACATCGAAGAATTGTTCATTTATGTAATGTAAAGGAGTTTTCCCCCTCAAAGTCGCTTATTGATAAGGCATTGATCTCTCATTTCTTCTATTTTTGGAGCTGATTTCATAACATTTGGTATCAGAGCTTTGGATTCTAGGGTTTCTCTGCTCCAAATAGGTCATCGTGGAATTTTCACTATAATTTTTTTTTTACGAAGTTTCAGAAGCTGAATTTTTTATCACATGAAGCAGAAATCTAGAGGAATACTGGTGCGCAATATTTTCAGAGATATTATCTGTGGAAGTTAGGGTTTTTTCAAGCTCCCAAATTTCATCTCAAAGAGGTGACCATGGGAAGATCGTCATAACTCTTTCTCTCTCAGCATCAGATTCAAATCCTGTAAAAAGTGGTCACAATTACACAGACTCTAGTTTCATGTATATCAGTTTCAGAGCTAAAGGAGGAAACAATGACACGTGGCATTCCATACAAGTTCACTCTACTGAACCAGTCCATAATTAGGTCATTGTGGGAGATTGGACATAAGTTTGCCTTGAAGAATCCAAATCAGGTCAGACCTGTGGAATTTGAAAGAAGATTTAGAGGGCTACTACAACACTGAATTTCAAATATTAAATATCCGAAATAAAAGAGATAATTCAGTTTCAATATCGAGCTCCTCAAAAGCAAGAAAAATGCGTGTATTTTTTTCTGAATTGCATAAGTCTTGTTTGAAAAATTATTTTGAATTGATTCCAAGGGCATATTGTAGAATAGATATCAGTATTGGGTTCTAAAATGCCCCCTAAAAAGAATTCAACACCCATTAAGCCTTTAGAATACTCTAATATGAATCATGAAGACGAAGAAGAGCAACATGACATATCAAAAATATAAGAGCAAGTGCATCAAATTTCGCTCTCGCAAAGAGAAACAAAAAATGAAATGGAAGTTTTGAAGAAAGGTATGGAAGCTAAGATGGATGGTTTAAAGAAAGGTGTGGAAGCTAAGATGGATGGTTTGAAGAATGGCATGGAATATAAGATGGATTGCATGGAAACTAGCATGGAAGTTAAGATGGATGACATGGAAGCTAAGATCAAAAACATGAAGAATGATCTAAAAGAAGACATGAAAGGTTTGACAAAGTTGATACAAGAAATTTTTCCTAATTGCAGAAAGATAGTAGAGGAAACTCTTGATGAGAACAAAATAAATGTTAATCATGATTTCATAAACTCTAATGTTGGATGGAATACCCACCATATTCCAAATATCGATATGAAGAACTTCGATTGTAAGGATCCCGTAACATGGATACTACATATGGAGCAATATTTTGATCTCAATATTGTTCAAAACACACAAAAGGTACAAATTTCAACTTTATATTTAGAACAAAATACATTTGTATATTATTGATGGATTTTCTCCCGTAAAAACATTATCACTTGGTCAATTTTTACGGAGGAAATGATAGCAAATTATGAGGATACAAATAGAAACAACTTTTTTAGCCAAATTATAAATCTCAAACAAAAGGGTTCAGTGGGGGAGCACATTGAGGACTTCAAAAAATTGAATATAAGGGTAACTGATATTCCAAAGGAACACAGGATTGATGTCTTCATAGGGACTTTAAAGGATAACATCCAACATGAGGTTCACGTTTGGGAACCTGATTCATTGGAGAAGGCATTCAAGTTGGAAAGAAAAATTGAATGTAAAATTATGGCGACAAGGAAGCCTGCCACTCACATCTCTAAAGATGGAAGTGTTTCTACTCCTAGACTTCCACAACCTACAAAGTTGACACAACAACAATTGGAAGAAAAAAGAGCAAAAGGGCTTTGCTAAATTTGTGATAGAAAATACAGTAAAGGTCATAAGTGTGTTGAGAATAAATTATTTTACATATATTTTGAAGAGGAGGAAGAAAATGAACCAGAAACTTAAAAAGAAGAGGATATACACCAGGAACCAACCCTAGAAGAAGCATAAATGAGTCCAAGCATATCATGTAATTCATTGGCAGGAATTACCACTCCTCAAACTCTCAAGATAGAAGGACATATCAAGAAGAAAAATGTAATTGTGTTTATTGATTCGGGTAGTTCCCATAATTTTATTCATTGTAAGATAGCCAAGGAATTGAATTGTTTCCTTACACAATCCCAGAATGTCAAGTGATGGTTGCAAACAGAGGAACTATAAATTGCTCTGGAAAATTTCATAATATCAAGCTAACGATGGGGTAATATGTATTAAATATTTCAATTCTTTCCATTCCAATGGGAGGTGTTGATGTTGTACTATGAGTACAATGGTTACAATCTTTGGGGACGGTAGATTTTAATTTTCAAGAAATTTTCTTGAATTTTTTTCAGAAGGAAAGGAATTCAAATTACGGGGTATCACTGGGAAGCTGAGAACAATAATAAGCTATAATGTCATGACAAATCTTCCGAAGAAAGAACATGAGGCGTAATTTCACAATTATGCTCACTAGAAGTTCCAACATCAAAATCATCTATTTCTCCAAATCTCCAAAAATTCTTGGACAATAATTCCAAGGTCTTTGAAACTCCCAAAGGGCTCCCACATATTCATGATCATGATCATGCTATTCATTTGATTCTAGGAAGTGCTCATCCAAACATTAGGCCTTATAGATATCCTTATGTCCAAAAGAGCAAAATTGAACGTATGATTGCAGAAATATTACAGGTTGGTATAATTCAACCTAGTCAAAGTTCTTTCTCTGCTCCAGTAGTATTGGTGCACAAGAAGGATGGATAATGGCGCATGTGTCTAGATTATAGGGATATCAATAAGGTCACTATTAAAGATAAATTTCCCATTCCTGCGATTGATGAATTATTGGATGAATTACATGGAGCAATTTATTTTACCAAGTTGGATCTTGGTTCAGTATATCATCAAATTAGAATGAAGACTAAAGATATTTCGAAAAAAACATTTTGAACTCATGAGGGTCATTATGAATTTTTGGTCATACCTTTTGGCCTTACCAATGCACCTTCTACATTTCAAGGTTGATGAGTTCCATTTTCAAACCCTTCCTTAGAAAATTTGTGCTAGTATTGTTTGATGATATACTAATCTACAACATGTCTTGGAAGGATCATGTTCAACATGTTGACAGGGTGCTCAAACTATTAGAGGAGAAACAATTATATGAAAAAACATACAAATGTTTATTTGGAGTACAAGAGGTGGAATATCTGGGTCATATTGTATCTCACGAGGGTGTTAAGGTAGGCCCTAACAAAATTAAAGCCATTAAGGAATGGAAAGTCCCCACAACCATAAAGCAGTTGCGAGGATTTCTTGGGTTAACAAGGTATTATCATACATTTGTTAATAATTATGGGAGAATAGCAGTACCTCTAACAACATTATTGAAGAAATATGCATTTTCATGCACTCTTGAAGCAACTAAGGACTTTGAACATATTAAAGAGGCAATGTGCCTAGCACTGGTCTTAGCTACGCTAGACTTCACAAAACATTTATTATGGAATTTGATGCTTAGGGAAATTTAATTGGTGTCATTTAAATGCAAGAAGGAAGACCCATAGCTTTTGAAAGTCCTCCAATAAAGGAAAGTATTTACAGAAAGCTATTTATGAGAAGGAAATGTTAGCAATACTACATGCACTAAAAAAATGATGACCTTACCTAATGGGAATACACTTCAAGGTAAAAAGTAATCATGATAGTCTTAAACAGTTTTTGGAACAAAAACTATCTTCAAAAGAGTAGCAAAAATGGGTCACAAAGATGTTGGGTTATGACTTCTAAATCATCTACAAAAAAGGGAAGGTAATTGTTGTTGCAGATGCACTCTCAAGAAAGAATGAAGAGGTGGAAGCATTTCTTTGTGCCATTTATATTATCCAACCAGATTGGATAACCAAAGTAAGAAATGAATGGAATAAGGACGAAGAAGTATGGACACTCATTCAAAAGTTGCAGCAAGATCCTAGTACATCTGATACATTTAGTTGGAAAAATGATTCCTTATGGTACAAAGATTGCTTATATCTTTGTAAGAATTCCCAACTAAAACAAAATATTCTTTTGGAATTGCACATTTCTACTTTAGGAGGACACTCAGTATTTTTAAAAACTTACCACGGGGTGAAGAAATAATTTTTTTGGGATGGATGGCCTTAAAACTGATATTCAAAATTTTGTGGCAGAATTTTTGGTTTGCGAGCAAAATAAAGTTGAGACAATTAATACCTCGTGTCTTCTACAAGCTTTATCCATTCGAAGTCAATGTTGGGAGGAGACTTAAATGGATTTTATCATAGGTTTACCTAAGTCTGAAGGAAAGAGTGACATCATGGTGGTAGTTGATAGACTTACCAAGTATGCACACTTTTGTGCATTATCTCATCAATTTAAAGCAAGTACATTTGCTACTGCATTTATAGAAAAAATTCAAAAGCTACATGGAAACCCAAAGATTATTGTAAGCGACAGAGATCCCATTTTTACTAGAAATTTTTGGACGAAATTAGTTTCTTGTTTGGGTACTCAACTAACTCATAACTCATCTTATTATCCTCAATCCGATGGTCAAACTGAGATCGTGAATAAATGTTTGGAAGGGTATATTCGTTGTTTTGTATCTGATAAACAAACACAATGGGTCAAGTGGTTACCTCTCGCTGAATGGTGGTATAACACTTCCTTCCATACTGCAGCAAAAATTTCCCCATTTATGGCACTTTATGGTTATTATCCACTATCCGTCACATCATCTTTAAGAGAAAATTATAAGGTTCAAGCAGTGGAAGTTCACATCGAGCATCAACAATAATTTCTCCAACTCTTAAAGGATAACCTAAATTTGGCACAAAATCGAACGAAACGATAGGCATATCAACATCACAACAAGAGAATTTTTGATATAGGAGATTGGGTATTTTTACCTAGAGGGGTTTCCAAAAGGGATTGTTCCTTTCACCTGTTCTATAAGAAAAATCCCAAGTCTTCATCAAGTGTGGTTTCAATATGAAGTGTCAAATCCTTCGAGAGATGCAACATGCCAATATTTCATCATTTATTCAAATAAAACCTCTAAAGGTGTTGTATAAGAAAAATCCCAAGTCTTCATCAAGTGTAGTTTCAAGATGAAGTGTCAAAGCCTTTGAAAGATGCAACATTCCAATATTTCATCATTTATTCAAATAAAACCTCTAAAGGATGGACGAGCCCCTTGATATGATGATAAATAAAACCTTTCAAAGGGGTGCCCCTTAAACCAATATTAATATATAAACTTATATAGGTAAACTCTAATCAAATTTCCTGAAATGTCCAATTCTAAAGGTCAACCTAGATTTATTTTACTTCAAATATTACACCTTAAGTCGACATTGCAATACCATTGCATTTTATAGGTTGACCCAAGGCCTGTAGTATATAGTACGTCAATTGGCCTGATATTGGTTTCCCAACATTTTGTGTGTGTTCAAACACACACACACACACACACATATAGAGGGAGAGCTGATTATTTTGAATCCTGTAGTAATATTACACCCTTTGTTTTTTTGATGCTATGATACAAGTGGTTGAGGTTGTTGTTTTTTTAGTTTGGATCAACATTTGCCTCTATACAACAAGCCTTGATTCCAAACATGCTAGTGGCACATCATTGGATCAATCCTTTTGATAGTGTCCAATTTTTTGACTGATTATCAGGTATGAAATAGTATATGCGGCCTGTTTCATATATTATTTGAAGATAGAAAAGTTTTCAAATAACATAATATCCTCCACCAATAATAATAATTTTCTACTATATTATAAGGTTGAAAATTTCGAGGAGTTTGAAGACTCTGAGCTAGATGATGTCTATGGTGTTCTTGTCGATGATCCCATTTCTAGTAGAAATGATGAGTTTGATGAGTAATCAAGTTTATCAATGATTTGTAGTAGTCTAGTGGTCTAGTAGCTTTTAGCATGGCTTTTTTACTAGAGGTCATTTAGATGCTCACTAATTACACATTTTTTCATTGATATATATTGTACTTGATGCCATTTTGATATATTCACCCATATTTTTATGTAGATGAGAAAACTTTGCATATTTCATCTCTAATGGTTTGGAATCTTAAAAAGTAAAATTTTTCAATTAAAAAATAATCATTTTATTTTTTTCTTTTTATATCAGTCCATTGAGTATGGTTCGATTCTATTCTAATTCAAACCCTGGATTTGTGGGTGGTTGGTTCGAAGACTAGCTTCAGTTTTTAAAACATTGGGCACATCTACTTATTCTAATGATGGTATTGAGTGTAAGCTTGAGTTTGTAGAAACTCAAGGCTTTTTCAACAAAAGGGTAAAGGTTGTTACAATAATATACTTGTTCATAGCTTAACATTTCGCTCACAGGGTGAACCTAGGTGGGGAGGATGATACTCCTCACAACCAAAATTAAAGGTAGACTAAATTAACTCAAGGGAGAAAAGATATCAAAGTGACATAATAAGTTTCACCCATTTAAGAAAATTCAATATAATGCACAAGCCATATTTGAAAACCCATTTTTACAATAGTTATAATTAGGAGTAAAAAAACTCTTATTTTCGATAACGATGTTAAATCACTTAAGTCAATCTAGAAAGACAATGTATAGTTGTAAATAAAAATTCATGAAAGACATGGATGGCTAAAACTCAAATCTGAAATTTACACAACAATTGGATAGTTAAAACTTCATTGATGTACATAAGATGTTGTTTTAGTACATACCATAGCCTTATCACAAGGCCAATACAATCCACTAGCACTCCAAAACCCTAGATAAGAAAAACAATGAAAACCTTGGCTTAACCAAGGAGTTCAAACTGGTCCTTCAAAGAGAGATGTCTTCTCTTCTTATTCTTAATGAAATACACTTAGGGTTTCATCACAAAACCCTAATCTCTATCCTTTAAGGGATGAAACCTTAACACTAGATTTCAAGATGCTTCAATAATATCACAAAACCCTAGCAACTCGAAGCAAGATAGAGACCAAATATAAATGAATAGGTATGATAGAGGAGATGAATAGTGTGCTCCTTCTTTAGATAACATATCTACACAACAATGAAATATGAGTGAACATAATAATCATCTCCAAAATATTCTTCTTCACTAGTGCAATCTCCAATAATGATTTCCTTCTCCCATGTATATCTTGTCCTAGGTTTTATTCGTGAACTCTATTGAACCACTCCAATAGGAAAAGTACAAACAAAAGAATATTATGATGATAATGATGAAAGGAATCTCTTATTCATCTATATAGATGAGAGGTAAGGGATGCTGACAATACAATGTGGTCCAAGACTTTACAAGAAACCTATATTAAAAACTTGTTGGCCCACAAAAGTGAAGTGCTCCAGTCCAAGGGTACATATGTGATGCTTTAAGGTGATGTACACATTAACAACCCCGAGAGTATGTAGCTATAGATGGAATGTCCACACATTTCCATCACAAGCCTACACAAATTCCATTGCTCCTCTTAAGCCATGTACTCCTTTGGGTCCACTCCCTTTGCTTGAACATTTTCGTAACTCGAGCATCCTTGATTCAATTCTTATGACATCCCCAACCCTCCTGCTAGGAAAAAATACTCACACATATATCAGCCAAGACATAATTGAAAAAAGTTGCATAATTTAACTAGAACATTTCACCACGTGCATAGTGAAGCCATAATAATAATAAAAAATGTATAATAACATAGCAAAATACATGCCACAATAATTCATAAACAAGCACATAATAGGTTTCAAGAACTTATCTATTAACTTTGTGGGCTAGATATGGACCTCGTGTTGAAAAATATAGGGCATTAGCATTAGGTGATTTCTCTTCCTTAGTGACTATTTGTGAATAATTTTTACTTCTTTAGATTAGGATCTTCTTCTTGTTATATTATCAAAGTTCTTCTTCATCAAACAATAACCAATGCATGAACATAAAATAGACAAGGGACACAATATGTAGGCTATGAGCCAGGGCCAAAACCTCTCTCTCTTTGAGAGGAAAACCCGCACAAATTATTCTTATAGAGATTCCAATTGACGAATAACAAGACCATGACCCTAGACCTATTTATCCACTCAAAGACCAAGGCACAGTCAACCTTCTTCTTTGATTCTCTTCCACTTTGATCTTCCTCAAACTGAGATCATCTCTTCAATGAATTGTGTGTATGTGTTTGTTTGTGTGTGTGTGTGTGTGTGTGTATACATGCTAGGAAAGGAATCCGAAAACGACCAGTAGCAACATAAAAACAAAATGATACATTACTATAGAATATACCCTTCAGAGAACTACAGTGTGTCCTACATATACTACTGAACTATGATCTCTAGACCATCCTCATTGAAGCACCGAAAATCATAGCATATCAAGATATCATTTCCTTCATGTATCACTTGGGAAAACATTATAGTATAATATTTACACACCATCAAGCTATTGCAATCCGAGCATATAGATCATCATTATAATATTGTAATTAACTGAACCATCATATCACTACAATCCAATCTTCTAAAGGGATCTGATTCCCATTAACACCTTGTTACAATACTATCTGAAATATGGAGAGACCAAAATTATCTTACTGGCTTGTCACCCAAGAATGTCGGAGGTATCTGAACTGTAACCCATCCAAAAACTACAGAGAAGCCAAAGCTATGAATTGTGTCTTCTATGGTGACCCTAGCTGCATATATATAGTGGTTGGTGCTCTATAAATGAGCTTACATGTGCATCTGAACAGGTGTGTCCCATGATGTGAGCTAGCATGAAATCTTTCATTCTTCTTGAGGCCGACATAAGAAGAGGAGGACTGTGTTTTTCATTGGATGGCTTACTAGAAATTATTATATACTCATATACATTGACACAGGCTCAAGAAGTGATCTTCATACATGACATTGACTCTTTGAATTAAATGAAAAATACTAATGATCTCAATGAGATCCAAATAAAATAAAATCACTTGCTCATGAAACCCATGAAGCAAGGCTTATAATAATAATTTTATTTTCTTCACTACATCATTTACATAAGTCATAGTTACATTTCATTATGAAGACTGAACATACTTACACTTTTCAACACTCCCTCTTAAATAGGGAGGTATTCGTAGTGGTACTTGGTCATTCTCAATCTGAAGAATTTCTCATAAGAATAATTAGATTCGTAACCCATCTGTATAGCATCATATCAACCAACATTGTCCCATAGTAAGGCCTTGACTAACAAATCTATCTTTCCACAAGATCTGAGTTCAATGGTGGCGAGAATAATGATTTATATACACCCTAATCATTGTCTCTCCTGGAACATGCCCTACCTGGGTTCTCAAGGCATGTTCACCATGACTATTCTTATCTTGGATTCCCAATCCTCAAATAATATCGGTCATGTATGACTATTCTTATTTCGGATTCCCTATCTCATCCTCAATGAGTATTGGATTCCATATTATTACCAAATCCTCCATTCAATCTTCCCATGCAAAGACAAGAATGATGTGTCTATCTCTTCTCATGGCCTTCACTAAGACTTACAACTGTTAGTCCTGGTCTAGTGCATGGCACATGAAGTAGAAAACCATATCTGTCACTCCCTCTTAATTAGGGAGGACATATCCCAATAAAGGAATGTACTCATTCCTACACAAGGAATGTACCTAAGGTCCATCTTGGCTTAGGAATTTCCAAGTTTCTTCCAAGTAAGAAATGTGTTTCCATGCTCCCTCTTAATCAAGGAGCTACAAAAGCTTTTCAGGTGGAGATAATGGGACAACCAATTGCTTGAAGAACTCTTTCATTCAATGTCATGAAATTTTTCTTTGTTATGGAGTATTCATTGTTTGGGACTCCTTCATAGGGCACAAACCATCCATCACTTTTTTTATGACCAAATTGATATTGATTGGCTTCTCATCAATCAACTCAATGTAACTCTTTCAAACCACTTCTAACTGAAGATTAGCCTCTTCAGTTTGAGAGGGATCTCTCAAAGGGGTTTATGATTTTCAATAGAAATAATACTAGATGGCTAACTCTATGAATTGTGACTAGGTTTTGTATGATTGAAGGTTGAAAAATGAAGGCTTGCTACCATTGGGTTATGGATTCAACATCAATACTCTTAGTGACATTAATTATTCACATGGAATCTGAGGCAAATAGAGGTTTTTAATAAAGATGATTCATACACACAATATAAGGAAAACACAATAATTTCACCCCTAGAGGAAGTCAGAGCACGACATCATGAATTCTAAGTAATTAGAGATAAAATTCACTGCAAGTGATTAGACATAAATATACATAGCAACAACACATTAAAAACTTCATAAAAATCTCAGTTCTGGAAGTAGAATGCCACGGTATATTACTGATAATGGAAAAAACATACAAGAAACAATTTGGTGCAATATTCTCCAACCTTTTTCTCTTCGATGTTAAGTATATAAATAGACATTCTTTACAATGTAAATAATCTACCTAGCTGGCTAGATCTTTGAATTATAACTCTGACACCTACCATAACTTAAACTACCTACTTGAAATAGAAAAAAGGACAACTATCCTTTAAGAAATCAAACTCCTAATAGGACTTTATCTCCTATTTATTACATTCGATTTTATAACAGTGAAACAATTACATAATGGATATAACATGTTCGAGGGACAAATAAACATCAATTTACATATCAAAACACCCCTAGATCTGTGGAAAACAATCCTACTTTTTAGGGATGGATAACCTTCACTTTAATCATTGTTATTCCTGATGAGATGGATGTGTGACACTCCTTTTGTGCTATGAGTCTCCGTTGAGATGGCCCACTAACATGTTGGAGGTCTCTGGCTGAATTATGTGCTGTTGGAATGCTCAAAAATCTTCAAAAAACCCCTTGCTACGAAACATGGCAGTTTAGGTAGCTTCGTAGTGAGTTTTCGTACCGTATGAAAACCTGTGTTTTCACCTATCTCCTTGCCAACTTATCTGTCAAAATGTTGTGTAACCAGCTCCAAAAATAAAGAGATATGAACGCCTTAGAAATAAGCCACTTCGAGGGGGCAACCTCCAATACATTACATAAATGAACAATTCTTGGATGATTCAATTTACAAAACCTCCTTTCTATATATAGGAGTCCATGGGGCCATAATGTAATCCTAGTGAGCCACATTGTAATCCTAGCCGACCTAACAATAATAATTTAGGGGCACAATAATAATAAAATGGGGGTTACAAGGGTACAATAATAACAATAAGGGAGTTACACTAACAACAATAAGGGACTATACTAGTAATATAGGGACCTAACATGCCCCTCTCCTTCAAAAAAGTGTTGTCCTCAACGCTTGAGTAGCTACGGGTGCTTCTGTATAAAATTCTCATCCTCCCATGTAGAATCTTCAGTGGGTAAGTTCTTCCACTTGATGAGATACTCTGAAATTGATCGATTCCGTAGCTGTCGAGTTCTTGTTTCCGTGACTGCTTCAAGTTCCAATATGATTTTTCCTTCCTCATCAAGTTCTGGCAATATTGTTTGAGCTGGAAGATTTTCACCTATAACCTTCTTTAAGCATGAAACATGGAAAACTGGATGTACTCGCGAAGAAGCAGGAAGCTCCAATTTGTATGCCATAGTACCAATCTTTTGCAACACCTTATAAGGACCATAGTATTTTGGCGATAATTTATTATCCTTCTTAGCTTGCTTGAGGGACATTTGTTTATATGGTTGTAGCAGTAAAAATACCCAATCTCCTACATCAAAACTTCTCTCGCTGCGATGTTGATCTGCCTGTTGTTTCATTCGATTTTGTGCCAAATTCAGGTTATCCTTTAAGAGTTGGAGAACTTCTTGCTGATGCTCGATGTGATCTTCCATTGCTTGAACCTTCAAATTTTCCCTTAAAGATGATGTGATGGATGGTGGATGATATCCATAAAGTGCCATAAATGGGGTCATTTTTGCTGCAGTATGGAAGGAAGTGTTATATCACCATTCAGCGAGAGGTAACCACTTGACCCATTGTGTTTGTTTATCAGATACAAAACAACAAAGATATCCTTCCAAACATTTATTTACTATCTCTGTTTGACCATCAGATTGAGGATGATAAGATGAGCTATGAGCTAATTGAGTACCCAAACAAGAAAATAACTCCGTCCAAAAATTTCCCGTAAAAATGGGATCTCTGTCGCTCACAATAACCCTTGGGCTTCCATGTAGCTTTTGAAGTCTGTCCACAAATGTAGTAGCAACTGTACTTGCTTTAAATGGATGAGATAATGCACAAAAGTGTGCATACTTGGTAAGTCTATCAACTACCACCATGATGACACTCTTTCCTTTAGACTTAGGTAAAATTGTGATAAAATCCATTGAAATCTCCTCCCAACGTTGACTTGGAATGGATAAGGTTGTAGAAGTCCCGGGGTCTTAATTGTTTCCACTTTATTCTGCTGGCAAACCAAACATTCCGCCACAAACTTTTGAATATCAGATTTAAGGCCATCCCAAAAAAGTTCTTTCTTCACCCTGTGGTAAGTTTTTAAAAATCCTGAGTGTCCTCCTAAAGGAGAAGTGTGCAATTCCAGAAGAATATTTTGTTTTAGTTGGGAATCCTTACAAAGATATAAGCGATATTTGTACCATAAGGAATCATTTTTCCAACTAAATGTATCAGATGTACTAGGATCTTGCTGCAACTTTTGAACGAGTGTCCATACATCTTTGTCCTTCTTCCATTCATCTCTTGCTTCGGTTATCCAATCTGGTTGGATAATAGAAATGGCACAAAGCAATGCTTCCACCTCTTCATTCTTTCTTGAGAGTGCATCTGCAACAACATTAAGCTTTCCTTTGTTGTAGATTATTTCAAAGTCATAACCCAACATCTTTGTGACCCATTTTTGCTGCTCTTCTGAAGATAGTCTTTGTTCCAAAAAGTGTTTAAGATTATCATGATCAGTTTTTACCTTGAAGTGTCTTCCCATTAGGTAAGTTCGCCATTTCTTTAGTGCATGTAGTATTGCTAACATTTCCTTCTCATAAATAGGTTTCTCTAAATACTTTCCTTTGCAGTGGGAGTCCTTTGGGAGTTTCAAACACCTTGGAATGATTGCCCAAGACTTGTTGGAGATCTGCCGAAATAGATGATTTTGATGTCGGAACTTCTAGTGAGCATAATTGTGCAATTACGCCTCGTTGTTCTTTCTTTAGAAGCTTTGTCATGACATTAGAGCTTATTATCCTTCTCGGCTTCCCTTCAATACCCCATAATTCGACTTCCTTTCCTTCTGAAAAAATTTTCAAGAAAAGTTCTTGAAAATTAAAAGCTACCGTCCCCAAAGATTGTAACCATTGTACTCCTAGTACAACATCAGCACCTCCCATAGGAATGGAAAGAATTGGACTAGTCAATACATATTCCCCATGGTTAGCTTGATATTATGGCATTTTCCAGAGAAATTTATAGTTCCTCCATTTGCAACCATCACTTGACATTCTGGTGCTGGGTATAGGAAACAATTTAATTCCTTGGCTACCTTACAATGAATAAAATTGTGGGTGCTACCTGAATCAATCAACACTATTACCTTTTTCTTCTTGATCTGTCCTTCTATCTTGAGAGTTTGAGGAGTGGTAATTCCTGCCAGTGCATTACATGATATGGTCGGATTCATTTCTTCCTCTTCTAGAGCCGGTTCCTGGTGTATATCCTCTTCTTGTTCATTTTCTTCTTCCTCTTCACAATCTATGTAAAATAATTTCTTCTCAGCACACTTATGACCTTTAGTGTATTTGCTATCACAACCGTAGCAAAGCCCTTTTGCTCTTTTTTCTTCCAATTGTTGTGGTGTCAACCTTGTAGGTTGTGGAAATCTAGGCGTAGCAACACTTCCTTCTTTATAGAATTGAGTGGCAGGCTTCCTTGTCGCCATAATTTTACATTCAACTTTTCTTGCCAACCTGAATGCCTTCTCTAATGAATCAGGTTCCAACACACGAACTTCATGTTGGATGTTATCCTTTAGAGTACCTATGAAGAGATCAATCTTGTGTTCCTCTGGAATATCAGTTACCCTTATATTCAATTTTTGGAAGTCCTCAATGTGCTTCCCCACTAAACCCTTTTGTTTGAGATTTATCAATTGGATAAAGAAGGTGTTGCTCTTTGTATCCTCATAATGTGCTATCATTTCTTCCGTAAAAATTGACCAAGTGACAATTTTTTTACGGGAGCAAAGCCATCGATACCATACAAATGTATTTTGCTCTAAATGTAAAGTTGCAATGCGTACCTTTTGTGTGTTTTTCACATTATGGAGATCAAAATATTGCTCCATCTGTAGTATCCATGTTACAGGATCCTTTCCACCAAACTTCCTTATATCCATTTTTGGAATATGGTGGTTCTTCCCGCCAACATTAGAGTTTATGAAATCATGATTAACATTTATTTTGTTCTCATCATGAGGTTCTTCTACTATATTTTCGCCATTAGGAATCATTTCTGGTTTTAAACTTGTCATCAAGCCTTCCATGTATGCTTTTAGATCATTCTTCATGTCATCCATCTTAGCTTCCATGCCCACTTCCATGCCATCCATCTTAGATTACAAACCATTCATCTTAGCTTCCACGCCTTTCTTCAAACCATCCATCTTAGTTTCCACGCCTTTCTTCAAAACTTCCATTTCATTTTTTGTTGTTCTTTGCGAGAGCGAAATTTGTTGCATTTGCTCTTGTAATTTTGATATGTCATGTTGCCATTCTTCATCTTCATGAGTCATAGTAGAGCCTCTAAAGGCTTAATGGGTGTTGAATTCTTTTTAGGGGTCATTTTAGAATCCAATACTGATATCTATTCTTCAATATGCCCTTGGGATCAATTTAACTTGATTATTCCAACAAGACTTATGCAATTTGGAAAACAAATACACACCTTTTTCTTGCTTTTGAGGAGCTCGATATTGAAATTGGATTATTTCTGTGATCGTAGCACTTAAATATCTAAATTTTGGTACCAACGTAGCCCTATGAATTATCTTTCTAATGCCACAAGTCTAACCTGATTTGGATTCTCCAAGACAAATTTGTGTCCAATCTCCCACAATGACCTAATTATGGACTGGTTCAGTAGTGCGAACTTTTACGACTTGCCATGTGTCACTGTTTCATCCTTTGTCTCTGAAATTGATAGCCACAAAACTACAGTCTGTTTAATTGCTACCACTTTTTACGGCACTCCAATCCGATGCCCAGAGAGAGAGTTACTGAAATTTTCCCACGATCACCTCTTTGAGATGAAATTCAAGAGCCTAAAAAAGCACTAGCTTCCACAGATCATATCTCCAAAAATATTGCGAACCAAGCTCTGAAATTTCTTGAAACATTTCCTCAGGATTTCAGCTTTGCACCATATGAATTTCAGACTCTGAACCTTCGTACAAAAACATTTAGCGCAGATTCCACGATGACCTGTTTAGGAGCCTAAAAAAATACCTAACTTCCACATATGATATCTCAGCAAATATTGAGAACCAAGCTCTGAAATTTTTAGACAAGCTTCCTCAGGATTTCAGCTTCGCACCCTAAAAATTTCATCTTCTGAAACTTCGTAAAAAAAAAGTTATAGCGAAAATTCCACGATGACCTGTTTGGAGCAGCGAAACCCTAGAATCCAAAGCTCTGATACCAAATGTTGTGTAACCAACTCCAAAAATAGAAGAAAAGAGATATGCACGCCTTAGAAATAAGCCAATTCAAGGGGGCAACCTCCAATACATTACATAAATGAACAATTCTTGGATGATTCAATTTACAAAACCTCCTTTCTATATATAGGAGTCCATGGGGCCATAATGTAATCCTAGTGGGCTAGAATGTAATCCTGGCCGACCTAACAATAATAATTTAAGGGCACAATAATAACAAAATGGGGGTTACAAGGGTACAATAATAACAATAAAGGGGTTACACTAACAACAATAAGGTACTATACTAGTAATATAGGGACCTAACATATTCCACATTTTTAGATTTAGTAGTTTTCATCCACCTGTGGGTTCTACCTCTCTATATATATATCTTACAGAGGGGTGGAATTGAACATTTTTCAAGGATGATCCTTTTTCCTTCAATAAATTTATATTAGGACCTGAAGCTAGGATATGGACTAGGCTGTGGGAGCTCTGGGAAGTGATTTTCAAATAATTTTTGGGTGGTTGTTGCTTCGTGTAGTTCCTTTTTATTCTCTTGTATCTCCCCTTCTTCCTCCTGTAGCATACTCTGTCTCTCTCACATAAAACCTTTCCCTCTTGTAGCTTCCATTTTTCTGCTTGTTCAAGGGTTGCTTGTGTCTTTAGCTTCTTGGAGGTAGCTCATCTGGTTGTGGGCCTACTCATAGATACTACAAGTAACCTTTTTTGGTTTTAGGGGAGGTGACCTCTTCAATTTTTCCTTAACTGGGTCCTACCTCTTCCTTATTGCTTGGTGATTCTTTAATGATGATGGTGAATGTTGTGGGATTTTATGGTTTCCCTTGTTTAATTATAGTGGATTTTTTGGCCTATAAATATAGGGGACCTTGTATTTGTTTTTTCATTTTGGGCTTGATAGTTGTGGCCACTGTGGCTAATGTTGTAGATACTTCTTATTCAGTATCTCCTGTATATAATCTGGTCTGATGTGGTTTTTCCTCTACTTCTTGGTGTTCACAATTCTCCTTAGGGACCAATGGTTTTTTCACTTCTTTCTCCCCATCTTAGAATTTAACTTCTGCTTCTCCTTCCTCTGCCTATGTTACCTATTTTTCCTATGTTTTTCTCTCTTATTCTTCTATCTTTGCTGCCTCCTTCTCCCCATTTTTTTTCCTTCTTCCTCCTTTTTTTTCCCTCTCTAACTCCAATTATAGAGACTGGTGTTTCTTAAGAGTTAATGACTTGTGTCTCTATGAAAGTATTGCTATCCATGTCCAAAAATTTAGTCCATAGGATAGGGATGCTTAGGTTTCTCAAAGAATCCATCACTATCAATTTAATGAGACCATAGTGAGCTAAATTCTAGTGTTTTCCCTACCTCAACTTTCAACTCATCTCAATGATTTATTGCAATTGAAAGTGGCACACACTAAGTCTTCAAGGAAGAGGAAATTCTACCTTGAATCTCAACTCATGGAGAAATATGAAATGGTAAGAATTTACTAAATTCATTATCCCTTCACAAGATATATACTTCAAGATATGGTAAGCCACATCAACCCAATTATAAGATAGAATTTATCTTTAGAATCCATTCTTATCCTCCACAGGATTATCTTTCAAGATGAAGAAATGTTTCATAGTTGTGACACTCACTACCTTGTCTTATTTGTTCCATTGAATCCATAGAGGTAGGGTCATCACTCTGCTAATGGTTTCAAGGCTGAGAGAGATGGATAACCCTTTAAAAACAGTGGTGGCAATGTCCTCTCCTTGGGAATGCAATTCCATGGAAAATTCACGGGTAAGGTCATCATCACACCCCTTGAACAACTCAAATAAACCCAACCATCGGTGTCTTCTAATGGTGTCCACTATAGGAGCGTGTTGGTGGATAATTTTGGTGTTTTAGGGTTCCCTTTTGTTAAATCCTCCCCCCACCTCTTCTTTTGTAACCCCTTGGTGCTACTTAGGTGAGGGGAAGTTTTTTTCAACGATTTCAATTATTAGACAATGTTTAATTCCCTGGTAGCAGTGAGTGAAATGATTTTAGAATTCCTATAAACCAAATTCTTTTCTTGTTTCTAACCACAAAAATCCTCAGAGATACCTTCTACTACATAATGATATTTCCACACGCTATCAATTATAAGTATAATTTCCATGAAATTGGGTGTAAGAAAAAGGGATTTGGATGTCACTTACCTCTTTTCAAGAAAATCTAGATGTATATGATTATTTTGAGACAAATTTGAACCACTATGCCCCCCTTATCACCTTTTAATTTATCAGGTAGAAGATTCTTGAGCCTCTTGTAGCACTTGCACACCTTACTGTAGCTCCATCTTGTAGCACTTGCAGAACGAGTTTCAAAAATTATCGGTGGCATGCAATAACTTATTTTGATTCAATATTGTGGATCCTTCTCAATTGCAGTTGTTGCATTAGAAAAAACAATAGTGAGAGGGAGTGTTATTTTTGTTAAAATACATTCCTATAGAGCAACAGGATTAGGGTTGTGCAAAACCATTTTCTTGCTAAGAGGGAGTGTCAATTTGTAGCAAGGAAAGTATTCATTTGACTTGTGCCTTAGTCAAATGGAGATATTTGAATTTCCACATCAACAATATTACTTGAGTTGTAGTTGGCAAGAGTGACATGACCAAGTCATTTATTTAAGTCAGTTAATTCAAGTTTGCAGAGAAGAAGTAGAGTTATGCATCATTTTATTGCTAAGATCTAGCAATATAGTGGAGTTATAGTTAGTGAAACTTAATTATCTGAGCTCTATTCATTAATAGAGTTCGTATGAGTTATGTTAAGTAGTTGTAATTGTTGTTAACTAACTGATCTATCAGTTAGATAGATAATTTACTAAAAATATCCCTAGTCATGCATGCAATTTGAATTTCTTGCTGAGTGAAGGGAAAAGGTATCATTGTATTTATTATTATATATTAGTGAGTGTATAGTCTTTGCACATAGGAGGTAAGCCATTTATCTTGGAGATTGCACAAGAAAATATGAGTTTTCCCTATTCTTTAGTAGCTATTTTCCTCAATAATTGTTCAAGAAAATAGGAGGAAGTAGGAGTCCTAGTTTGGCTAAGTGTTGGCCAAAGCA
Source organism: Pinus albicaulis (assembly GCA_034641835.2). Lineage (NCBI taxonomy): Eukaryota > Viridiplantae > Streptophyta > Pinopsida > Pinales > Pinaceae > Pinus > Pinus albicaulis. The sequence goes on along the minus strand of CM076575.1, from coordinate 442,272,573 downwards.
GACTGAGGAGGATATCAGTATTGCAGTGTAGGTTGAGCTTCAAGGATTGAATTTGTGATTTTAATAGATAATTTCTCTCATATGATATAATAAAAACTTAGGAGGGTTTTTTCCTAGTCAGGTTCCACGATATACATATTATGTTCATTGTGGTTGAATGATTGCTTTTGTTTATATTTTATGTTTTCCCTTCCATAGATTGAGTAGAATAAATTTGTTTCTATTGATTCCAGTTTGATTTAATTAGCAACTGCTAATTTTGACTTATTTCTACACAACCTAATTTGAGTGAAAAGAACTTTAGATGGTTGGATACCATCAATGAATTTGATTTTGAGATCAAGTATATTAAGGGAAATGAGAAAATTTTTGCATATGCTCTTAGTAGGAGAGTGTAGGTAAATAATATTTCGGCTGTGAGCTCTTTTGGGAAATATTTGCAGGCGTTGATCTAACATGCATGGAAACATGATGAGAAGTATTATAATGTGAAGAAAATGGTAGCCTTTAGGTTCGGGGATTTAATCACAATGTGCATATATTTAGACCCAATATTACCTTCAATATAAGATTATTTTTGTTTGTTCAAGTTATCCTTTCTCTCAAAAGCTACATTTAAGTTATTGTTTTCATAAATTAATTAAGTAATCCTATGATATAGACGAGGAATATTGAGCAAATATCATTGTTTCCAACATATATTTGCAATCAAATAATCCATATGAGGATTTTAAGAGGAAGCACCATCTGATTTGAAAAAATTGTGTTGTCCTAGAGAAATATCATTGGAATGAGACTTATTTCATTTAAGATATGGTTGAGGATTGTTCTCCAAATCAATGAGAGGGATGATTTTAGGAGATCCCTTAACCTTATTCTTTTTATCCCTACAAAATTTTCTCTACGATTATTTTATTTTTGACATTCCTTCACCATTTTCTATTTGTTTTTAGGATGAACATGTCATGCTTTGAGCTGTCCAGATTCATCAATGCAACTAAGTTTACAAGGTTTGGCCATACTTCTAGTAATTTTCAAAGAAGTTAAAATTTTAGAAACTTCAATTTGAATATCCTGTAAAGAGGGTAGCCTTGGTATTTAAGGAGAAAACCGACACTCATCCCATTATAACTCAACTATGTAAAGATTTGAATCAATAAAATACGGGTCTATTGCCATAGTAGAAGAATAATATATATGATCAAAATATGGGGGTTTACCATAGCTATTTATAGTAAGAAACATATCCCAATCATCACCCAATTGCACTAAATAATGTTGTTGAAATTTGAAACAAGAAACAACTCAATTGGCATCCAGAAACAACATGACAGCACACATGCTAGTGTGGGATCACAGGTCACACAGTGATGGGTCCTAGTGATAAATTAGTGTGCAAGCCAATTTATTAAATAAATTGGAAATGTTTCTAATTTAATTATCCCTTAATTAAATTGGACAATAAATTTTAATCTTATCTCATAAACTCTTGTAATAGTTAACTGAGTTTGATAGATTGAGTTAGCTCATGAATTTTGAGTTGAGGGTGGTTGGTGAGGCATGGAGAGAGATTTTATTAGTTTTTGAGTCCAATTTTTAGTTAAGTGCATGAGTTTAATGCACGAGAAATGAGTTAACTCAATTAAGTGAGTTAAATTCAGTCTAACTAGTTGTAACTTATTTTTGCACTAGTGAGAGGTAAAGTGAATTAAATCAAATTTAATTCACATGCAACGATCTGTCAAGTGACTAATGATTTACTCTTAATAGATTCATGCATGTCAGTTTTGATGAAGACCCAATTGAGACAAAGGTTAAAGGGAAGTTGACTATCAGTTGTATTTTTAGCAAACTGCCCAGATGCAGTTTAAACACCACATGATTTCCCATGACACTTGCGAAGTCAAGGAAGGATAAAATTCATAAGGAATAGGGATTTCATTCCACGGGGATTTATTGAGCAAGGAAAGCTGAAGACTTGCTGAGTATTGGCTAAGTGTTGGCCTGATTTTGTCTTGATCAGTGTGAGACAATGAGGAGAGTGCAGCATATTCTTGTGATCAAGAATGCATTTAATTTTTTCATGAGTCCTTGTTTCATTATAAAATATATATAGAGGGGTTTTTAGCACCAATATTTCCCTAGGAAAAACATCTGTGTTGTGGATTGATTTTCTTCTTTATTTTACTTGGTGTAATTATGCGATCACATTTAATTTTTGCAGAATTAATTGTAGAAGGATTCTGTATCTTGCTCTAGTATATTGCATGATCAAATAGAATTCATTTGAATACATATTTTTTGTATAATTTCTACATGGTATCAGAGCATCAAAAATCACAATATTGGAGAAGAAATTTAGTTTGTGTTGAACAATATTCAAACTTCTAGATAATTTCATTGGTGCGACAAGCGTATTAAGATGGATTTAAATGGCTTAAGATTGGAATATGCACTCGAGGGAAGTTCTAATTATATTTCATGGAAATACAGAAAGGAGATAGTGCTGGAGGAAAACATGTTGAAATAATTCATTGATAATGATGTTCAGAAGCCACTCTTCTTGATGCTTGGCAAAAGAAGGTAGCAAGGGCAAGGAGGATTTTATTAGAGGGGGTATGAGACAACATTGTCTCAAGTATCCATGGCAAGGAAGATCCACATGCAATGTGGAAGACCTTGACATATCTGTTTCATAACAAAAGCGACCAAAGGAAGTTGGTGCTGAAGGACAAGCTCAGGAAAATCAAGAAGGAAGAGGGCGAGACAGTACCAACATACTTGGAAAAGTTCACTCAATGTCAAGATGAGATTGGAAGTGTTTGTGTGACCATAAAAAATGATGACTTGGTGAGCCTATCACTTCTAGGACTTCTAGATAGTTGGCATAATTATCAGGACTATATCAAAGGGAGGGAGAAGTTACCAGATTGGGAGTAACTTTGGTCAGATTTGGTACGAGAAGAATTTGAGGCAGAATACCAGGGACGGGTCCTCATCCAATACTAATGACGAGGAATATTGTGCCTTGGAAATTAAAGAAAAGAAGGCAAAGGGAAAGAAATCCCAAGGAGAAGCGGGAAAGAAATACTTGTCCAAGATCATATGGTTTCACTGTCATGAGCATGGGCACTATGCTACAAACTGTCCAAAGAATAAAAGCAAGAAGGATCCTGTAGTTGTGGTAGGTGAAGCATTGGCTTCATAGTTCGAGCTGGATTTTACACTCATTGCATGCATGGCAAGAACTATAATGGGTTTCATGTGCTATCCGGAAAACTATGCCTCGTTCCATATGATAGGGAAAAGAGATATCTTCAGTGACTTGGAGTAGAAGGACCTCCAAAAGAGCATAGAGTTTGTAGATGACAAGAGGTATAGCATTACTGGAATAGGTACAATTACATTTTAGAGAGAGAATGGCTCCCATATCACACTAGTAGATGTTTGTATGTTCCAGGCCTAACGAATAATCTTGTCTTTGTAGTGGTATTGGAAGACCGTGGTTATGAGGTGATGTTTAGAAAAGGAAACATTTTCTTTAAACACATAGCCATGAGACAGGTGAAGAAGACCAGTTCAAGACTCAATAACCTGTATTCTCTCAAGGTTGAGGATGCATGCAAAGCATTGGTTAATGACTTGGTGGTTGAGAGGGAGAAATTATCTCTCGACATGCGGCCTCAAAAGAAATCTTAGAAGGTTTTGGAGAAGCCACAATTGGAGATGCAGAGAGGAGCCTGAGTGGAATATTCCACTCGAGAAGAGACCTCCAGGAGGGGGAAATTTCAAGCCAGAAGGGCAGAGAGAGTACATGCAGCTATAACTCCTGGTGTGAGGTGGGGTGATGTGCAGAATTAATCCCAAGAGTTAATTGTTCAGGCTGCTAGAGATGGTGTGTCTCATGGATTGAACTTGGATACAAGGATCCCACACTACATCAGTTAGATTGTTGCAGTCAGATGTCAGGAATGGAGAAATCAGAGTGAGAGGTGTTCGATATTGGAGCGTAGATCAGAGTTGGTAGTAGTGTAGAGTGCATGGATGGAGACGTCAACAATGTAGAGAGTCCAGTAGACATGTGCAGTAGGTACGAGAAGTTAGAAGAATCTGATGATAGATGCATTATACTAATTTAGCTATTTGGATGCTATTCAATTTCAGAAGTGTTCCATGCAATAATTGCATGTGCGAACAACACTAGAGACGTGTTGCATGCAAGAGTTGCATGTGCGAAGAACACTAAAGAAGTGTTGCATGAAAGAGTTGCATGTGCGGACAATGCTAGAGAAGTGTTGCATGTGCACATGAAAGAACATTCCAAAGGTACTGGATCAGGACTAATTGATTCATTTCTTGTTGAGAGGGACTGTTGAAATTTGCAACAAGAAACAATGAAATTGGCATCCAAAAACAACATGAGAGCACACACACTAGTGTGGGATCACAAGTCACACAGTGATGGGTACTAGCGATACATTAGTGTGCAAGACAATTTATTAAATAGATTGGAAATGTGTCTAATTTAATTATCCCTTAATTAAATTGGACAATAAATTTTAATTTTATCTCATAAACACTTGTAATAGTTAACTGAGTGTGATAGGCTCGGTTAGCTCATGAATTTGGAGTTGAGGGTGGTTGATGAAGCATGCAGAGTGATTCTATTAGTTTTTGAGTCCAAGTTGCAGTTAAGTGTATGAGTTTGATGCATGAGAAATCAGTTAACTCAATTAAGTGAGTTAAAGTGAGTCTAACTAGTTGTAACTGATTGTCGCACTAGTGAGAGGTCAGGTGAATTATATCAGATTTAATTCACATGCAGTGATTTTTCAAGTGAGTGATGATTTACTATTAATATTTGCATGCATGTCAATTCTGATGAAGATCCGGTTGAGACAAAGGTCACATGAAAGTTGACTATTAGTTGTATTTTTAGCAAACTGACGATATGCAGTTTAAACACCATAGGATTGGCCATGATACTTGCGCAATGAAGGAAGGCTCAAATTACTAAGGAATAGGGATTGAATTCCACAGGTATGGCATGAGCAAGGTAGGTTGAAGACAAGCTAAGAATTGGCTAAGTGTTGGCCCTATTTTGTCTGGATGAGTGTGAGATAGTCAAGAGAGTGGAGCAGGTCCTTGTGAGCAAGAATGCATTGAATTATTTCATTATTCCTTGGTTCATTATACAATATATATAAAGGGGTTTTCATGAGCAGAAATATTTCTCGAGGAAAAAAATATGTGTTGTGGATTTATTTTCTTCATTCTTTTACTTGGTATGATTGTGCGATCGTGTTAATTTCTGCAAGATTAATTGTAGAAGAATTTAGTATCTTGCTCTAGTATACTGCATGATCGTATTGAATTCATTGGCATACATATTATTTGTATAATTTATAAAAATGTCTAAATAATATACATATTAACCCATGATGGTAGAAATATTGTTTAGGGATTTATTTTTTAGCTTGGTAAGAGATAGACATCATCGTTAAACTATTTAGGAGAAAGTAGGGAAAATTCAGTTCCTAGCCTAAAACGGCCATCACAAGATGAATGCCATACATGTAAAAAATATTATGACTCTTAGATGCTATGTATTTATGAATCAAATGTAAAAGGTTATGTGATTTTGTTTTAAGAAATTATATAAGCACACAAAGTAATCACAATATTGTTTTTCTAACAATTTCTTCCACAAAATTGCCTTGGTCGCAACATTTTCGACCAAAATTTCCCTTCTAAGCGTAACTCAGTAGCTTGTGCCACAAACTCAAAATTGACCTTAACTTCATGGCCACCAATATAATCTCTCCTTCAGTTAAAATAAGCATTTAATTCCTTGACAACTTCATCATTGTGCCCTCAAAATAATTGCAAGAACTTCGACCAACCTACTTGATGAAATAGAGCTAAGCATTCATCGTTTGCTTCAAAATTTTCTACTCGAAAGAAATCTGATAAAAATAATGGACACATATCATTAAGTGAAATTTTAGAGGCTAGGGTAGAATACAGTTAAAAAAAAAAAAAAAAAACATACAACCCTAAGTCATGGAACCCTTGGGGAGAAACGAGAATTAAGGAAATGAGCTGTTTAGTGAAACCCTTTGGAGAAGCCTTGGATATCACATAATTATTATGAGGTATAGGTATATGAAATAATGATGATAACCTTGAAGTGCTTGCAATCGAACCATAATCAAAACTTATAATAGTTGGTGAAAATAGATATTGACACTTAAGTGTTTAAACTGCCATGAATGCATGTGATAAGGTGTATTAACATGTGAGCTTGGTCGATCATGGTAGTTACCATAAGTGTGTATCCATGAAATGATTTGCGAGAATCATATATTGAAGTTAACTGAATGGACCGTTAAATAGGGAATATCAATAATGGATATGGTATGGTCTATTCAAATCATCAATAAACTAAAAACAAACAGTGTGATGAGTGTAAGTTTGAACTTTAGGTTAAGGTTATCCATAAGAAACATTCGAAACATTTTAAATCACAGGTTCATGAAAAAAAATATTAAACATAGGAAATGATGAGGTTAATGTATATCAATTACCTAGTTAATATTGTAAATATGATTTCGGGCTACTACATAATCTAATATTCTGTAGCGGCCCTTAATTTAAAAATTTATTTGCTCTTAGGGGAAACTAGTAACTAAAACAAACCATAGTAATAAGACAAAAAAAACCTTTGTAGTTCAATGGAAAATGCAATATTTACAAACTTAAACCAGAAGTTGGCCACACACCACACACACACACACACATATATATGAAATTCTAATTCTAATTCTAATTGTATATGTCAATTGAACCCAAATTAGAAATTCATTCATTATTTTAATATTATCATTAAGGTTATTTACATGCCATTGTGCCACCCTTAATTTATTCTCTTAAAAGTGTTTTTATAACCATTAGAGTCATCTTCAAATTTGAAATTTATTAACCCAATGACTATCATTACAAACTTATTATATGGATTGCATTGTATATGATTTTATTCCTATCACATACATCTATTCTCTAATAGATCTTTACTACATCAATATATATATGATTAACCTTTAGATTGTGGAATCTCTCTCACACACACTATATATATTGTGTGAGTTATACATGTGGTATATTGTCACAAAGACATTGTGGAAGTCCAAAAACATGGTGATTTGATTATGATCCATGTGTTTTCTTGATTTTATGGCATAAGGGTTCGTACCAAACCTTCAAATTGATGGCTACTAGTGTTTTGGGAATTATCTCCAATGCATATTGGTATTATGTTCAGATTAACAACATCCTACATTGACATTTACAATAATTTCTTCACGTGTATATGTACAACACACCAGCTCATTTAGGTTTGGTGTATTTTGATGGTTTTAGGAAATAGATATGGTTTAATTCCTCTATTTTTCTAAAGGAGTTATCCTAAATTTATTTTGACTATGATTCATATTTAATTCGAAGGTATTGTCATTCTTTTAACAAAGTTTGTTTCGAATACTAAGTTTTCCAACATTCTCCTCCCTTCCACACAAATGGTTTAAATTTTTGGTATGTTTTACTTATCGGTTCTCTATGTGTCCATATTATCGTAGGCCTGAACCATACTTTGGTTATATTTTTTGTGTAATATTCCAACTACACTTTCAACATATTAATCACTTCTCAAGGTTGTTTTTAAAAATCATTATTGTCTAGCTTTACTCTTGAGGTTTTACCTTTTAGAATTCCTTTATGGGTTGAATGAAACTAAATGATTTTCAAATTTACAAACCCTAACATGTTATTTAAAGAAAATTTTAGATGTTTTTGTATGTAAGTGTAATTTATTTAATTAAGTTATATTTTCTTTCAGATTCATTTTCGATATGGAAATAGTTAATTCCTTCATGCAGCTCACATTTTTTGTTGCATACAAAGGTTTTCATAGTTTGAAAATCCTAACCCATGGGGTATATAAAATCTCAACAATTCATGTTAACTTATGTAAAGGACATTATTAGACTTACTATTTTTAGTTTTTAACCCTACAAAACATTTATCTATAATTCTTTATGTAATAATGTTGATATTAGGGTACTATAATTTATATATATCAATTAATGATTAATTTTTTATGATTCATGAGATATTATAAATAATTGTTACATTCTTCAAATTATTTTTAGTTATTCAAAGAAGTAAATGAAATAAAATAAAATAAAATAATAAGAGACAAAAGAACAAAAAAAGAAACTAAATAGAGAATATGAAAAAGTATATAAAAAAGAAATAAAGAAATTAAAATTGAAAATATATCAAAAAGATAAACCCCAATCAAAATGTCACCTTTTGAATTTTATCATAAAGTTTGATTTTTATATATTTTATATAAACTATAGTTATATTTTTAAATTTTGGCGTTCAATGTAATTTTTTGAAGTCTTGAGAATAATTGTCATGCATCAATTAATGGTTGTGATCACATGTTTCCAGACCAACAGATGAAGGAGTATTTCGTCCTCCCCCCTGCACTCTCGAAGATTAATGGTGATTAATGTAGGGGGGTCCCCAAAAGTGGTTTGCGTCCAAACCACTTGACCTAATGTGTCACCTCCATAGTCATTTCAAGGGTTCCCCTCTCCAAACCATAATCCGCCCTACACCCTCCTTTTAGAAAACCACTTACTCACTCTCCCTCCACTATAACATTTGGGCTACATCCTCTCTTCTACCACGTTACCTATGGCCACTCATATACTGCCACATCGCTCCCACCGCCCTGTCACTCCTACCACGTCACCCGATTGTTGAAACATTTAAAATCTCCCTCCAATTCAATGGTAAGTTTTTTTTTCCAGCCACTTTTCTGTTTGCGAATTAATCACTCCCTCTCCTAAGAAATAAATTTGTTTTTAATCGGAGTTGTCTTTAGTGCGACTTTTTGGAGTTTCAGGTGCCAGAATCCAGTGAAAATAATTGAGGTAAAATCTTGATTTATGTTATTTAAACTAGTTTTTTGATTGTTTATATGGATTCAACACCCTAAAAAACCCCTAGGGCACTTTGATTGTGCAAGGTTACCAATTAAACTTCTATTTTCACTAAATTCCTACCGGAATTTAGAGAAATTTGACTGGAAAAAAATACCGTAAAAACCTTCAAAAATTCTCATTATAGACAAGTTTTTTATCACCCCACACTCATTATATTATAAAATCACCCTAGAAGACTACATTTCATCCCTTCCATGTTTTTACAATCAGTGCAGAATCTATAGTACAGGTGTGGTTTGTTATCATTCTCGTCAAATTTTCAATAAGCTAAAACATTCTGGTAACCTCCTGCATCCTTGAAAATATTTTTTAATTGAAATGTATTGAAGGAAAGAAAATGAAAACCTCCCAAAAGAAGATCCTATCATCCCTCCCATCACTGACCTAGACAAAGCCCACTTATTCGACACCCATTAGAAAATTGCAGAGACCAAGGGTAATTCTGATCTTTACGAGCTTCATAAATGGGAAAAAAAGAAATTCATAGACCACATCGAACACTTGAGTATTTTGGAATCCATCCTCGCTCAATTTATCTTCCCCCAAACTCATTTCTTCCCCAAATTCTCCACTTGGTGTCATTATCTATACGTGCCCAACAAGAAAGTTATCATTTCCCACAATAATGAGGTTACTTTTTCTATTTCCCCTAAGAGTATTTGTCAAGCTTTGAAAATAACTCTCCAAGATTCACTCTAGTCATTTTCAGTTAATATATTTATGGAATTATATAAAAAACTCACCTTGCCAGAGAGAGCTCATATTTTTGAATGTTTTCTCCCTGATTCTTCTGAATTACCCAGAAAACGTTCCCATTACAGAGTTGCAATTTTCACAGAGATGTATAGGAAATTTGTTTCCATGGTTACCTCTTTACTTGGGTATTATACAGATCAATGGGTTTTTGAAGCAGTTTTAGGATTCTTGTAAATATTTTCAGTTGATTAAAATCCTTCAATCTTTTCTAATTACAACTAGTTTCTATCTGATGCTAGGCATAATTAATTTGTAAATTTCAAAGTTGAAGGTGTTTTTAAATATCAACCAGTGTTGGTGTATCTCATGTTGTTTCACCAAAAAGAGAGATTAAAATTTACTTTACAGAAGAAAGATAATGGTGTAATACATTATCATTTATCAAAAGAGGATATTTCCAAGGTACAAATAAATCAAGTTAAAGAATGGAGCTGTGAAAGTTTCATCTTATTCAATATTTTGGAAGAAAAAAACCACAACACATCATATACTACTATCTGCATTTTATTCACAAAAAGGAAAAATTAAAATGGATTTTATGGAACCTCTAGTACCAATCCCTAATAATGATGAAGACTACAAGGCCTCTATTTTCTCAATTGACACTAAGAAGATCCATGCAATGGATCAAATCAACTTGCATAAACAGACATGGGAACTAATATTTTATACAATCACTATCTCAGTCAAGAATACTTCAAAATTACAGTCATGTTTGAATAACATGCATTCTCAATTAAATATTGAGAAGATGTCTTCATTAGCCAAAGACACCATAATCAAATCCATAGAAGACTTGGTGATACATCTAGGGCATGATCCTGGTAATATAAAGGGAGAAGAACAATTTATTAAAGCCCATAATGTAGATATTCAAGCACTAAGGAAGGATATAAAAGTACTATCCATAGAACACCCCTAGGCTAATGAAGTTGCTAGCTTAGAGATGGAAAAGGATAATTTTTTTACATTGGTAGTTGAAAAAAGTTGATAAAAATGTACAGATACAAAAAATGGAACATGACATGGAAACACTATTAAAAGAAAAATAAAAATGGGAAGCAGCAAGTATATATACATCTGGAACATCGTCAGAAGTAAGTACATCATCAAAAGAAACATCTTCAGATTCTAAAGAAAAACTTGCCAATATTTAGAAGAGTGATCATTAGAAAATGTAGAAAAATAAAAAGAGAAATTGTGAGTAGCATTGACCCTAATGGTGGAAAATAAGCTCAAAACAGATAATGCTTATCTTGTAGAAATACAAAAGATTATAAGTTGATTCATCAAATACAACAATATTAAGGAAAGTATTTTATCACACAAATGCTAACTGAAGCCAAAAGAAAAAATTGGAAAAACATCAATGCTAATGTGATAGAAGTGTGACCACCAATTCAGAGAACGGGAGGAATTAGTGAATAGAGTCAATGAAGCAATTCAAAATACTAAAATAGACCTTGAACACAGACCAGAGGAAGCACATAAAATGATAAAACTGGTAAATTCTAAAACCAGAGATGAAATGCTAGAGCTAAACATTCAGGACATAAAAAAAAACAGTGATGGAAATTAAAATATTCTTAACTACAAATATTTTGATTAGAAAATAAGTGTAAATAACTCGAGTTACACTTTAGAATATTCTGCAAGAAAATTTCTCTATTATAGGAGAAAGGTTTACTAACTTTTAAGAACTCTAATGGAAAATTGATTCCATTAGAGAATTACCAGGAACTGTTGCGTGACATAGATATTGATGCCTCAATATTCACAAAGAAAAAATGAAATATTATTGGAGAAGAATTTTTGGAAGACCTGAAATTTGATCTCAATTTTCAACATGAGATCCATCACATTTTTGTGAATAAGCCAACCTTTTACACCTACACTGAGGTAGATAATAGGTTTAAAAATATGGTAAGTTTTTCAATCCCAAGTGAAGAAAGGTGGGACAAGTTACTAGAACTAATTGAATGAACACAAGGGAAGGCCTAAAATTTTGGCCACACACAAACAACATTTTCAACAAAATAACTACAGCTAGCAATGATTTCCTCTAGAATTTCGACATCTCAACAGATTTTACCTACCTTTTGTTATATTATTATATATCCATAATATATCTATTTTTAACAAATATTATTTTGTAAATATATTTTATTTTGAAGTCAAAAATGAGATGTAAAAATTCTATAAATACTTTGTAAGGATATATAGAAATGGGTTGGAACTTTTGTAAAGAAAGGGTCTACATTTTGATGTAAAGCCATGGAATGTACTGAAGTCATCAAATTACATATAATACAGAGAGTTTTTTTTTAGGATTCTCATGTCAAGAAATGGTGATGTTTCTTCTTAAGTCAAACTGCTTATACCTCTTAGTTTTCCATATTCCTTCTCTATTTATTGTTATAAGAAGAACAAGGGTTGAATTTACCTAACTGTATTCTGATCTAGCTTGTAAACTATATCAATGTTTTCTTTTTGATATTTTTTTTGTAAGCTTTGCAGAACTACATCTTCATCATGTCCAATATATCACCCGATACGATTGGGGAATTAAACTCGTGACTTCACATCAAGGAGTGCCTTAACACATGACCAAACCACCTTCTATCTAAGATACAGTGGATGTTTTCTTTACCATATTAATTATAGAATTCATCTAGTATGCTCTATTAATTGAAATTAAAAGTTAAAACATATTCATCCTTCCAGCCACAAATATTTTATAAGATCTAAAATATTTCCTATCATGTTGTGTTACAGCTACAACTTCTCATTAATTTTTTTGTCTTATTACAAAAAAATTCATGAATTTGTTCCCAATGGACTTTCCCTACATTTTTAAACCAAACATTTAAAAAATCCATCTCAATCTTGAATACCTAGCATAAAATCTGAAGTAGAAATACAAATCATATAGAGATATCCCTCTCTGAAGCTGAAAAGACTATATCCCAACTTTACAAGTGGTTTTATGGCTACCTCTGCAATCTTCTCCTCAACTTAGGAAATTACAGAGTGATAACATTCTGCATACCATACTAGGTAACAATCTCATAACAAAATTTGTCCCTAGTAAATCTCGGTTCTAATTTTTCAAATACTATTTCTTGTAAGTGAGAGTGAAATAGAAACTAAAAGGATGAATTCTTCACGTAAAATATGTATATCCACCACCTTTTGAATAACACCGTACTATGAATAATACATTTAGAAGATCTGGTTCCCATAAGGGTATATGCAAATCCCACCTAGATCCAAATCCTCTGCAAACATTGAATGATCTTGAAAGGATATTAAAAAAAAAGAGTTTTATAGAAAGTCAAGCTAGTAATAATCCTTTACCAAGAACTAATTGTCTTTAATAGATTCTTGTGAAAATTGAGGACATTCAGTTTGACTTACAATTTGAACATAGTCAAAATGTTTTGTACCTAAAATATTTTGGATGACACTCAATTGAGGACCTACCCTTTAATACAAAATCCATTCATTACAAAATCTGATAAGGAAATTTTAAAGAAGTTTCAAAAACTCTAAGATCTGGTTAATATATTAAGTAAAACAATAGAAAACTCGTTCCTTGATTAAAATTATTTTTTTGTTTCCTCTTATCAATTACCCACTTTTACATTCATTCCCCCTTCTTCCACCACCCAAAATTCATTTACTCCAATTTTGGTTTCAACTCCTACCCATAATATTTCGATTGTACAATATACTACATCATCATCCTCATCAACAACACCACCATGTCCACCCTTTTCATGAGCCACTATTGTAATATCATCCTCTTCTCATACTCCAGTCATGACACGTCAATATGCCTCTTTAGAATTACAGACACCATTGAATGATATGCCATAGAACTATGCATAGAGGATACCACAATTAGATGGTACAAGTCCTATAATAGTACAACAACACATTGATAGAATAAATGATTTATCATATCTAGAGGAAGTTGATCATGATGATGTAAAAATGAGATTGTTTGCACAAATATTAATAGATGAAGTAAAAAAAGGGTGCAAAGGATTACCAATGGGAAGTATTGCAAACTTACAAAAATTCTATCAAAATTTCCTTTCTAGGTTTGAAGTAAAAATAATCCCCTTCATATCCTTGCAGAATATGATGGATTAACTGGAGCTCCAAATGAAAGTGTTCAAGATTATTGCATTAGATTTAATAATGTCTACAATTCCATCCCAACAACAATAAAACCCCCACGAGGACTTTCTTTAATTCATTTTATAAATGGATTTGATGCTGATATGGATTATAAATTGAGAGAAAAAAATCCACCCACCCTTGAAGAAATGCAAAGAAATGTTATTAGTTTGGAGGCTAATCTGTTAGCCAAAAGGGAAAAGTTTAGGACTCAGAGAATGGCCATTAAAGAAGAAACTTCTTTTTATTCATGAGATGGAAACTTAGATAAATTAGTTAAAACTATGGAAACAATGATGGAGAGAATGATTGTGACTCATAGAGCCCCTCCAAGAGAACCTCAAGGACGCCCTCAAATTAGAAATCAAAACTTTGAAAGACAGTAGCTCCAAATCAAGAAAGGAGAGCAAAGAAACCAAGTGGATCAACATAAATTTGACCCTGTTTTCAAGATAACTTTGTTGAAGAAGAACAAGAAATCATACAAGACTGAGAAGAAGATCAGATTAATCTCTTTGGGGAAGGAAAAATGGATGCCATTTTTCTAACCAAGGAGAAACAAAATATTTTCTTGTTATCACAACCCGAGGATATCCCTGCAATATCAGTATATTATAAAAAATTATATCACAATGCTACCATGGAAGTGCACAACCAATACAATTTAGGAAGTAAAAATATTGCAGTGAACTCCCCCAAGAAGACTGAAAGTGATATACTTTCTACTAACAAAAAAAATCTAAATAACCAGAAAGAAATTTCTCAAAATCATGATGTAAGTATTAAAGAATTAGAAAAATGTCAACCTTCTTTTAATATTCAAAAGTAGCTTTCAAAATTCAAAATCCCTCTTCCCTTACTTGAGTTGGTAAAGAAAGATGTGTATAGAAGTCAACCTGTAAATGAATTGAAAATCGAATAAGGAACAAACAATGTCAATGTAACTAATGATTAACTTAAGTTACAGTTTGGACCTAACGTAGATGGAATTATAAAAAAGGGCAGTTTTCGTCCATTCTATTTCAGTCTTAACACACATGATTTTATTCTACACAATGCCATGTTGCATTTTGGTGCCTCACACAACCTTCCGCCAAAGGTAATCATAGAAAAAATGGGATTAGATATTAGCAGAGCTTATAATAAATTTACTCCTTTGTTTCATATAGAGTAAGATTTATGGGATTAATTAAAGATTTATGTGTTACCTCTACTCAAATTCCAACAAAATTTCAAGTGATGGAAATTTTTTTGGCTGAAAGTTACAAGGTACATTACAAATGAATATGACATATGCAACAATGTGATATACCTTCTACTAGAAAAAAAAATCTAGATAACCAGAAAAAAATTGAATAAGGAACAAACAATGTCAATGTAACTAATGATTAACCTAAGTTACTGTAATTACAAAAGAGGGCAATGTTCCTCCATTCTATTTCAGTCTTAACATACATGATTTTATTCTGCACAATGCCATGTTGCATTTTGGTGCCTCACACAACCTTCGGCCAAAGGTAATCATGAAAAAAATGGGATTAGATATTAGCAGACCTTATAATAAGTTTACTCCTCTGATTTAAATAGAGTAAGATTTATGGGAATAATTAAAGATTTATGTGTTTCCTTTACTCAAATTCCAACAAAATTTCAAGTGATGGACATTTTTTTGGCTGATATACCTCCCAAATATGGAATTCTTTTGTCAAGATCATAGGAGGGAAAGTTACAAGGTACATTACAAATGAATACGAAATATGGCCAAAAGGAACATTGTATACAGATAATATTATGAAATATATGATGTGTAGTGAGGATCAACCCAATAAATATCCTATATACTCTATACATTCAAGCATGGACTATTTCACCCTACAGAAGAAAATTAGTCTATAGATATATATCAAATCAGAAGAAATACATAATGAAAAATCACAGATGAGAAGTAAAGAACGCGAACAATAATATTTCTTATGGAACATGGACTTTGATGGAGCATTAAGGAAAGAGGATGCCAAGATTGGAGTATGGATCTCAGATATGAAGTCAAGTACAACAAGGAAATAGTCCTAAAAACTCAATTTTGAATTTAAACACAATGTATCTGAATATGAAGCTTTGTTATTAGGACTTCAAAAGTTAAAAGAAATTGGAGCTAAGAGAATTTAAATTCATGGAGATTCAGTACTTAACATAAAACAGATAAAAGGTGAATATTCAACTAAACATTCCAGAATGAGAGCCTATAAGAATGTTGTTTATACTTTTACGGTTTTTTCTAGAATACCAATTGTCATTAATTCCTAGAGATGAGAATGTATTTGTTGATGCATTAGCTACTTCAGCAAGTACATGCAAAATTCCTTTTAGAGAAAGCATGAATTTATAAATTGATGGAAAACATAGACCTGCAATTCCTGATAACTTTAGATACTAGCAAGTATTTCATAATGCCAAACAAATCAACAATTTCTTGCCATTAAATGATGAATTTAAAAGTTTGAACATTGATATAGGGAAAGATATTTATTATAGTGGAGAGAAGAACATTTTCAATCAAACCACTGAAGATTATGAGGAATCTGAAATATTACAAGTCAAGAATAATATAATCCGAAGAGGTCTTGTACCACTTGAAAAGTGCTCGACATTAATGATGTTGCTAAAAAGCCTTCAATTTAGCTAACTAGATCGGAAGTAGAAGATTTCAATATAGGCACTGAAGCAAATTCCCAATATTGTTAATATTTCAAAATCATTGTCTCCAAAAGAAAAGAAAAAATGTATCTTGACTTGTTTAATGTGTTATCACAAAATTGTACTTGATTGGCTGCTCATCAAACAACTCAGTGCAGCTATTTCAAACCACTTCTAACTGAAGATTAACCTCTTTAGTTTGAGAGGGCTCTCTCAAGGGGGTTTATGTTGAATAATGATAGGAATAGATGGCTAACTCTATAGAGATTGTAAGTTGTTTTTATAATTACAGGTTGAAAAATGTACGCTTTCTACCATTGGGCTTATGGAGTCAACAATCAATATTTTCAGTGACAGTGGTTCGTCACATGGAAGCTGAGGCAGATAGAGGTATTTAACAGAGGAAAATCACACATAAAAAATAGGAAAACATAGTCATTTCATCACTAAAGGAGGTGAGAGAATAAAATTATGAATTATGAGTAATAGAGTTGAAATCTAATACAAGTGATAAAACATGAATATATAGATCAATAAAGCATCAAAAACCTCATGAGAATCTCAGGTCTATCAAGAATAATGTCACTTCATATTATTGATCTAGGTCAAAAACATAAAAGAAACAGTTTGGTGCCAATGTTATCCAACCTCTAACTACTTCAATGGTTTGTCTTTAAATAGACATTCTTTACAACAAGGATGATTTGCCTCGTGGCTAGATCCTCATATTGTCCTATGGCACCTTTCATAACTGAAATACATAACTTTGAACAGAAAAGCTACCCTTTCAAGAAACTATCTCTTAATAGGAGTCTAACTCTTATTTATTACATTTCTCTATCCTATCTATAAAAAATTTACATGATGGTTACAAAAAAAATATCACAAGATCGAGAGACACATGACCAAATTCACCTTCACTTTACATATTTAAAATATCCCTAAATTTTTGGAGCATAACCCTATTTTTTAGGAATAGACGACCCTTATCTTCAACGCTGTTTTGAATGATGACCTGGCTGCATGGTACTCCCTTTGAGTCTAAATATCTGATGATAAGCTCCCTTAACATGCTTGAGTACTCGAGCTCAAAAAAACTTCTTTTAACATGCTCAAAACCTCCAACAATTGCTCGCTATGAAAAAAAACAGTTTCGTAGCGAGTTTTGGTAGCGTGGAAAAAGTGGCTTCTGCATCCATTTACTTCACTCCTTTGTTTTTCCATCATGTTAATCAAGTCATGACACCTTACCACCATGAATCCCCCTCCTTGAATCATCAAAAACTGACTTTAAAAGCAAAAGGGCTGCTATAGGTTTTTTCCTATCGTATTTCTGGCTTCAAGCCTGAGGTATGCTACAAAACTGTGTAAAAACCTAGAAATTTCCCCTTTAAAATTGTCTTGAAAAACTGACCTTCAGCTGTAAAATTTTGATTTCCTGCATGTTATGGACCTCCTAAGGCATATCTCATCTCAAGTTATTACTCTTGTTATGTTTCTTCCTCATTAAAAATGAGTTGGATAATAGGCTGTTCTACCATTGTCATCTTCAAACCTTTCTTTTCTAGCTCTTCATGAATCAAGTCCAATTGTTCTTGTAGATATTTCACTTGGTCCTTCAATGTCCCATTCTTGGATTTCAAGTGCAGGTTTACCTTTTTAATGTGTTTGACCTCTCTTCTTAGTGGCTGAGTCCACTTTATCAACTTTTCTATATTATCCAAGGTCTTTGATACACTTGTGACTTGATCTTCCCAAATTTTCCTCATTTGTTCAAACTGAACCATTTCATCTCTATGCTTCTTTTCTTCTTTCCTTAAGACTGATATCTCTTCACTTGCCTCTTTCAACTGCTCCTTAAGGGTTTCAATTTTTTATTTTTTCAGTTATTTTCTCTTTACCTTTCTTTTGTTTAATAACTAGCTTCTCTTTTGTAGGTGAGGAGAGATCTATGATGCTTGGTGGTGGATGAGTAGTTTCACTGACTTTTTGAGTCTCTTTGCTACCTTCCATGACCTTTGTTGCATTCCTAGTCATTAGATTTCTAGGTTGAAACATGAAACCATCATCATCACCTACAAAATCTAATTTTTTAGTTGTTTTTCCTTTCTTTAGCTTCCTTCCTCCATCTTCAACATCTTCAGCTTGAACGATGGGAGTTTCCTCAATGTCAATTGCATGTAAGATATCCTCTAAGTTACCCTTAACCACTGTTTGGCTCCTATTAAATCTCTTGCTGCTCTGTTTTCTAACTGTTTGCTTCCATTTTGCAGGTGTGGTTTTAGGTGTGTCAATCTTCTGCAAAGTCTATGTCTCGATGCTCACTTGTCCTAGTGGGGATGATCTATTCCCTTCTTTAATTTCCTCTGCCACTATTGGTGATGAAATACTTCTAGGTTTGGGAACTCTTTTAGGAGTGACAACATAAACTTCAAAACCACTCATGAATAGAAAGGATGTCCAATATCTGCCTAATCTCTTCAACTCCTCTAACACCAACAACTTAATTAAACCATAATAAAAGAGATAAATTTCATTTCCTTCTGTTTTAACTTGAACCTTATCTAACATTTTACATAGACTTCTTTATAAGTAAAAGGGCAAGTCAAGAGACCTCTTACCCACAGAATGTAGCAGAAGCTTAAGGTGGTAGGATTAGACCATGTGAAACCTTCCTTCACACGTAAAGTACTTCTGAATAATCATCAACAACTTTGAAAATTTGTCCTTCATGTAACTCCTTGGGATAGCATTTGTGAGATTAATTTCACTATGGTCTCACTTGATGAATTCTCTCCAATCCCGCATGGTGAATTTTATTCCTTTAAACCATTCTTCCCCTCCTCTAGGGATTCCAATTTCTGTTGAAATTTTGTATGGTATTACTGTGAGGTTTAACATTCCAACCTTTGAAGTTGTCCCAGTGAAAATTTTAGCAAAATATTTGGAAACGTGTAGATGACATCCCTACATCCTTTGATATAATTGCAAGAAACCTATTCTTCTGAATACATCCATGGAAATTGGGTCTTCATTTAGAAAATTCATGTCCATGAGCTCATACCTATGGCAGTGACCACCTTTGTTGGTTTTCTTCCTTGCAGCCATGTTGGTTTTATATCTTCTCATCCTCGCTTGCTTGATGAAACCTGCAACCTTTGAAAATGCCAGCAACCTGCTTGGATCAATGATGTAGCTCTTTAGAACTTCAATTACATGCAAATATAAAGTAGAGTATGGAAAAAATAATAATTGGGTAAGGTTTTATAGTTTTAATGACAACTCACACCTTAATCATGATACATGCATGCTAAAAGCGATAATGATGACCTCACACATGACCTTGTACTTTTGGATTAACCCTAACAGAATCGAATGAACTTCACCCTAACTCTTCTAGTCATAAATTCACACTTTTCATTGTATTTGGTAAGATAGACACAAAACGATTTTTCGTAGCGTATCTAGTTCATTTTCTAACAGTTTTGTAGCGAAAACTGCTATTTCACAGTGTAAAATGCTATGAAAATTTGTAAAATTGGCTTAAATGTCCTTTTCAAATTTAAGCACTTCAGAAATGAAAAATGACACCTAATGATGACTGATGGGACATGAAATGACCTAAATGGAGGTGGCTTTGAACATTAGGATAGGTTAAACATGTAAAAATTGAAATTTTCATATGCCAACTTGAGTGACTTAAAGAGACCTTTGATAAATGAACTGTATGACCATGTCAAGTAATGTTTCACATTTTTCTGAGTGATAACAGTGGCTCCAATTGGGATGATGTGCCCCTATGGTACACCAAAGAACCTGTAGTTCCAATGTTATCCATAGTTTTTGAAAATAAGAACTCTGAAATTTGCCAAGCTTTCTTCAAACTCTAATGGCCTTCACCTAGGGCTCAAGATTGATGATCATCTTCTCTTTATTAGAAGAAAAGAATAATAAAGTGGAATATATATAATGGAGTGAAAAATTAGTAGAACTTAAGAGGAATAGTGCTTCAAAAACCTGTCATTGACAGGCCCTCCAGGACAAGGTTGTCCATCCATCTCCTGAAGGAGGTAAGTGTTGTTTCCATGGAATGAAGCTACTATGAATGGACCTTTCCAGATATTATCAAACCTACCATGTTTCCCCTTTTCTTCAATTATTGCCTCCCACTTGAATACCACATCTTGAATCTGAAAGTTTTCATCCTTGACCTTCCTATCAAATGTCTTCTTTATTCTATTTTGAGACTACTGATTGTTATTATATACTTCCTTTTTTCTTGCAGAGCTATCCATTGGTTTCTTCTCCTCTCAATAGCATTAGGCTCCTCCGATAGTCCTTGCATAAACTTCATAACAGACACTCCCAAGGATGTAGAAAAAATGGCTTCAGCTCCATACACCAACTCATAAGGTGAAGTACCAATTGACCTTTTTATACATACTCTATTAGCCCACAGAGCATACTTCAGCTTCAAATTCCATGATCTTTTATTTTCCTGCAACACCTTCTTAATAATTCTCACAATTCTTTTGTTAGAAGATTCAACAAGACCATTACCTTGTGGGTAATATGCAGTAGAATGTCCAAGTGTATGTGATATTGATGACAAAAACAGATCAACCTCTTTGATTTGAATTCTTGTGCATTTTCAGTGATGATCTTCATAGGACATCTAAACCTGGACAATATGTTATTCTCTAAGAATTGAATAATGAGTGAATCATTTTCTTGACTTGTTGGGATTGCTTCAATCCACTTTTTGAAATAATCAGTTGCTGTGAGGATCCATCGACGTTGTCCTGACAATGATGGATGAATATCACCAATAAAATCTAGCCCCCACTGCTGGAATGGTGTCTCAACATAAATTGGCATCACGGGTAAAGGAACACGATTTTTCTTACCATAAAAAATATGACATTTATGGTAGGGAGCTATCTTCTTGTAAACATATTTAAACATGTTAGGCCAATAGTACCCTGCTCTGAGAATTTATTTTGTTGTGGGCTTCCAATAGTGATGACCTCCACAATCTCCTTTATGAAACTCTTAAATCACATTTTTAGCTTCCTCTTCCAGCAAACAATTCAAAATAATGCCACCAATATCTTTCTAGTACATATTTTTATCTATGATGGGGTACCTTAGAGATTTAAACTTCAAAAATCTTGCTTTAGATTTAATCAATTTAGCAGGATCTATATGATGATGTAATCCAAAGAAAATGTCTCTGTACAAGTCAGATAGAATGTACTTCTCTTTAATAGGAATCAACTCTTCATCTTCATCTAATAATTATAAATTTTATACAATTAAATTCATATCAAGAGAGTCAAAATTGGACTGTGACATCAACTTTGCTATCCACTAACCTAACACCAATTTAATAGTTCTGATTTCTATATCATACTCCAGCAAGTTAGATATCCACTTTTCTCTCATACCATCAGGATCAACATGAGTCAATATGTCCTTCACTATAGCATTAGGCACAAATGCTATGACATGAGAATGAAGAATATAAATTCTGAAGTCTTTGATGGCTTTGACCAAAGAATATGCCTATTTTTCTAGGATATTGTACTTCAACTCTGAATTAGCAAGGGTTCTACTAAAGAATGTAATGGGCTCCTTAGTACCTTGTTTTCCTTTCCGCAACAAAAATCTAGCAATTGTGTTTTTTGAAGAAAATGTAAAAACTAGAAATTCCTTTGAAAAATTTGGGCTAATCAACATTGGGGCTTGAGTGAGTTCCTTATTTATTTCCTCAAACGACTACGTTGATTCAATTTTCCATTTAATGTCAGCCCCTTTCTTCATCATTTTAGTTATATCTTTGACAATTTCAACAAAATTGAGAATAAACCTTCTGACAAAATTCACTCTTCCAAGGAAAGACTGAATTTCCTTCCTGCTTCTAGGTAGATCTACTTTTTGAATGTCATTGAATCTGTTTGGATCAATATTTATCCCATATTTAGATAGAAAGTACTAAAGTAACTTTCCAGAAGTTAAAGAAAAAATACTCTTAGTGGGATTAAGAGAAATACCAAACCTTCTACACTTCAGCAGAACTTTCTCCAAATGCTTCAAATGGTCTTCCACTCTTCTTGAGAATACTGTTATGTCATCCAAATAGACAACCACAACTTATCCTTCTCCTTAGCAAAATAAATGCCCATTTCTCTTTGAAAGGTCGCTCCTGCATTCATGAGACCAAAGGGCATCTTGGCATATATGAATGTCCCCCATGGTGTCGTAAAAGCAGTTTTCTCCTGATCTTCTAGGTGCACTAGTATCTGATTGTATCCTGAAAAAAACATCCGACATAGACATCCTTTGGGAACCAACAATGTTCTACAGAATTTGGTCCATCTTTAGGAGAGGGTAATTTTCCTTCAGAGAAGATTTGTTCAAGCTTCTGAACTCAATGCAGATTATCATTTCTCCACTCTTTTTCCTAACTGGTACCAAGTTAGCAAGCAATTTTGAGAATCTAATTGGGACAATATTTTTTTGCATCAAAGAGCTTCTTAATTTCCTTCTGAATCATAGGCATGAGAAGTGGATTAATCCTTCTCAGCTTCTATTTGAAAGGCTTTTCATTTTCTTTAATAGGAATGGTATACTGAATAATAGTAGGATCATATTTCTTCAAATCATCATAACTCCATGCAAAAACATCTATGAAACTTTTCATCATCTCAATATATTTATGTTTCATCTCTATAGAAAGAAACTTAGAAAGTTTAATCATTTTAGGCATTGATACTGTACCAAGGTTACAACTCTCTACCTCTTCATCATCAGCTTGTATCCTAGGGACCTTGAACACATCATTTTGGTCAAAAATATTTTCAAGTGGGATGAGATCTTTAGGTATAGAATTATTCTTCAGCTGCAAAAATTTAGAATTACCCTTAACTTCAGCAAGCATGTCTTGCTGATCTACATGTGTGCTTTCAAACTTCTCTTTCAATTCTATGAAGTTTTTGACTTGTTGGTCATCTTCAAAAAATTGCCAGTGGATGATATTGTCTCGAATACTAGGCCTAGGATGAACTTCAACCTCATATTTTTCAGTCGAATGTGCAAGGATAACAAACAGACTTGTAGAAATAGCTAGGGAGTCAGCTACTGAGTTTTGATCCCTAGTCTTCACAATAAATGAGTATTCTTGAAAATTTTCTAACATCTCCACGATCAAATTTCTGTATGCTCTCATTCTCACATCCTTGGTTTGATATACACCTTAAACTTGTTTAATAACCAATTCAGAATCTCCACAAACCGAAATTTTTTGGGCACCCAATCTTTTCAAAATTTCTAAACCCAAAAATAGAGATTCATACTTAGCCATATTATTTGTTCAATCAATGTTCAGTTTGAAAGAATATAACTTACTTTCATCCTCAGGAGTTGTGATCCAAATTCTTGCTTCAATCCCCTCTCTTCCTGTTGATCCATCAAAGTGAAACAACCACTAGCCCTCTGCCATTTCTTCAATGATTTCCTAATTTTGAGCTTGCTGATTTTCAACCTCCCGAATTTCTGATTTTCTTTCATATTCTGCTTCATTAGTCAACTCATTGAAAATAATTGCTGACCCTAATTCAGTTTCAACAACCTAAATTTGGAAATTATAAGGTTTGTCCTTACTACTTACCATATAAGCGATCCTTGTCTCTCTGTACAACCTTCTTTGCTCACCAAAAACATGAATAGTGGCATATATTATGTCCATCTGCATGGTGCCTTTTATCTTTGATTCCAAATACTTGGATAGCAGCATGCAAAAACTTGGGTGGAATGTCAGCGACCACAATGTCCCTTACCACTGTCTTGGCAGGGACTTGTGTAAGACCAACAACAACATATTTTATCAATCAAATGCATTGAACTCTTTTTGAATCAAAATAAAACAAATCCTTATATGGCCTAGTGATTTCCAATCCCATCCTTTCCATAATCACTTTAGGAATGAGGTTATGAGAGGTCCCTGAATCCAACATGGAATTGTGTAATGTCATGTGATGGATACTAAGGTTGACATAGAAAGGAGGCACCTCTTCATTCTTCTCATCTTCCAATCTTGGTCCCAAATAGATGGTAGGATGGTCCTCTTGAACATTAAGGATGTCAGCAGCTCCTGGTTGGGAATTCAACATTTTTAAAATTTAACTTTTGTATTCATTCACCTTAAGAATTTCTCCAAAAGGTATTGGGATCTTGATTTTGGAAATCCCATTCTCCAAACTGAAATTAGAAGCAATATTTTTATTTTTTTTGACAGGAGGAGGAGGTGGTGTATATTTTCTAACCTCAGTTTCTTTAGGGGCATCTTTCTCGGGCTGTGTTTTATTTGTAGTAATAGGGACATTTCTATTTCTAAGGTTGTATTGCTTATGCATCTCAAAGATTTCATGTTGATAACCTCTAAGGTAAATAGATGGTTCCTCACCCTTGTTTACATCATGATTAGACTCATCATGTTCTTCTTTAGTAAAAAAAAATTTCAGACATGTTTTCATCTAGGCAATGAATGGAGTCTTCTGGGATTTTAGGATGATCTTCTTCATCAACTAAATTTTGCTGAAGAGGAGGCCTTACTTGAGGGTCAGGATAATTTATGTTTTCCCTTGGTCTCTGCTGATTTTGAGGTCTTCTGAACCGTGGATTTCTATATTGTGGTTCATGTTGTACAAGAGGTGCAAAAGCATTTCCAAGGGCAAACCTATCCCTTAGTTTTTCCATTGTTTTCATCATGGAGTCAAATTTTTCATTTGAGGTGGAAGGCTTATATTCTTCTTTCATTTTTGTTTTTCCCATCTTGGAATTTTTAACTACTATCATATTGACTTCCACCTTCACAGCATCATTCTACATTTCTGCTAGTGAAGGGGATGCTCTTTCTCTGAGTAGGATAGAAATTTCATAGTGAAAAGCCTCAACATATCTTAGTTGAGCTGCTCCTGGTGGAGGTTTAAGATGAGTGGGGATGGAATCATAGAATTTATTAAATCTATTGGAAAAATTTTGGGCAGTGTCATCTACATCTCTTTCCAGACTATTGTACTCAGTGAGGGCATGCATAAGGTTTGTTCTATTTCCCCACTTTCTCAAAAATCTATCTTCAAATTCATTCCAATTATGTAAGCTTCCTGGAGCAAGAGATTTAAACCGATTTCTGACCTCGCGAGTGAAACTTAGAGAAAATAGTCTCATTTTGACATCTTCATGGTTAACCTCCTCCCTGTCTATGAAGTCATTAAACTGTTCTACATGTTCTTCAACTGTAATTTCTTCATCACTACCCAAGTTTTGATTCTAGAAGAATATTTGCTTGGAAGGGCATTAAGGACAGCTGGGAGAATAAGTGGACCATACCTAGCAAGTGTAGCATTAGGTGGATATGGAACATTTCCAGCCATGGCGACAGGGACTGTGGTATTTTTAGGGACAACATTAGTAGAAGAAGAAGAACTAGTAGGGGGTGGTGTAGTTGGTATTTGTAGTCTAGTTACAATTGAACTCGAGTCAGGTAAAGGAAACCTAGATTTTCTTCTTAGAAATATATCAAATGGATCTAATTCCTTCAACTTATCCAAAGATTCCCTCTCTAACAATAAATTTGATGTTACTGCCCCCCAAAATTCTTCTTTATCTTTTTTGGTCACTAAGGCTCAGGAATCAATACCTCTTCTTTGCAGGTCTAAAACATTCTCAGTTAATTCTTTTTCATTATCAGACCTAAACAAGACTTCCTGAATTTTATCATCAAAGTTTTTATCTTAAGGACTTCTTAAAACTTCAGAGGACAAAGCTCTTGTGTGTAATGGAGTACCTGATTGTGAAGAGCTTCCTTTAATGCCTCTGGAAATTGTGTTTGGATTATCCACTATAGCAAGTGGGTTAGGATCTGGATTTCTCCTCGTGTATCTCCTTCTTGAAGCCACCTTTAAGAATGAATTTTTGAAATGGAGTCACCAAGGTAGTTGCAGCCTCGAACAGATTCTAAGCTCCTGCTACATCCAAGAGTTCAACTTCAATTTTTGCACAAAAACTTTGGGAAATATGTCTTCAGACTCCCGATAGGTGCACCAAAAAGTTATCACAAAATTGTACTTGATTGGTTGCTCGTCAAAAAAATCAATGTAACTATTTCAAACCACTTCTAATTGAAGATTAGCCTCTTCAGTTTGAGAGGGCTCTCTCAAGGGGGTGTATGATTTTGAATAATGATTGGACTGGATGGCTAACTCTACAGAAATTGTAACTTGTTTTTTATGATTACAAGTTGAAAAATGCAGCCTTGCTACCATTGGGCTTATGGAGTCAACAATCAGTAGTTTCAGTGACAATGGTTCTTCACATAGAAGCTGAGGTAGATAGAGGCATTTAACAAAGGAAACTCACACATAAAACATAGGAAAACACAGTCATTTCATCACTAAAGGAAGTGAGAGCATAAAATTATGAATTCTGAGTAATAGAGATGAAATCTACTGCAAGTGATCAAACATGAAGATATAGATCAATAAAACATCAAAAACCTCATAAGGATCTGAGGTCTGTCAAGAAGAATGTCACTTCGTATTATTGATCTAGGTCAAAAAAATAAAAGAAGCTATTTGGTGCAAATGTTCTCCAACCTTTTACTCTTTTGATGCTTTGTCTTTAAATAGAAATTATTTACAACAAGGATAATCTACTTGGTGGCTAGATCCAAGAATTATCCTATGACACCTTTCATAATTGAAATACATAACTTTCAATAGAAAATTGACAGCTACCCTTTAAAGAAACCATCTCCTAATAGGACTCTAACTTCTATTTATTACATTGCTCTATCCTATCTATAAAATAGTTACATGATGGTTACAAAATAAATATCACATGCTCGAGAGACACATGACCATATTCAACTCCACTTTACATATTTAAAAAATCCCTAGATTTGTGGAGCATAACCTTGTTTTTTAGGAATAAATGACTCTTATATTCAATGTTGTTTTGATTGATGACCTGGCTGCATGGTACTCCCTTTGAGTCATAAATATGTGATGATAACCTCCCTTGACATGTTGGAGGACTCAAAATAGCAAGAATTTCATTTAATATGCTCAAAACCTCCAACAATTTCTCACTAAGAAAACATGACAGTTTCGTAGCGAGTTTTGGTAGCATGGAAAAAGTGGCTTCTGCATCCATTTACTTCACTCATTTGTTGTTCCATCATGTTAATCTAGTAATGAAACCTTACCACCATGAATCCCCCTCCTTAAATCATGCAAAAATTGATTTTGAAAGTAAAAAGGCTGCTACATGTTTTTTCATAGCGTATTTTTGGCTTCAAGCCTCAGGTACGCTACGAAACTGTGTAAAAACCCAGAAATTGCCCCTTTTAAAATTGTCTTCTGTTAGGTCCCTATATTACTAGTATAGCCCCTTATTGTTGTTAGTGTAACCCCCTTATTTTTATTATTATACCCTTCTAACCCCCATTTTGTTATTATTGTGCCCTTAAATTATTATTGTTAGGTCGGCTAGGATTACATTGTGGCCCACTAGGATTACATTATGGCCCCATGGACTCCTATATATAGAAAGGAGGTTTTGTAAATTGTATAATACAAGAATTTTTCATTCATGTAATGTATTGGAGGTTGCCCCCTTGAATTGGCTTTTTTATAAGGCATTGATATCTCATTTCTTCTATTTTTGGAGCTAGTTTCACAACATTTGGTATCAGAGCTTTGGATTCTAGGGTTTCGCTGCTCCAAACAGGTCATCGTGGAATTTTCGCTATAACTTTTGTTATACGAAGTTTCAGAAGCTGAAATGTTTAGGGTTCGAAGCTGACATCCTAAGGAATATTTTCTAAAAATTTCAGATCTTGGTTCGCAATATTTTCGGAGATATGATCTGTGGAATTTAGGTCTTTTTTCAGGCTCCTAAACAGGTCATCGTGGCATTTTCTCTATAAATTTTTTTATACGAAGGTTCAGAATCTGAAATTTTTAGGGTGCGAAGCTGAAATCCCGAGGAAACTTGTCAAAATATTTCAGATCTTGATTTGCAATATTTGTGGAGATATGATCTGTGGAAGGTGGTGCTTTTTTAGGCTCCCAAATTTCATCTCAAAGAGGTGATCGTGGGAAAAGTTCAATAAATCTCTCTCTGAGCATCGGATTGGAGTGACGTAAAAAGTGGTCACAATTAAAAAGACTTTAGTTTCTTGGATATCAATTTCAGAGGCAAAAGATGAAACAGTGACATGTGGCAAGTCGTACAAGTTCACTCTACTGAACCAAACCATAATTAGGTCATTGTGGGAGATTGGAAATAACTTTGTCTTGAAGAATCAAAATAAGATCAGACCTGTGGCATTTAAAAGAAGCTTCAGAGGGCTACTATAGGGCTGAATTTTAGATATTGAAGATCCCCAATTACAGAGATAATTCAATTTTAATATCAAGCTCCTCAAAATAAAGTAAAAGTCTGTATTTTTTTTTTATCAAAATTGCATAAGTCTTGATTTAATAATCAAGTTGAATTGATTCCAAGGACATATTGTAGAATAGCTATCAGTATTGGATTCTAAAATGGCCCCTAAAAATAATTCAATGCCCACTAAGCCTTTAGAAGGCTCTACTATGACTCATGAAGATGAAGAATGACAACATGACATATCAAAATTACAAGAGCAAGTGCAACAAATTTCACTCTCGCAAAGAACAAAAAAAAATGAAATGGAAGTTTTGAAGAAAGGCATGGAAACTAATATGGATGGTTTGAAGAAAGGCGTGGAAGCTAAGATGAATGGTTTGGAAGCTAAGATGGATGGCATGGAAGTGGGCATGGAAGCTAAGATTGATGACATGAAAGACAACATAGAAAACATGAATAATGATCTAAAAGCATACATGGAAGGCTTGATGACAAGCTTAAAACCAGAAATGATTCCTAATGGCGGAAATATAGGAGAAGAACCTCATGATGAGAACAAAATAAATGTTAATCATAATTTCATAAACTCTAATGTTGGCGGGAAGAACCACCATATTCCAAAAATGGATATGAGGAAGTTTGATGGAAAGGATCCTGTAACATGGATACTACAGATGGAGCAATATTTTGATCTCAATAATGTGCAAAACACACAAAAGGTACGCATTACAACTTTACATTTAGAACAAAATACATTTGTATGGTATCGATGGCTTTTCTCCCGTAAAAAAATTGTCACTTGGTCAATTTTTATGGAGGAATTCATTGCACATTATGAGGATACAAAGAGCAACACCTTCTTTAGCCAATTGATAAATCTCAAACAAAAGGGTTTAGTGGGGCAGCACATTGAGGACTTCCAAAAATTGAATATAAGGGTAACTGATATTCCAGAGGAACACATGATTGATCTCTTCATAGGCACTTTAAAGGATAACATTCAACATGAAGTTCGCGTTCTGGAACCTGATTCATTGGAGAAGGCATTCAGGTTGGCAAGAAAAGTTGAATGTAAAATTATGGAAACAAGGAAGCCTACCACTCAATTCTATAAAGAAGGAAGTGTGGCTACACCTGGATTTCCACAACCTACAAGGTTGACACCACAAAAATTGGAAGAAAAAAGAGCAAAAGGGCTTTGCTACAGTTGTGATAGAAAATACACTAAAGGTCATAAGTGTGCTGAGAAGAAATTATTTTACATAGATTGTGAAGAGGAAGAAGAAAATGAACAAGAAGAGGATATACACCAGGAATCAGCCCTAGAAGAGGAAGAAATGAGTCCGACCATATCGTGTAATGCATTGGCAGGAATTACCACTCCTCAAACTCTCAAGATAGAAGGACATATCAAGAAGAAAAAGGTAATAGTGTTGATTGATTCGTGTAGTACCCATAATTTTATTCATTGTAAGGTAGCCAAGGAATTGAATTGTTTCCTATACCCAGCACCAGAATGTCAAGTGATGGTTGCAAATGGAGGAACTATAAATTGCTCTGGAAAATGCCATAATATCAAGCTAACCACGGGGGAATATGTATTGACTAGTCCAATGCTTGCCATTCCTATGGGAGGTGTTGATGTTGTACTAGGAGTACAATGGTTACAATCTTTGGGGACGGTAGCTTTTAATTTTCAAGAACTTTTCTTGAAATTTTTTTCAGAAGGAAAGGAAGTTGAATTACGGGGTATTGCGGGGAAGCCAGGAAGGATAATAAGTTCTAATGTCATGACAAAGCTTCTAAAGAAAGAACAACGAGGCGTAATTGCACAATTATGCTCACTAGAAGTTCCAACATCAAAATCATCTATTTCTGTAGATCTCCAACAAGTCTTGGACAATAATTCCAAGGTGTTTGAAACTCCCAAAGGACTCCCACCTATTCGTGATCATGATCATGCTATTCATTTGATTCCAGGAAGTGTTCCTCCAAAAATCAGGCCATATAGATATCCTTACGTCCAAAAGAAAGAAATTGAACGTATGATTGCAGAAATGTTAGAGGCAAGTATAATTCAACCTAGTCAAAGTTCTTTCTCTTCTCCTGTAGTATCGGTACACAAGAAGGATGGATCATGGCGAATGTGTCCGGATTATAGGGAGCTCAATAAGCTCACCATTAAAGATAAATTTCCCATTCCTGTGATTGATGAATTATTGGATGAATTACATGGAGCAATTTATTTTACCAAGTTGGATCTTCGCTCAAGATATCATCAAATTAGAATGAATACTGAAGATATTCCAAAAACAACATTTCGAATTCATGAGGGTCATTATGAATTTTTGGTCATGCCTTTTGGCCTTACCAATGCACCTTCTACATTTCAAGGGTTGATGAATTCCATTTTCAAACCCTTCCTTAGAAAATTTGTGCTAGTATTTTTTGATGATATAACAATCTAGAATAGGTCTTGGAAGGATCATGTTGAACATGTTGACAGGGTGCTCAAACTATTGCAGGAGAAACAATTATATGCAAAAACATCCGAATGTTTCTTTGGAGTACAAGAGGTGGAATATCTGGGTCATATTGTATCTCACGAGGGTGTTAATATAGACCATAACAAAATTAAAGCCATTAAGGAATGGAAAGTCCCCACAACCATAAAGCAGTTGCGAGGATTTCTCGGGTTAACAGGGTATTATCGCAAGTTTGTTAAGAATTATGGGAGAATAGCAGAACCTCTAACAACATTATTGAAGAAAGATGCATTTTCATGGACTCCTGAAGCAACTAAGGCCTTTGAACATCTTAAAGAGGCAATGTGCCTAGCACCGGTCTTAGCTACGCCAGACTTCACAAAAACCTTTATTGTGGAATGTGATGCCTCAGAAAATGGAATTGGTGTTGTTTTAATGTAGGAAGGAAGACCCATTGCTTTTGAAAGTCGTCCAATCAAAGGAAAGTATTTACAGAAACCTATTTATGAGAAGGAAATGTTAGCAATACTGCATGCACTAAAGAAATGGTGAAATTACCTAATGGGAAGACACTTCAAGGTAAAAAATGATCATGATAGTCTTAAACACTTTTTGGAACAAAGAATATCTTCAGAAGAGCAACAAAAATGGGTCACAAAGATGTTGGGTTATGACTTTGAAATAATCTACAAAAAGGAAAGCTTAATGTTGTTGCAGATGCACTGTCAAGAAAGAATGAAGAGGTGGAAGCATTTCTTTGTGCCATTTCTATTATCCAACCAGATTGGATTACTGAAGCAAGAGATGAATGGAAGAAGGAAAAAGATGTATGGAACCTCATTCAAAAGTTGCAGCAAGATCCTAGTACATCTGATACATTTAGTTGGAAAAATGATTCCTTATGGTACAAAGATTGCTAATATCTTTGTAAGAATTCCCAACTAAAACAAAAGATTCTTCTGGAATTGCACACTTATCCTTTAGGAGGACACTTAGGATTTTTAAAAATTTACTACAGGGTGAAGAAAGATTTTTTTTGGGATGACCTAAAATCTGATATTCAAAAGTTTGTGGTGAAATGTTTGGGTTGCCAGTAGAATAAAGTTGAGACAATTAAAACCCCGGGACTTCTACAACCTTTATCCATTCCAAGTCAACGTTGGGAGGAGATTTCAGTGGATTTTATCACATTTTTACCTAAGTCCAAAGGAAAGAGTGTCATCATGGTGGTAGTTGATAGAATTACCAAGTATGCACACTTTTGTGCATTATCTCATCCATTTAAAGCAAGTACAGTTGCTAGTACATTTATGGATAGAATTCAAAAGCTAAATGGAAGCCCAAGAGTTATTGTGAGCAACAGAGATCCCATTTTTACTGGAAATTTTTGGACGGAGTTATTTTCTTGTTTGAGTTCTCAATTAGCTCATAGCTCATCTTATCATCCTCAATCTGATGGTCAAACTGAGATAATAAATAAATGTTTGGAAGGATATCTTCATTGTTTTGTATCTGATAAACAAACACAATGGGTCAAGTGGTTACCTCTCGCTGAATGGTGGTATAACACTTCCTTCCATACTGCAACAAAAATGACCCCATTTATGGCACTTTATGGATATCATCCACCATCGATTACATCATCTTTAAGGGAAAATTCGAAGGTTCAAGCAGTCGAAGATCACATCGAGCATTAGCAAGAAGTTCTCCAACTCTTAAAGGATAACCTGAATTTGGCACAAAATCGAATGAAACAACAGGCAGATCAACATCGTAGCGAGAGAAGTTTTGATGTAGGAGATTGGGTATTTTTACGGCTACAACCATACAAACAAATGTCCCTCAAGCAAGCAAAGAAGGATAATAAATTATCGCCAAAGCACTATGGTCCTTACAAGGTGTTGCAAAAGATTGGTACTATGGCATACAAATTGGAGCTTCCTGCTTCTTCGCGAGTACATCCAGTTTTCCATGTTTCATGCTTAAAGAAGGTTATAGGAGAAAATCTTCCAGTTCAAACAATATTGCCAGAACTTGATGAGGAAGGAATAATCATATTGGAACCAGAAGCGGTCATGGAAACAAGAACTCGACAACTACGGAATCGATCAATTTCAGAGTATCTCATCAAGTGGAAGAACTTACCCACCGAAGATTCTACATGGGAGGATGAGAATTTTATACAGAAGCACCCAGAGCTACTCAAGCGTTGAGGACAACACTTTTTTGAAGGAGAGGGGCATGTTAGGTCCCTATATTACTAGTATAGTCCCTTATTGTTGTTAGTGTAACCCCCTTATTGTTATTATTGTACCCTTGTAACCCCCATTTGTTATTATTGTGCCCTTAAATTATTATTGTTAGGTCGGCTAGGATTACATTGTGGCCCACTAGGATTACATTATGGCCCCATGGACTCCTATATATAGAAAGGAGGTTTTGTAAATTGTATCATCCAAGAATTGTTCATTCATGTAATGTATTGGAGGTTTCCCCCTTGAAGTGGCTTATTTCTAAGGCGTTGATATCTCATTTCTTCTATTTTTGGAGCTGGTTTCACAACATCTTCAAAAATAGACCCTCATTTGCAAAAAATTGATTTTTTGTATGTTATGGACCTCCTAAGACTATCTCATCTCAAGTTATTACTCCTGTGGTGTTTATTCCTCATTAACAATCAGTTGGCTAATAGGATCTTCCACCACTATCATCTTCAAACCTTTATTTTCTAGCTCTTCATGAATCAGATCCAATTGTTCTTGAAGATATTTCAGTTGGTCCTTCAGTGTCCTATTCTTGGATTGAAAGTGTAGGTTTACCTTTTTAATGTGTTTGACCTCTATTCTTAGTGGCCGAGTCCACTTTATCAGCTTTTCAATATTTTCTAAGGTCTTTGAGACACTTGTGACTTGATCTTTCCAGATTTTCCTCATTTGTTCAAATTGAACCCTTTCAACTCTATGCTTCTTTGCTTCTTTCCTTAAGATTGATATCTATTCACCTGCCTATTTCAACTGCTCCTTAAGGGTTTCAATTTCTAATTTTTCAGTGATTTTCTCTTTACCTTTATTTTTTTGATAACTAGCTCCTCTTTTGCACATGAGGAGAGATATATGATGCTTGGTGGTGGCTAAGTAGTTTCATTGACCTTATGATTCTCTTTGATAATTTCCATGACCTTTATTTCATGCTTGGTCATTGGCTTTATAGCTGAAACATGAAACCAACATCATCACCTGCAAACTCTAATTTTTTATTTGTTTTTCCTTTGTTTAGCTTCCTTCGTCCATCCTCAACATCTTCTACTTGAACAATGGGATTTTATTCAATGTCAATTTCATGCAAGATATCCTCGAAGTTACCCTTAACCATTTTTTCACTCCTAGTAACTCTCTTGCTGCTCTGATTGCTAAATGTTTGCTCATGTTTTGCAGGTGTGGTTTTAGGTGTGTCAATCTTCTCCAAAGTCTCTGTCTCCATTCTCACTCTTCCTAGTGGGGATGATATATTCCCTTCTTCAATTCCCTCTACCACTGTTGGTGATGAATTAATTCTAGGTTTGGGAACTCTTTTAGGAGTGAAAAAATCAACTTCAAAACCAATCATGAACAGAAAGGATGTCCAATCTCTGCCTAATCTCTTCAAATCCTCTAACACCAACAAATTAATTAAACCATGTTGAAAGAGAGAAGTTTCATTTCCTTCTATTTTAACTTGAACCTTATCTTACATTTTACCTAGACTTCTATATAAGTAAAAGGGCAAGTCAAGGGACCTCTTACCCACAAAATGCAGCAGAAGCCTAAGGTGGTAAGAGTAGACCATATGAAACCTTCCTTCACAGGTAAAGTAATTCTGAATAATCATTAGCATCTTTGAAAAGTTGTCCTTCATGAAAATCCTTGGGATAGGGTTTGTGAGATCAATTTCACTATGCTATGGTTTGATGAATTCTTTGCAATCCTGCATGGTGAACTTGATGCCTTTAACCCATTTTTTACCCTCCTCTAGGGATTAATTTTGCTGCTGAAATGTTGTCTAGTGTTACTGTGAGGTTTACCATTCCCATATTTGAATCCGTCCCAATGAAACTTTTAACATTATCTTTGGAAACTTGTAGATGACATCCCTCTAGCCTTTGACAGAATTGCAATCAACCTGTTATTCTGAATACCTTCATTGCAGTTGGGTCTTCATTTAGAAAATTCATGTCCATGGGCTCATACCTGTGGCAGTGACCACCTTTGTTGGTTTTATTCCTTGCAGCCATGGTGGTTTTATATCTTCTTAGCCTCGCTTTCTTGTTGACACCTACAACCTTTGAAAATGATAGCAACCTGCTTGGCTCGATGAAGAAGCTCTCCAAAAATTCAATTACATGAAAATATAAAGAAGAGTATGAAAAAAATACTATTTGGGTAAGTTTTTAGGGTTTGAATGACAACTCATGCCTTAATCATGACACATGCATGCTAAAAATGATAATGATGACCTCAGACATGACCTTGTACTTTTGAATGAACCCTAGGAGACTCGAATGACCTTCACCCTAACTCTTCCAATCATGAACTGACACTTTGCATCGGATTTGATAAGATAGACAAGAAAACAAATTTTCTTAGCGTATCTAGTTCATTTTTTGACATTTTCACTATGAAACTATTAGGCAGTTTCATAGCGAACACGGTTATTTCATAGTATGAAATGTTACGAAAATTTGTAAAACTGGCTTAAATGTCCTTTTCAAACTTAAACACTTTGGAAATGAAAAATTACACCTAATTATGAATGATGGGACATGACATGACCTAAATGGAGGTGGCTTTGAACATTAGGATATGTTAAACATGTAAAAATTGAAATTTTCCTATCCCAACCTGAATGACTTAAAGAGACCTTTGATAAATGAACTCTATGACCATGTTAGGTAATGTTTCACATTTTTTTGAGTGATAACATAATGAATATACAAATGTTTTTGCATGGGGATATCAGGACTTAAAGGTTTATGATAAAACTATTATTCAACACACTATACCTATAAAAGAGGATCAAAATCCTTTTAAACAAAAACTGAGGAGAGTGAATCCTGTATTATTGCCTCTAATTGAGAAGGAAGTTAGAAAACTATTTGATGCAAAGATCACAGTGCCACTCAGGTTTTCTAAATGGATATCAAATTTGGTACCAATAAGGAAAAATTCTGGGGAAATAAGAGTATGTGTGGACTTCATAAAGTTGCTTTTGTTTCAAATGTAGTAGTAAAGGACATTCTTACTCAAAATGGTTGAGATTGAAAATGAAGTAAAATAATAGCAATTATTACGGTATATGATATTCAAATAAAACCAATAGAGCTTATAAAAGGTCAAGGGTTAGCCAAGTTAATGGTTGAATCAAATTTTCATGCACTTGATATAAATTTTGAAGCTTCTCTTGATGGAGAACAAGAGCTAGTGACTCCACAATTGTCAGAAAGTTTTGTTACTTCACACTAGTATACACATATTTTTTTATGTCTTGAACAATTTACAAGCCCCTCCTAGTTTTATAAAAACTTAGGAATTATTCTTTAAATTAAAGGCTACAAAATTATGCATTTTAGATCAAGCCTTGCAGTGGAAAGATGTTGGTGGGATTTTACTAAATTATTTCTTCAAAGATGAAGCTGACAGGATAATGGAAGAATTTCCTAAAGGTGACTCTGGAGTACATTTGTACTCAAAAGCTACAAAAAATAAAGTTTTAAGAGCTGTATTTTGTTGGCCTACTTTGTTTTATTATATTCACAAGAAGGTTTCAACGTCTCATGAATGTAAAATCTTTGAAGGGAAGATAAATCTCTTGCCTTTGCCTTTGAAACCCATTTCAGTGGAGAATCCTTCCCAACAATGGGTATTGGATTTCAGAGGATAAATTTATCTGAGTTATTATGCTAAGAATAAATGTATTCTAAAAACCACATATTACTTCACAAAATGGATAGAAGGTGTCCCAACTAGACAAGCTACAAATTATGTAGTCATCGAGTTTATAGAAGATAATATCCTATTGAGATTTAGCTGTCGACACAAAATAATCACTCACTGATAATGGTGATTCTTTCAAATCTAAAAGGATGATTGATTTATGCAACAAATATCATGTAGTGTTAGGACATTCTACTGCCTCTTATCCTAAGAGAAATGATTGATTTGAATCTTCTAATAAATATTTGGTCAACATCATAAAGAAATTACTACAAGAGAAGAAAAAAACATGGCACAAGAAATTGATTATTTCTCTATAGGATGATAGTATAAGCACAAGAAGTCAATTGGAATGTCACCTTTCAAATTGGTTTATGGAACAAATGAAATTTTTCGATCTTCCCTAGGGATTCGAGTGCTAGAATATTTTCACGAAATATAAGTAGAACCAAATTATGCACAAAGAAGGATAAACAAGATGATACAATTGCAATAGCCAAGAGAAGAAGTATACAACAAAACACGGGTCATTTACGATAAATAATAAAGACTCCTGATAGAAGAATCAAAGTAGATGATTTCAAACTAAATGACCTTTTTTTGAAATGGGATGCCATAAATGAAGACAAAGGAAAACATCGAAACCTTGACCATTTATGGAATGGTCCTTGTAAGGTTTCAAATTTTCGTGGGACTAAAGAATTTTTATTGAAAGATATAACTGAAGAAACAATATTAGGAGGGCGTGTTATTGGCAGGTTTCTCAAGCATTACCTCACCTAAACTCAGCTGGTCACAAGATACATCATTGTATATATGATTTGATTATTTTCAATGTTGCAAGTGTGTATGCATACTATCAAGAGCTGAGAAGGCCCTAATTTTCTCACAAATTCGAAATCATATCTATAGAATAACAATTGATCAATTTAATTTCAGAAAAGGGACAAACGATTTGCTTCCCAATGGAAGAAGGTTACTAATCTACGGTGTTCTTGATACGCCTTAGGGAGGTTACCATCCCCATTGGAACTAATGTTAGGGTCCTATAAATTATATAGATAAATTTATGATTATCAATTTTATGATTCATGGGATATTGTAAATAAATGCTACATTCTTCAAATTATTTTCAGTTATTAAAAGAAGGAAAAAAAATAAATAAAAGAAAAAGAGAGAAAATAAAAGAAAAAGAAAGTAAAGAGTGGATATGAAAAAGTGTATAAATAAAGTGAGTAAAGAAAGGGAAATCAAAAACATATATAAAAAACATGAACCCCTATAGCGAGGCAATCAAAATTCCACTTTTTGAGTTTTATCATAAAGTTTGATTTTTATATATTTTTATATAAAACATAGTTATATTTTTAAATTTTGGTACTCGATAAAAATTTTTGTTGTCTTGTGAATAAGTCTCACGCATCAATTAATGACTCCGATCACATGTTTCCATATCAACGATAGAAGGAGTATTTGGAATGCCCTCCCCCCCCCACCCGCACTCTCAACGGTTAACAGAAGGGGGGGGGGGGGGGGTCATGAAAAGTGGTTTACATCCAAGAAAATTTCAGTTCGGTTGGCACAATCTATCCTTATATCTCATTTTACCAACCCCATACTTGAACACAATATATACAACCGAAATTCTTCCTTACTTGCTTGATTAGTTCTCAAAGAGCCACTATAGACTATATTTTTCTCATCTAACCGAATTCTCTTCCGAATAGGTTAAACACATACCCACTTGTAGATCTTCTATGATATATATCTCTAGACGCGTCTACATAAAAAAAGCCACAGATGCCCAAAACTCTATCCAATCGTGGTTTCCTTGGTAGCACAAACCATAATAACTAGTGCGACACATACACATTAAAAGCCATTTCACTATTGTCCAATGCTCCTTCCTTGGTCTTGATATAAACCTGCTCAATATTCCTAGTGCATGTGCAATGTATGGTCTAGTATAGACCATTGCATCCATTAGGCTATCGACTGCACTTGCATATGGAACATGAGACATGACATCCTCCTCTTCTTATATCTTGGGAAACTATTCAAAAGATATCTTTACACCTACATGGATAGGAAACTTCACCAATTCACTATCTTACATATTAAACCAATGCAATATTGTCTCGACACACCTCCTCTAGTTTAACTAGAGCTTCCTCTTTTCCTAATATCATTTAATTTCCATGGCCATAATATAGTTTGTAGCACCAATATCCTTCATGTATAATTTGAAGGACAATTGGGTCTTCAAATCATGGATAATTTCTTTTTCATTTCCAATCAACAACATATCATCCGCATACACGACGAAATAAATAACATGGTAACCAATAATTTAAAATATACATAGTGATCTGCTTTTCTTCTTGTGAAGCCAAGTCCCCATATATATGTATCAAATTTATCATACCAAATCCTTGGTGACTGCCCATACAAATAATTTTTAAACTTGCATACTTGTTATTTCTCACCCTTCACCGCAAAGCCTTCAGGTTGCTTCATATAGACATCTTCTTCGAGATTCCCATGAAGAAATGTTGTATTCACATCCATATGTTCTACCTCAAAATAAAAATCAACAAAAATAGATAAAAGTAATACAATAGAATCTAACTTGGAAACAACTAAAAACACATAACCAAAATAAATTCCCAACACTTGGGAAGAACATTTTTCCACCATACGAGTTTTGTATTTCTCCACTTTGTCTTCTGCATTATTCTTCTTCTTAAACACCCATTTACTACCAATGGGTTTCCTTCAATATAGAAACTCCACGAGGTCCCAAGCCTCACTTTTATCAAAGATTCCATTAGATCATCCATGGCTTATTTCCAAAGTTTTCCATCCTATGGATCCACTGCCTCCCTCATAGTTATGGGATCTTCATTAGTAATAGATAAAGAAAATTTTTAACAGAAAGTAGGTGGACTATACCTCTTTGGATTCCTTCTCTCTCAAGCTAATCTTCTCAAAATTGGAGTTTATGGCTCTTCTTATTTTCATTATTATTTTGTTGTAGAGTCTTATTCCTTCTCCTTTAGTTCAAACTCTATCTTTTTAGGTTCCTTTGGTAGGAATTCTTGTTTAAGAACATCCTTCACTTATATAAACACCGGATCTTAGTTTTACACAACCTTCCTTGTTTCTGGGTTCCAAATATTATAACCTTTTAAACCATCCTTATAACGAAATAAAAATGTGTCTTTCCGATTTATTATCAAAATTGGTTCTTTTCTCCTTTGGAATGTGTACATATGCATCACAATAAAATATCCTGAGATGTGAAAGAGAGGGTTTCTTATAAGTCCATAGCTAATGTGGATTCTTATCCTCCAATTTTGATGAAGGTGATTTGTTAACGAGATAACATGCAGTATCTACTGCCTCTCCCAAAATTTTTATCATAACTCGACACCATTGAGCATGCTTCTTTCCTTTACCATCAACATCCTATTTATTATTTCTACAACTCCATTTTTTTGAAGTGTGTATGGAGTATTATTTTTCCATTCTTTACCATACTTTCTATAGAACTCTTCAAATTATTTCTTGAAGATATCTCCACCATTATCTATCCTCAACACCCTGATCTTCTTCTTTTTCTGAATTTCCACCACAATCTTAAATTCTTTAAACTTGTCAAAGACTTTAGTATTTCTTCCTAGGGAAATATATCAATGTATTCCTAGAGATTTCATCTATAAATGAGACATAGTACAAAGAATTACCCTGTGATGGAACTGACACCGATCGAAACACATCACTGTGAACAATCTATAATATCTCTTTGTCCCTCTTAGATCTAGAGGGAAAACACACCTGATTCTGCTTGCCATATACATAATGATCACACAAATTGAAATCAAGAGAGAAAATATACATACCTTACACCATACCATTAGCATGCAGTATTTGAAGGCCCTTCTCTCCAATATGTCCAAGCCTCTCATTCCATAGCATGGTATTTTCTCGAGGGACCACTATATTTTCTCTTCCACTTTCAGGAACCACATAATTGTTGCAACCATCAATAAAAGTGCTACCTAGAAGTTTTTAAATATTTCCAATCCACTCCTTGAATAAATATGAGTGCTCCCCGAACTATCTTACATGTATCTTTCTCGAGAAATGTTTTTACACCTGTATCATCCATATTTCTTACATAAATCATATTTCTGGTCAATACGTGAATATGCGAGACACGAGGAAGTGTTTTAATCCTTCCACATTATAAATTAATCTTGAATTTTCCACATCAATTATTCTACCATTCTTTTCATCCCCTACAAAGACATTGCCATCATCATGTTTATCATATTCGCAGAACTACTCCTTATGGGGAGTTAAGTGAAAGGATGCACCTAAGTCAATTAATCATACCTCATTATCTACACATGTACTTGAATACAAATCCAAGTACACATCCACACCTTCATATGAGGTGGTATTCACCTTTGTAGAAGGAGCATCATCATATCGCTTTCCCTTCTTGGGAGCTTTAGATCTACACTCCTTTTGGTAGTGCCCTTCCTTTCCTTATTTTGAGAACACCTTTACAAGTTTTCGTGGAGATTTAGGTCTCCCACTGGAGGAATTATTTTTCCTTTTGTTCTAGGACTGTCCTTGTACCCACAAGGAATATCTATTACAGGTCTCCATATTTTTTTGTCTCATCTACTCCGATAACATTGATGAGACTATTTCATGAAACTTCTAGGTAGTTTTATTACTACGTATTGCAAAAATGAGACTATCCCATGAATTTCGTAGAGAACATAGAAAAATGATTTACTTATCTTTGTGTGAATTTTTTATATAAAAAAATAACAACTCGTTTACCACAACAGTAAAGGCATTCAAATACTCTGTCACGAAGTCTCCAACCTCCATCCTGAGGTAATACAAATTTTTCCACAGGAACAATTTGTTCACAAGAAACTTACATTGGTACAAAGTCCTAAACTTGAACCATAAATCATTCACCTCATACTCCCGTGATACATGCAACAATAATGAATGTGAGATAGACAACCATATTGTGTTATTTTCCTTTTGATCCAAATTTTCCTAGTCCTCTCCTAGCATTGACATTGGTTTAGTATCGATATCTACTATGATCGAATTATCATTATCAACTAATACATCCTCCATATTGAGCTTCCACAACTCCAAAATTTGTCCATTTAATTACTTGATCTCTATTTTTCCACTATTCACCCTATTCTTTCACTACAAGTATCGATCGAGTAGATCTCCCACTAAATAGGGTCTACGAGAGGCCCGAGCATAACTCCTTAGTAGAAAAGGTGTCCCCTTGAAGCCAAAACAACTCGGATACCAAATGCAAGTTTTAACCCTGTAAAAAAATACCTCCAAACAAATTCTTAAAATAGAATATATATGATGGCAAAAACATGAAATAAAGAATCATAGAGATTTTCCCCTCGATCCCAAAACCGAGACTACGATATTTATTTTTAATTATATCCCTTTCAATGTTACAATACATATATATACATGTCTAAGAATTTATAAATTCCAATCCACTAACCCTAGATTAGAACATAATCATATTTCCCTTTACAAGATATAAAAAATACCATATCCAGAATACCATCACGCCCAAAACGAACTCAAAAACCCATGCAGAAAACTATGGGTAGGTCTTCTCACTATCTTTGGGGATGCCTCCCATCCTTCGGTCCACCCAAATATTATTTGGGCCTGCCAATGCCCTACAACATGTGCCACAATGTACAATGCATGGAACTAGTCATGGAAAGAATATAACACACACCCAACAATTTGTGTCAATGCATCACTTTGGAGGGAAAATTGTGACAAAGGTCTACCCTTTATGGAACTGATTTTATGAGGGTACATATAGGGATACATATGAATTGTAGGGCATTGGCTGAGCCATATTTATGATTGCAATGGAAAGTTGTATCCATAAATTATATTTAGCAATGTAATTTAACCATGGTATTTTCACATGGTATTGGAGGCATGAAGAATTCTATAAATAATGAGCATCCCCTTTTATCTTAGCATTGATGGTTCCTAGATATTAGCCCCTAAGACCATG
Organism: Pinus albicaulis; assembly: GCA_034641835.2. Lineage (NCBI taxonomy): Eukaryota > Viridiplantae > Streptophyta > Pinopsida > Pinales > Pinaceae > Pinus > Pinus albicaulis. The sequence goes on along the minus strand of CM076575.1, from coordinate 442,228,847 downwards.
ATCAGATTATGATAACCCCATCCATATGGGGTTTTGACAATAACTTTAGGCTAAAGTAAGGACTAATTCCTATGACATGGTGTTTTGGAACTCCTTATACTAGGGTTTGTAATATTGGGTTTAATATTATGGCTTAACATTGAATTTAATATTAGAGTTTATCATGTTTGGTTTAATATTAATGTTTACAATATTGACATTGATATTGATATTATAATATTGAATTTAATATTAAGATTTAATATTGAGTTTAATTTTAGGTTTTATAATATTTGGTTTAATGTTAGGATCTATAATATTTGTTTTGATATTGTAATGTTGAAATTGTACATAAATATATAGAATGTCATACTTTGAGAGACATTGCTACAATGTTACAATGAATTTGACAATGTTACATTATAATACAATTTATTAAATATTGAGGTTTAAAATTGGGTTTATAATAATGGGTTTAATAGTAATCTTTATAACATTGAGTTTGACATTAGAGTTTAATATTGAGTTTATGATGTTGGGTTTACTATAGGGTCTTAATGTTGATTTAAACATACTCATTTAGTTGAATACTTAAATAACCATTACTTATATTAAAACCATATACTCCAACCTCTTATATTAATATTATATACTAATTAATATAAATGTTATAATATTAATATAATAAGGAGTTGCGTTTAATAAGACTTTTTGGAGTTGAAAATTTTGTGGTGAAATCTTGATTTGTCTTATTTTAAACTTGTTTTTTTATTGCATATATCGATTCACCACCATGAAAAATCCTTAGCGCACTTTGATTTTGAAGAGTTTACCTATCAAACCTGTTATTTCAATGAATTCCTTCCATAGACAAATTAGATCCAAAAATAAATAGGAAAACTTTTCAAAAGATAGCATTAAAAACAACTAGATATACTAACATTGATATATAGATAAATGTGTTTATGATTAATCCTAATGATGTGACTAACCCCAAAGACATTTATCTGTATTATATATCACAAAATTATTATATCTAATAATATTAATATCTTATAGCTATAATATAATAATATTAATTATTATAAATATAAAATAATAATACAATAGAGTAATTCTTATATATGAGTTAGGATGTTAAATATAATTTGTCACCAGAATCTAGTAAAACAATTTCAATAAAGAATGTGATTTTGTTGTTGCTTAAAATGCATTTTTGAATGCATAAATGGATTAAGTGGCCTAAAAAACGCATATGTGGATAGAATTCTAAATATTAAACAACTTAAACTTTTTAAAAATCTCTCACCTATTTTTTATTAAAAATAACAATGACTATTTAGTGTATAAGGTAGACTAAGTCTATTAATTAATATTGATATTAGAGACTAACCCTATTAATTAATATTAATATTAGATTCCTACCATACAATTTCTAATTATTATTGTGGTTGATATATCCATATAGTTTTAGATGAACAAGATTTATTAATGAGTTTGTGACAGTTACTATCTTAATAAGAAGTAGTATCCATCCATAGTATTTATCCATGGTAATTACCCTAGTATTGAAGGCTCAATGGATACTATAAATAATGAGCATCTTAGCCTACCAACATCATGATCAATTTAGGAGAGCTCCATGCTTGCTTATAAGGCTTTGGGGTAACTTTCACCTAGGGTAAGGATTAATTCCAAGAGTTGTGACACTTTTGAAGCACCCAACAATAATTCTAGGCTTACTCCATGTCTCCTATAATCTTGTTTGCAAACAAGGTCCAATATATTAAGGTTTGGAGCATAGGAGGGCTATTTTGGCATCAATAATAGCCACTACTTAGTTTCAAGATACAAAAGGTTTGAAATGTGGTGGAAGGGAAACTTATACTAAAGTATGCATATTATTGTGGTTGTATCTATGTTAGGCCTTTATTAGGGAAACCTAGTTTGTAAGGTACTATAAATAGTTGTGAAGTTATTTCCTAAGAAAGCAAGGAAACTCATGATTTTGTAAGTTGGGTATTGATGGGTTAGATTAGAGAATGTGCTCTATTACTAATAGAGTTTGATGAATGCTATACTTATTAGATAAATTGATAGCCTATGCAACAAAAGCAAAAGTTACATTTTATGAACTACACAATTACATTTAGTTGATATAAGGGTATGGCCATAATTTCTAACCCAAAAAAATGTTTTAAGAACCATGACTCTGCTAAATGGTTATATATTTTTCTTTTCTTATATCTATAGCCTTGATAAGTCAACAATATATATTCTGAATTTGAATGTAAAAGAGAGTTATCTTCAGTTTTAATTTGATTTCATATAAATCAAACCATATAGTATTAACACAATTGATATTAAAGACAAGATTTTTTTCAATTTCTTAAGCCCATGAATGACACAGACCAGCAGATTCCGACATCTAAATAATTGGTAAAGAGATCATCTGCAATTAGTGATTAGTTTTCTATGTAGTTTAATTACAATTTCTTATTAGGTGCGGTGTTTCTACTAGTGTTATGGTGTTACCCATATTACAGTTCTGACGGGGTAATAAGATTCTGTGGTGAATATTAGGGAATCAAGAAATGCATGTGGACACAAATGAGGAGGCGACTGAAAAAATATGACAATGCTGGTAAAAATTTAAGAGAGCGCCATGGAAAAACTAATTTCCCCGCCCCAACAGCGTCCGGAGGCTGTTGGGGCAGGGAAATTTGATTTTGCATTGTCATATGCTTTGTCGCTTGTGTAGAAAGTGTTTTCGACTATTTTTTTTATGGTTTGCTGTGTCAATGTAGCTCACCATACCTCTTAGATGTTTCAAATTCAATTAAATTTAAAAGTTATCATATCATAAGATTAAATGACAGCGAGAAGGGAAACGATACGAAGATTCTCCATAGTTTAAACTCCTGATCTTCTTTTAAAATCCTCCATTATGTTCGTCAAATTCATCAATTTAATGCAATTACTAAGTCACAAAGGAGCATTTCAACTGAAGCAGCATTAGCGCACCTAGAGAACTCATATAAAACTGAATTTATTAATGAAGCCTCGATTTAAAGAGAGTTATCACATGCCATTACAAAATTTAAGTAAATTATTTTATTTTTATGATTATTTTATTATGGTTTGTTTTGCTATTTATTATGGAAAACATAGACCTATACCTGATAACATTACATACTGGCAATTATTTGATAATGCCAAACAACTCAACAATTTCTTGCCATTAAATGATGAATTTGAAAGTTTGAACATTGATATAGGGAAATATATTGATGATAGTGGAGATGAGAACATTTTCAATCAAACCGGGGAAGATGGGAAAATTATTAGGCATCTGAAATATTACAACTCAACAATAATATAATCCCAAGAGGTCTTGTACCACTTGAAAAATCCTTAGACATTTATGACGTTGCTTTAAAAAAACTCTCAATTCAGCTAACTAAAGTAGAAGATTTCAATATAAGCACTCAAGAAATCTCAATATTGTTAATATTTCAAAGTCATTGTCAAAAAAATACATTGATTTGTTTAATGAATATAAATGTTTTTGCATGAGATATCAAAGTTTATGATAAAGCTATTATTCAACATATTCTAGCTATAAAAGAGGATCAAAAGCTTTTTAAACAAAATGTGAGAAGAGTCAATCTTGTCTTATTGAGTTTAATTGAGAAAGTAGTTAAAAAATTCTTTGATGCAAAGATCAATGTTGCTCAGATTTTCTAAATGGATATCAAATTTGGTACCAGTAAGTAGTAAGGAAAAAGTAAGGAGAAATAATATTATGCCTGGACTTAAGAAAGTTGCTTTTAGTCCAAATGTAGTAGTAAACTACATTTTTATTCAAAATGATCTTCATAGAAAAAAAAAAATGATAGAAATTATTATGGAATATAATATTCAAATAAAACCAACAAAACTTATCAAAGGTCAAGGTTACTCAAGTTAATGGCTGAATCAAAGTTTCATGCACTTGATATAAATTTTGTAGCTTCTCTAGATAAAGAAGATGAGCTAGTTACTCCACAATTGTCAAAATTTTTTGTTACTTCACACTTGTATACACATATTGTTTATCTCTTGCACAATTTACAACCCGCTCCTAGTTTGAAAAAAACTTAGGCAATATTCCTTAAATTAAAAGGTGCAAAATTATGCATTTTAGATCAAGCCTTGTATTGGAAAGACGTTGGCGGGATTTTGCCAAATTACTTGTTGAAAGATGAAACTCACAGGATAATTGAAGAATTCCTAAAGATGAGGTGAATCTAGGGTACATTTTGTACTAGAAAGCTACAACAAATAAAGTTTTAAGAGCTGTATTTTATTGGCCTACTTTGTTTGCTTATATTCACAATAAGGTTTTTTCTCATGAGTGTCAAATCTTTGAAGGCAAGAGGCAGTTTTTGCCTTTGCTTTTTCAGTGGAAAATATTTTCCAACAGTGGGGAATGGATTTCTGAATTATTCTCCTAAGAATAATGTATTCTAATAGCCACTTATTACTTCACAAAATTGATAGAAGGTGTCCAAGTAGACAAGTTACAAATTATGTAGCCATCCAGTTTATAGAAGATAATATCCTATCTAGATTTGGTTGTCCAGACAAAATAATCGCCGACAATGGTGATTTTTTGAAATCTAAAAAGATGATTGACTTATGCAACAAATATCAGGTAGTGTTACAACATCCTATTGCCTCTTATCCTAAGGGATGATTGATTTGAATCTTCTAATAAATATTTGATGAACATCGTAAAGAAATTACTGCAAGATAACAAAAAAAACATGGCAGAAGAAGTTGATTAATTTTCTATGGGATGATACTATAAACACAAAAATTCAATTGGAATGTCATGTTTCAAATTGGTTTATCCAACAGATGCAATTTCTCAATCTTTCCTATGGATTTCAGTGCTAAAATAGTTGCAGCAGATATAAGTAGAACCAAATTATGCAAAAAGAAAGATAAACTAAAATGATATAGTTACGATAGACAAGAGAAGAAGCCTACAACAAAACACATAGTCATTCAGGATAAAATAAAAAAGACTAGTGATCGAATAATCAAAGCACATGATTTCAAACTAAATGACCTTGTTTTCAAATGGGATGAGAGAAATGAAAACAAACCATTTATGAAAAAAATCCTTCATTGGAACTAATGCATTTTATATAATTGGAGAAACAATATTAGGAGGGCTGAATTCTCAAGCATTACTTCACGTAAACTCAGTTGGTCACAAGATACATCATTGTATATATGAATTGATTATTTTAATTGTTGCAAGCATGGATGAATACTATGAAGAGTTAAAGCCCTCACACAAGGCCTTAATTTTCTAGGAAATTATCAATCATATCTATAGAATAACAATTGATTTATTTAATTTCATAAAAGGGACAAACCAGTTGCTTCTCAATGGAAGAAGATTACTAATCTAGGGTGTTCTTGATACATTTTAGGGAGGTTATCATCCTCATTGGAACTATTGTTAGGGTTCAATACATTATATAGATAAATTGATGATTAAATCAATTTTATGATTCATGGGATATTGAAATAAATGTTACATTCTTCCAATTATTTTGAGGTAGGAAAAAAAATAAAAGAAAAAAAATAAAAAATAAAAGAAAAATGAGTAAAGAAAAAGAAATTAAAAAAATATATCAAAAACATAAAACCCTATAGCTAAGCAATTAAAATGCCACTTTTTGGATTTTATCATAAAGTTTGATTTTTATATATTTTTATATAAAATATAGTTATATTTTTAAATTTTAGCACTCGATATACTATTTTTTAGTCTTTTGAATAATTGTGAGGCATCAATTAACAACTCTCATCACATGTTTCCATGTCAACCAGTGAAGGAGTATTTTCACTTTGGGTGTCACAATCTATCTTTATATCTCATTGTACAAACCCCATACTTGAACAAAATATCTACAACCAAACTGCTTCTTTTCTTTCTTGATTGGTTGCTATATATTCAGAGTCTCTAGTTTAAAGAGCCACTATAGACTATCTTTTTATCATCTAACTCAATGCTCCTCCGAATAGGTTAAAAACATACCCACTTGTAGATATTCTCTGATCTATATCTCTAGCCGAGTCTACATCAATAATGATCTGAAAATGACCCGAGTTACTTAGCTCTATTTCAGAAATTGACTCTAGGGGCGTTTACTGGATATGTCACCCTTTAGAAAAGGATGAGATCCAGAGGCTACCTTGCCATCTAGAGACTCTGCCTATAGAACTTTAAAGCAATTAATACTCAGGTTATTAAAATGCGGAATTTTAACTAAGATTGCTTCTGGTCCTTGTACAACATGTGATTGGAAATTTTAACTGAACAATTACTATGTGAATTAACTGTTTAGGCATGAAATAAAGATTAAACCATTTCACATCAATCACACAAATCGTACCATAAGACAAAGATGTTTTGTGACGGAGTTCGTCCCACCTGGACTAAGTCTCTGGGTCCGCCTCAGAATTGTGCGTCCGTTGTATTATTTAAGCTGAGAGAAAATATGCTACAAGGATTCATCAGTTTCACTACTTATGTTGCAAATATGGACCTTCCCTTGAACAGGCTAACTGTTACAACTCTTTTCTTTCAAAACATAAGAAAGGACATGGATGAATCGCACATTAACAACAACTGAGGATTGAAGCTATCAGGACCTTCGACAGACTAATGGTTGAAAAGTTTCTGAATGTTGAAGTTGAACTCATCGATTATCAACGTACTTCAATATTTATGCAAGTATGATGCTTTGCTCCTTCAATAACCTGCAAAGAACAAACTCTCCACCAATACTTTATCTATCATCTGAAGAGGGCCTACTTCCTCCTAAAGTAGGGAAAATGCTCCTCTCTTGAGATCTCACTCTCAAAAACTTCTCTTCAAAAAGTGCTCACACTCTCCATTACATTACAATAAAAAAATGCTCTCTTCACTCTCTCATGAAGTGTTCACATGCTCTTCATTACATTACATAGAGAAATGCTTTCATTTAAAAGTGCCTCCTACACTCTTCAAAAGTGCTCACTCCATTCTTCAAAAAGTGTTCACACACACTTAACTCATGAAAAGAAATATGGTCTTCTTTTATACATAAGAGCTCATCACTTCAAGGCTTACAATTTGCCTCGAATCAACATTTACTGTATTTGGCAATTTGTTGGAGTTTGTTTAGTGGTGATAAGGTTCGAATCTACTCATTCATGAACCTTTAGATAAACCCATTACATAGGATTTTATTGCATTAGTTTAGCACTGATTTTAAATGCAAAAACCCATATAAAACTTTATCATAAAAATTTCCGCCCGACGGTTAGGCTAACCGCGCAGGGAGGGTTAACTACATCGTGTGAACAGGCAGTGGTTAAGTCTTATCTGACAGTTTTATCCGAGCCTTGCTGGCAGTCTCCTGACGTGGCTCTGGTCACAAGACACGGTTCTGCAAACCTCTGTTGTGGCTTCCGACGCGGTTTCAATACGCAGTTTGGACTTAATAATGTGGGTGATTTATTTGTAATGTTTTATATAAACATATAACTTGAGCCCGAACTCCGAAGTCCGAACTTTATAAGTACAGTTCTTTACAATGTGAACCTTTGACATAAGGTTTAGCACCATTACATTGATTTAATACAACCTGCATCAAACCTTGTTCAAAGGTTTATTACATAACCTCCGAAACCCTTTACATTAAACCTTTTGACATTTCGAACATTATAAACACTGTTCAGAACTTTAAATTTCGGGTTTGATATTTCGTCGAACCTTTTAAAAAAGGTTTTTGACATACGTTTAATAAAACCCAACCCATTACATAATGTGCTTTGACATATGACTTCCGAACCCAATTACACTAAAGGTTTTTGGCTATTGCTTTCGGGCTTTAATATAAAACCATTTTACAATAAGGTTATCACATGATCTCCGAACATTATAATAATGTTTTGGGTAGGTTTAATATAAAACCTTTTTGCACCCAAAGGTTTTTAACACCATAGAAGGTTTGTGCCTAAGGGTTTTGACATCCATCCTCCGAACCATTTCAATAAGGTTTATGGTTTGATTTTTTGGTGCTAAGGACTTTTAAGTCCATAAGTTTCTAAAACTTAGGAATAGGACCTAATTTAACAATTCTTCCTAGGAATAGATTTTAGGCTTTTACAAAAGCGGATATTAGACATTTTGGACCTTTAAAAAAAGACTTAGAACAAGTTTTACTTATATAAGTTTTATAACAAACTTTGTTGTTTTCTGTCGCAGGTCGATTTGACGATGTCTTTGATTGACACTTTGAACATTTGCTGGAGTCACATCTAAAATTGATGTCGATCAATGTCGCACATCTGAGCTTTACAAATTTCAATGATCATCTTGATCAATTATTACATAATCAACAATTAAAAATTTTCCAATAACCATCTTGGTTGATTGAGTAATTTCGATACAAATTTTAAAAATTCTAAAGTTGGATCACACCTCCCATCTAAAATAACTTTTGGTTCTCCAAACGTTTTATTTACAATGCTTTTGAAAAACGAATTCAATCCTAGAACCTAGTTACAATCTTACTAGATCTAGATATTACAAAATCATTTAAACATATGGCATGAAGTCAACCAAATTCCACTCAGTACTTGTTTGATCTCCAGTAGGTGACTTGGGTTCTTCCCGAGCTGCTGGTGTCGGTATTGCTTCCTTCGAAAGCATTGGACAATTGTCTTGAACATGCCATGACAATTTGAAAATTTGACAAGTTGACGGCTGGTGAGGGTTCTTGCCCATCTTGTACGTGCAAGAACTAGCTTGCTCTGATACCACTTGATTTGAAAATGACCCGAGTTACTTAGCTCTATTTCAGAGATTGACTGTAGGGGCGTTTACTGGATATGTCACCCTTCAGAAAAGGATGAGATCCAGAGGCTACCTAGCCCTCTACAGAATCTGCCTATAGAAATTTAAAGCAATTAATACTCAGGTTATTAAAATGCGGAATTTTAACCAAGATCGCTTCTAGTCCTTGTACAACATGTGATTGGAAATTTTAAATGAACAGTTACTATGCGAATTAACTATTTAGGCATGAAATAAAGATTAAACCATTTCACATCAATCACACAAATCATACCATAAGACAAAGATGTTTTGTGACGGAGTTCGTCCCACCTGTACTACGTCTCCGGGTCCGCCTCAGAATTGTGCGTCCATTGTATTCCTTAAGTCGAGAGAAAATATGCTACAAGGATTCATCAGTTTCACTATTGATGTTGCAGATATGGACCTTCCCTTGAACAGGCTAACTGCTACAACTCATTTCTTTCAAAACATAAGAAAGGACATGGATGAATCGCATATTAACAACAACTAAGGACTAAAGCTATTGGGACCTTCGACATATTGGTGGTTGAAAGAGTTTCTGAATGTTGAAGTTGAACTCGTCGATTATCAACGTACTTCAATCTTTATGCAAGTATGACACTTTTATCCTTCAATAACCTACAAAGAACAAAATCTCCACCAATACTTTATCTATCGTCTGAAGAGGGCCTACTTCCTCCTGAAGTAGGGAAAATGCTCCTCTCTTGAGATCTCACTCTCAAAAACTTCACTTCAAAAAGTGCTCACACTCTCCATTACATTACAATGAAAAATGATCTCTTCACTCTCTCATGAAGTGCTCACACGCTCTTCATTACATTACATAGAGAAATACTTTCATTTAAAAGTGCCTCCTACACTCTTGTGAAGTGCTCCTACACTCTTCAAAAGTGCTCACTCCATTCTTCAAAAAGTGTTCACACACACTTAACTCATGAAAAGAAATATGCTCTTCTTTTATACATAATAGCTCATCACTTCAAGGCTTACAATCTACCTCGAATCAGCATTTACTGTATTTGGAAATTCGTTGGAGTTTGTTTAGTGGTGATAAGGTTCGAATCAAATCATTCATGAACCTTTAGATAAACCCATCACATAGGATTTTATTGCATTAGTTTAGCGCTGATTTTAAATGCAAAAATCCATATAAAAATTTATCATAAACATTTCCGCCCGATGGTTAGGCTAACCGTGCAGGGGAGGCTTAATTGCACCGTGTGAACAGGCAATGGTTAAGTCTTATCCAATGGTTTTGTCCAAGCCTTGCTGGCAGTCTCCTGACATGGCTCTGGTCACAAGACACGGTTCTGCAAACCTCCGCTGTGGCTTCCGATGCGGTTTCAATATGTAGTTTGGACTTAACACTGTGGGTGATTTATTTGCAATGTTTTATATAAACATATAACCCGAGCCCGAACTCCGAAGTCCGAACTTTATAAGCATATTTCTTTACAATGCGAACCTTTGACATAAGGTTTAGCGCCATTACATTGATTTAGTACAACCCGCATCAAACCTTGTTCAAAGGTTTATTACATAACCTCTGCAACCCTTTACATCAAACCTTTTGACATTTCAAACATTATAAACACTGTTTGGAACTTTAAATTTCGGGTTTGATATTTCATTGAACCTTTTAACAAAGGTTTTTGACATACGTTTAATAAAACCTGACCCATTACATAATGTGCTTTGACATATGACTTCCGAACCCATTTACACTAAAGGTTTTTGGCTATTGCTTTCGGGCTTTAATATAACACCATTTTACAATAAGGTTATCACATGACCTCATTATAATAATGTTTTTGGTAGGTTTAATATAAAACCTTTTTGCACCCAAAGTTTTTTAACACCATAGAAGTTTTGTGCCTAAGGGTTTTGACATCCATCCTCCGAACCTTTTTAATAAGGTTTATGGTTTGATTTTTGATGCTAGGGAATTTTAAGTCCATAAGTTTATAAAACTTAGGAATAGGACCTAATTTAACAATTCACCCTAGGAATAGATTTTAGGCTTTTACAAAAGCAGATATTAGACATTTTGGACCTTTACGAAAAGACTTAGAACAAGTTTTACTTACCTAAGTCTTATAACAAACTCTGTTGTTTTCTATCGCAGGTCGATTTGACGATGTATTTGATTGGTGCTTTGAACATTTGCTGGAGTCACATCTGAAGTCGATGTCGATCAATGTCACACATCTGAGCTTTACAAATTTTAATGATCATCTTGATTAGTTATTACATAATCGACAGTTACAATTTTTCCAATAACCATCTTTGTTGACTAAGTAATTTCGATACAACTTTTAACAATTCTAAAGTTGGATCAAATAAAGCCAGGGATGTCCAAAACTCTATCCAATCTCATCTCCTTGGTAGCAAAAACCATAATAACTAGTGCCACACATATACGTTAAAACCTATTTTCACTATTGTCCAATTCTCCTTCCTTGGTCTTGACATAAACCTGCTCAATACTCTGAGTGCATGGGTAATATTTGGTATAGTATAGACCATTACATCCATTAGTCGAATACACTTGCACATGGAACACAAGAAATGACGTATTCCTCTTCTTATGTCTTGGGAACTCTTCAAAAGATATCTTTGCACCTACATGAATATGAACCTTCCACCAATTCACTATCTTGCATATTAAACCAATGCAATATTGTCTCAACATACTTCCTCTCATTTAACTAGAGCTTCCTATTTTCGTGATATCATTTAATTTCCATGGCCAAAATATAGTTTGCAGCACCAAGATCCTTCATGTATTTGGAGGACAATTGGGTCTTCAAATCGTGAATAATTTCTTTGTTATTTCCAATCAGAAACATATCGTCCACATACATGACGAAATAAATAACATAGTAACCAATAATTTAAAATATACACACTCATTTGATTTTATTATTGTGAAGCCAAGTCCCCATATATACGTATCAAATTTCTCATACGAAATCCTTCGTAACTGTTTGAACCCATACAAATAATTGTTTAACCTGCATAATTGTTCTTTCTCACCCTTCACCGCAAAGCCTTCACGTTGCATCATATAGAATTTTTTTTCGAGATCGCCATGAAGAAATGTTGTATTCACATACATATGTTCTACCTCAAAATCAAAAGCAACAACAATAGATAAAATTAATATAATAGAATCTAACTTGGAAACAAATGAAAAGATATAACCAAAATAAATTCCCAACACATGGGAATAACCTTTTGCCACCATTCGAGCTTTGTATTTCTCCACCTTGCCTTCTGCATTATTCTTCTTATTAAACACCCATTTACAACCAATGGGTTTCCTTCAATCTAGCAACTCCATGAGGTCCCAAGCCTCATTTTTCTCCAAAGATGCCATTGAATCATCCATGGCCTATTTCCAAAGTTTTCCATCCTATGAATCCACTGCCTCCCTCACTGCTTATGGGATCTTCATTAGTAATAGATAAAGAAAGCCTTTAACAAAAAGTAGGTGGAATATGCCTCTTTGGATGCCTTCTCTCTCAAACTAATCTTCTCAAAATTGGAGTTTGTGGCTCTTCTTATTTTCATTCTTATTATGTTGTAGAGTCTTATTCCTTCTCCTTCAATTCAAACTCTATCTTTTCAGGTTCCTTTGGTAGGAATTCTTGTTTAAGAGCATCCTTCACCTATATAAACATGAGATCTGAGTTGTACACAACCTTCCTTGTTTCTCGGTTCCAAATATTATAACCTTTTAAACAATCCTTATATCCAATAAAAACGTGCCTTTCATATTTATTAACAATTTTGGTTCTTTTCTCCTTTGGAATGTGTACATATGCATCACAATAAAATATCTTGAGATGTGAAAGAGAGGGATTCTTACAATTCCATACCTCATGTGGATTCTTATCCTCAAATTTTGATGAAGTTGATTTGTTAACGACATAACATGCAGTATCTACTCCCTCTTCCCAAAATTCTTATCCTAACCCGACACCATTGAGCATGCTTCTTTTCTTTTCCATCAACATCCTCTTCATTCTTTCTACAACTCCATTTTACTAAAGTGTGTATGAAGTAGTATTTTTCCATTCTATACTACAGTTCTTATAGAACTCTTCAAATTCATTTTTGAAGATATCTCCACCATTACCTATCCTCAACATCTTAATATTCTTCTTTGTCTCATTTTCCACCACAACCTTAAATTCTTTAAACTTTTCAAAGAAATTAGTATTTCTTCCCAAGAAAATATATCCATGTATTCCTAAATATGTCATCTATAAATGAGACATAGTACACATAATTACCGTGTGATGGAACTCACACCGGTCGAAAAACATCACTGTGAACAGTCTATAGTATCTCTTTCTCCCTATTAGATCTAGAGGGAAAACTCACCTGATTCTACTTCCCATATACACAATGCTCACAGAAATCAAAACTGAGAGGCAAACTAGACAGACCTTATAACATACCATTAACATGCAATATTTGAAGGCCCTTCTCTCCAATATGTCCAAGCCTCTGATTACATAGCATGGTATTTTCTCGAGAGACGACTACATTTTCTCTTCCACTTTCAAGAACCACATAATTATTGCAACCATCAATAAAAGTGCTACCTAGAAGCTTGTCAGTATTTCCAATCCACTTCTTGCATCAATATGAGTGATCCTTGAAATATCTTACATGTATGTTTCTCGAACAATGTTTTTACACCTACGTCATCCATATTACTTACATAAATCATATTTCTCGCCAATACGGGAATATGCGAAACACCAAGAAGTGTTCTAATCCTTCCACCTTGTAACTTCAGCTTGAATTTTCCACATCGATGATTCTAGCCTTCCTGTCATCCCCTACAAAGACATCACCACCATCATATTTAGCATACTCGCAGAACCACTCCCTATAGGGAGTGAAGTGAAAGGATGCACCTAAGTCAATTAATCACGCCTCATGATCTACATGTGTACTTGAATACGAATCCAAGTACATGTCCACAGCTTCATATGAGGTGGTATTTTCCTCTACACGAGGAGCATCATCAGATCGCTTTACCTTCTAGGGAGCTTTAGATCTACACTCCTTTTCGTAGTGCCCTTCCTTTCCTTATATTGAGTACACATTTACACGTTTTCGTGGAGATTTAGATCTCCCACTCGAGGACTTATATTTTATTTTATTCTAGGACCTTCCTTGTACTAACAAGGAATATCTATTACGATTCTCCATATATTTTCGTCTCATCTCCTCTGAAAAAATCGATGAGACAATTTCATAAAAATTCTAGGTAGTTGTATTACTACGTATTGCAACAACGAGACTCTCCCACGAATCTGGTAGAGAACATAGAAAAATGATTTACTTATATTCATGTGATTTTTTTATGTCAACAAATAACAACTTGTTCACCACAACATTAAAGGCATTCAGATACTCCGTTACCGAGTCTCCAACCTCCATCCTGAGGTGATACAATTTTTTCCACAAGAACAGTTTGTTCATGAGAGACTTAGATTGGTACAAAGTCATGAACTTGACCCAAAAATCATTCACCTCATCCTCCCGTGATAAATGCAACAATACTGAATTTGAGATAGACAACCATATTGTGTTATTTTCCTTTCGATCCAAATTTTCATGGTCTTTTGCTATCATTGACATTGGTTTAGTACTAATATCTACCGTGTTCGACTTATCCCTACCCACTAATACATCCTCCATATTGAGCTTCCACAACTCAAAAATTTGTCCATTTAATTACTTGATTTGTATCTTTCCACTGTTCACCCTATTCTTTCACTGCAAGTATCGATCTAGCAGATCTCCCACTAAGTAGGGTCTACAAGAGGCCCGAGCATAACCCTTAGCAGCAAAGGTGTCCCCTTGAAACCGAAACAAGTCTCATACCAAATGTAGCTTTTAGCCCTATACAAAAATTACGTGCAAACAAATTCATAAAGTAAAAAATATATGATAGCGAGAACATAAAATAAAGATACATAGAAATTTTCCACTCGATCCCAAAATAGAGACTACAAGATTTATTTTTCATTATATCGCTTTCAATGTTACAGTACATATATATACACGTCTAAGAATTCATAAATCCCAATCCACTAACCATGGATTATAACATAATTGTATTTTCCTTTACGAGATATAAAAAATACCATGGGTAGAATACCATCACACCCAAAACCGACTGAAAAACCTATCCAGAAAACCATGGTTATGTCTTCTCACTGTCTTTGGGGCTTCCCTCCATCCTTGGTTCCACCCAAATATTATTTTGGGCTTCCACCACCCTGCAGCGTGTGCCACAACGTAAAACACATGGAACTAGTCATGGAAAAAATATAACACACGCCCAAGAATTTGTGTCAATGCATCACTTTGGAGGGAAAATTGTGACAAAGGTCCACCCTTTATGGAATTGATTTTCATGAGGGTCCATATAGGGATACATATGAACTGTAGGGAATTGGTTGAAGTAGTGGTTCATATCGCGAGGCCATATTTATGATCGTAATGGAAATTTTTTTTCACACATTATATTTACCAATGGTATTGAAGGCATGAAGAATTCTATAAATAATGAGCATCACCTCCTATCTTAGCATTGATAGTTCCCACATCTTAGCCCCCAAGACCATGATCAAATTAGGATAACCCCATCCTTATGGGGATTCGACAATAACTTTAGGCTAAAGTAAGGACTAATTTCTATGACATGGTGTTTTGGAACACTTTATACTAGGGTTTATCATATTGGGTTTAATACTATGGCTTAACATTGAATTTAATATTAGAGTTTATAATGTTTGGTTTAATAATAACGTTTACAATATCGAATTTGATATTGATTTTATAATATTGAATTTAATATTAAGATTTAATATTGAGTTTGATTTAAGGTTTTATAATATTTGGTTTAATTACGCCGATATGCATATCCCCTTATCAGAAATAGCATCTTTTGTGATTATGCTAATTAATATTTTTGATCTGATGGTCTAGATTGAAAGATGCCGGTATATTCTCGTCGTCGCCACTCAATCAATGAATCAAATCTACCCCACTAACTTCCTTGCATATCTAAAACATGTGAATAAACCATACTTAAATTAAAAATTTACAAATCTTGATTAAAAATTTACTATACCATTTATTAATGGCCAAATATCAAGATTAACAAGTAAAATAAATCTGAAACATTAAACCTTCTCACCATTCTGCAACGTGTCCCTGTGCCTTTGAAATGAGCCATAGTGGCGGCGCGCAGTGGAATTGGGGAATTTGATGTGGTTGCCTCACAGGTTGTACCCAATAATTCATTCTGCAACGTGTCCCTGTGCCTTTGAGACGAGGCAGAGTGGCGGAAGGCGGTAGAATTAGGGAAGTTGAGGGGAGAAATGGATTCGGAAACAACATGAAACAACATGAAACATTTCATTGCATATATAGCACCTCTCTATAATCTACATGGATTCGATGACCCGACGGACTAGTGAACTTTGCTCACTCTGGGCCATTTGGTTGTTCGACACAAGCATTAACTCTATTGAATGGATATTGTGCGATAGAGTCAATTTCATTCATCCACAGTTGAAATGAGAGGAATTTTTAGATTCAGTGTTATTCAATTCATGAAAAAGCGGAAGCGAGCTCGCTGGATCTCGCTAGGGTTAAAGTATGTATAGATATAGTTAAGCGATGGCACCTCCCTGCACTGCTGGGTTTTACAGAATAATAAACCTAAGAATTTAGAGAATTAGCGGCCGACACTTCTTCTCATTCAAGGTTTTGGGGCCGATGGGATGCTAGGATGGGATACCCAAATTTGCGATCTAGGAAAGCATTTTGATGTCCTCATACCAGATCTCATATTCTCTGGGGACTCTACCACCACCAGCACCGAGCGGAGTGAGATATTCCATGCAGAGTGCATGAAGGGTATGGTGGAATTTCTGGGGATAGAGAGCGTGATCGTGGTGGGGCATAGCTACGGTGGCTTCGTTTCCTTCTGGATGGCGCACAAATACCCTAATCTTGTCCAATGTCTAATTATCATTAGCTCCGCAGTTTTCATGACGCCGTCGACCTACGATTCTCTTCTCGAAGAGTACGACTTCGACGACATTAAAGACCTACTTGTTCCCATCGATGCCAAAGGCTTGAAGATCTCCTTGAATTTTGACTTTTACAAGTTCCCATGGCTTCCTCATTTGATTTACGAAGACCTATGGCAGGTATATATACATAAAATAATGTTCATGCTTATATACTGTCATTCTGATTGTTCTGTGGAAATGCTATCTTGAATTTTTATCGAAACTGATTGTATTTCTAATTGAATTCTCCGATATAGGTTATGGAAGGAAACAGAGAGAAAAAGGTGCAGGTGGTGGATGCCATAATCATTGGTTCAAATAATATGCAAGCACTGCCAACAATAAACTAGATTGGCTTCTTAGCCATATACTATATTCGATAATCTTATAAAAGATCCTAATATTTTGAAATGATTCAACGTCGTTTAATTTCTTATTGTCTCACAGGACGTTCTAATTGTGTGGGGCGAGAAGGATCGATTTTTCAGGTTGGAAGAGGCCTATGTTTTACAAAGGTAACAACCTCCTTAGCCAAATAATTGATTTCCTTAATGTAGAAGAATCAAATTAGTCACATTTAGTATTATATTCTCCAAGGAGAAGTTAATTTTTGTCCTATAATATTTGCAGACATATCAGAGAGAGGGCTAATGTTGTGGTGATAAAAGAGTGTGGGCATGTTCCACCGTTGGAGAAACCCAAGGAGTTGAACCAGACGATACGCAAGTTTCTCGAGTCACATAATTAAACATAAAGCATGGACACCCTGAAAATGATAGGTGACATTAACGATGACTAGGATGTTCATAATGCATTGAATTTGTTCTACCTGACATGGGCGATGACATATTTATCAACATCTCACCACCGTAACACGTGTTGAATCTATAATAGTATATCAAGATCTATTGCAATGGTTTCATCACTTGATCAAGAGCGAATGGAGTGGAACCCTGAAGGAAATGACATGGAACCAGGAGAAGAGTGAACGTTGTTCAAAGCTAAAACTGACAGTATATCGCATGGCACAAAGGCGGTAAGCTATATTTTAGAATTTGGAGCGATCCCATAGACTTAGAGACGCGTGTCCTTGAGCAGTTTGAAAAAAACCTCCATCATCGCAAGTTAAAATTCAATCATCTACACTGTGCGATATCCATCGATGCACGTCGGATCATTCGAAGAAATACGACGTGCTTCCAATCGTTGGATGGGAAGGTCCGTTGGCGTTGGGGCCGTGCATATATATTGATAGTAGCTAAGGGTGCAGTTTGAAAAAGGTGAGATGTGTGTTCACATTGATAGGATTTTATATATGTAGCCCAACATCAGTTATGGTCACGGTTTATGGAGTAAATGATATCACTAAAGAATAGTATAGTCCGACCTTGTTATATGGACCGTGTTCCAAATCACAGCAACCTTTGACATAACATGTGTATGTGTGTATTGACCGAGGAGATACTTGGGAAGGTATAACGTGCACGGGCGTTGACGTTAAGACAGGCTTGGTAAGTTAAAAGGCAAAAGGCGCATATAAAATAAATGAGGTTGAAGGATGGTTATAAACGAAATGCTCTATGAACATTTATCTCGTGTACATGTAGATTGAATATAAGTCGAGGTTAAAATAAAAGATTTACATTTGAATTTAATCAAAGCATAAACCAAATATGCATAATGGATATGGACCGATTATATATTTGATTTTGACTTTGATTTTATTTTTATTCGTTGATTTTTATATTTTTCATTTTATTCGTTTTTATTTTTATTTTTATCTATTTATTTATTTTATTTTTATTTATATTTTATATGTTTTATATTTTTATTTCTAATTTATTTAATTTATATATATATATATATAAAGCTTAAATAAAATTTATTATAAAATAAGGTAACTGATGTTATGAGTTTTGAATCAACTAACATATAATTATTAAAAATAAAATAATTCTTTATATATTTAAACTATAAATAGTATTTCATTATTCTTAATATTTAATTTATTCAAAAATGTCAATTGTTAATCTCAATCAAAACACGCACGACCAGGCCGAACTCTTTGATACGCACAAGAGTTAATACAAAGTCTACTCCTTCATTGTACCTTTGCACCCTTAGGGGCAAATGCTAGTAATAGTATTATTCTTAGGGTTAACTTCTTATATATTCATCCATTTCTTTGTCGAGAGTCGTTTTAATTTCGATATATTGATATCTGTTTTATGCGTGAGATATTAAAAATTGGTTGTATGGGTGTAGTTTTCATCAGATTTGTGGTTCATATATATATGTTAAATATTTTTTGAATTTCATATAACATAACATAGAACTTCAACAAAGAGGAAAATCGACTGATTGATAGCGCAAGTAATTTAGAAAGGAGAGAAATTTTTACATTATTATTTTTATATTTAATGGCTTAGTTTGCAGTGATAACAAGTTCTTAAGTTTCTTTATTCAATTTCATATAAGGTAACAAGTTCTTAGGTTTCTCCCCTACAAGTTTTTGGTTTCTCCCCTTTTCATCACAAGGAATATATATATATATATATATATATATATAATTTGGTTTTTTCCTTTTTCATAGTAGGGAAAAAATATATATATTATTGTTATTATATTTAATGGGTTTTTTTTTTTTTTGGAAATTTTTGTTGAAGGAAAAGTTATTAATAAAATATGGTGTATAAATTGGCTTTTTTTATTTTGTGAATGAGAATGTGTTTCAAGTTATCACTTTTTATTCATTAGAAGACTATTATGTTTTAAGAGCATTTTTTTGTGATATTTTAGAAAAAAAATATTAATAAGGTGGAGTCAATAAAATATTTTTTAATTTATTTTTTTGTAATATATATATATATATATATATATATATATATATACACTTTTTTTTTAATTCTAAAAATAAAATTATTGCATAGATATTTAGTTCCATGTTGTTTTATTTGTGAATGAAATGCATATAGGTTAAAATGCATGGAAATATATATGTAGGAATTATGGAGAAGAAAATTCTATGAATTTTTTTCCTAATTTTTCATTAATTTGCAATATAAATTTCCATTCATTTTTCCTACAAATGCATTATTGTTGATTAGGCTTTTTAAATTTTCATCAAATTCTTAGAAGTAATGCTTTGATGTTATAAGTAATTTTTATAGTGAGTCTTATATATGTGTAATTTCTATGATCAATAACATAATAATAGTGTGATTTTTTTATGTGCATACATGCTCTCTCATCCTCTCTTAATTTCTATCATGGTATCACAACTATATCTAGCTTGACTCAATTCGCTCTTATAATCTATTCTATTAACATTAATATTGATAAATAATATTAATAATGTTTATGGTGATTAATATTATGAATGATATTACTATTGATACCGAAATTGACGCTATTAATATAAATAGTTTTAACATCATTAGTGATAAGTAGTATTTTTAAAATATTGATTCGTAAGATTTATTAATCTCTTTATTAATTATGTGAGTTTCTCATTCATTTGTATTTAAAATATTTATTCCTAGTCTTTACTAATTTTTTTTGTTTTTTATAGGTATCCCTTGGCCTTGTTGATCTCTTATGTTCTTAATATTTTTTTCCTGTAGGTTCCCCAAATATTGGGGTTTAAATATTAGTCCTAGAGTTTAATACTAATGCATGGTCCAATTTCACATTATGAAAAACATTGACTCAATATGAAAATCAACCATGGGAAACCATTCTTAATTAGCATTAGCCATAGTCGATCAATGTCATTCATGATCAAATGTTACATTCTGAAAAATATTGTCTCAATATGAAAAGTACCCATGGCCAACCATGGTCATAGTTGGTCCAACATCGGTTAATAATATTAACAATCAGTAAGGTTGATTGATCACTTCCGGTTTATAATTTGTTGGGTAATGGTTTTCCCTTGGGTTCACCAATTCCTTTTATTTATAATATTAAACCCTTGGGTTTATTAGTTCTTTTGGTTTATAATATGAATAATTGATCAATGTCATCCATGATCAAATGTCACATTCTGAAAAATATTGTCTCAATATGAAAGTCACCCATGGCCAACCATGGTCATAGTTGGTCCAACGTTGCATTGTGACAACAATTGTCTCAATGTTTAAATCAATTCCCTTGGGTTCACCAATTCCTTTGGTTTATAATATTAAAACCTTGGGTTTATTAGTTCTTTTGGTTTATAATATGAATAATCGATCAATGTCATCCATAATCAAATGTCACATTATGACAAATATTATCTCAATATGAAAATCACCCATGGCCAAACATGGTCATAGTTGGTCCAACGTTGCATTGTGACAACAATTGTCTCAATGTTTAAATCAATACCCTTGGGTTCAACAATTCCTTTGGTTTATAATATGAATAATCGATCAATGTCATCCATGGTCAAATGTCACATTCTGACAAATATTGTCTCAACATGAAAATCACCCATGGCCAACCATGGTCATAGTTGGTCCAATGTTTCATTGTGACAACAATTGTCTCAATGTTTAAATCAATTCCCTTGGGTTCACGAATTCCTTTGGTTTATAATTTGTTGGGTAATGGATTTCCCTTGGGTTAACCAATTCCTTTGGTTTTTAGTATTAAACCCTTGGGTTTATTAGTTATTTTGGTTTATAATATGAATAATCGATCAATGCCATCCATGATCAAATGTCACATTCTGACAAATATTGTCTCAATATGAAAGTCACCCATGGCCAACCTTGGTCATAGTTGGTCCAACGTCACATTGTGACAACAATTATCTCAATGTTTAAATCAATTCCCTTGGGTTCACCAATTCCTTTGGTTTATAATATTAAACCCTTGGGTTTATTAGTTCTTTAGCTTTATAATATGAATAATCGATCAATGTCATCCATGATCAAATGTCACATTCTGACAAATATTGTGTCGATATGAAGATCACCCATGGCCAACCATGGTCATAGTTGGTCCAACATCGCATTGTGACAACAATTATCTCAATGTTTAAATCAATTCCCTTGGGTTCACCAATTCCTTTGGTTTATAATATTAAACCCTTGGGTTTATTAGTTTTTTTGGTTTATAATATGAATAATCGATCAATGTCATCCATGATCAAATGTCACATTCTCACAAACATTTTCTCTATATGAAAATCACCCATGGCCAACCATGGTCATAGTTGGTCCAACGTCACATTGTGACAACAATTGTCTCAATTTTTAAATCAATTCCCTTGGGTTCACCAATTCCTTTGGTTTATAATTTGTTGGGTAATTATTTTCCCTTGGGTTCACCAATTCCTTTGGTTTATAATATTAAACCCTTGGGTTTATTAGTTTTTTTGGTTTATAATATGAATAATCGATCAATGTCATGCATGATCAAATGACACATTCTGAAAACATTGTCTCAATATGAAAATCACCCATGGCCACATTGTCTCAATATGAAAATCACCCATGGCCAACAATGGTCATAGTTGGTCCGACGTCGCATTATGACAACAATTGTCTCAATGTTTAAATCAATTCCCTTGGGTTCACAAATTCCTTTTGGTTTATAATTTGTTGGGTAATGGTTGTCCCTTGGGTTCACCAATTCCTTTGGTTTATAATATTAAACCCTTGGGTTTATTAGTTCTTTTGGTTTATAATATGAATAATCGATCAATGTCATCCATGATCAAATGTCACATTATGACAAATATTGTCTCAATATGAAAATCACCCATGGCCAACCCTGGTCATAGTTGGTCCAATGTTGCATTGTGACAACAATTGTCTCAATGTTTAAATCAATTCCCCTGGGTTCACCAATTCCTTTGGTTTATAGTATTAAACTGTTGGGTTTTATTCATCTCTATTGTTTTTAATATTTCCCTTAGCCTTATTAATCGCTTAGGTTTTTAATATTTATCCCTTGGGTTCACTCATTCCTTTGGTTTATAATATTAAACCCTTGGGTTTATTAGTTCTTTTGGTTTTTAATGTTAATCACACATTCGGTTTATTACTCTCTTGAGTTTAAAATACTAATTCTCACGGTTTGTTAATTTCTTAGATTTTTCGTTTAAAATATTAATTCTTAGGGTTTATTAATCTCTATTGTTTATAATATTCATCCGTTAGGTTTATAATATTTATCCCTTGGGTTCGCTGATTCCTTTGCTTTATAATATTAAACCCTTGGGTATATTAGTTATTTTGGTTTATAATGTTAATAATCCCGTTGGTTTATTAACATCTTATGTTTAAAATACTGATTCTTATGAACTATTAATTTATTAGGGTTTTTAGTTTAAAATATCAATTCTTACGGTTTATTAATCTCTTGTGTTTTTAATATTGATCCCTTATGTTTATAATATTTATCCCTTGGGTTCACCAATTCATTTGTTTTATAATATTTAAACCTTTGGTTTATGATGACATTGGGTTTGTATTATTAATTATCCCTTGGGTTTATTAATATCTTAGGTTTTTTGTTTTTAAATATTGTTTCATATGCTTTATTACTCTTTTGAGTTTAATATATTAATTCTTAAAGTTTATTACTTTCTTATGTTTTTGGGTTTAATATTATTAATATATTAATATATATTATTAATAAATATTCTAATATTTATTAATAATGTTTATTAATAATATTATAATATTATTAATATATATTATTAATAATATAACCAACTATGATATAATATATATTATTAATATATTATTAGTTCTTTTAGTTTATTAATAATATAACCATGTATGATATTAATATATTAATAAATATTAAAATATTATTTATTATTAATATTATTATTATATTAATAAATATTATTAATATATATTATATATATTTCAAGTTAATATATAGTATGTATATAGTTAATATTATTAATATATTAATAAATATTATAATATTATTAATATATCAATCTATATTATTAATATATATAAAATATTTTTCTGATTTTAATCATAATTAATATATTAATAAATATTCTTATTAATATATAATATATATATTTCAAGTTAATATAATAAAAGTATTATATATAATATTTATTTATTGATATATAAATTGATGTGATGGGTAGTTGATATAGTCTTATCGGCGTATATCAACCACATTGGTAAATGTGGTTGTAAATCTATTCTATATACGCCTATCGGCGTATATCAACCACATTAGTAAATATAGTATGGTTGTGCTAGTGTTAGGATCTATAATATTTGTTTTAATACTGTAATGTTTAAATTGTACATAAATATATAGAATGTCATATTTTGACAAACATTGCTACAATGTCACAATCAATTTGACAATGTTACATTATGATACAATTTATTCAATATTGAGGTTTAAAATTGGGTTTATAATAATGGGTTTAATACTAGTCTTTATAACATTTAGTTTGACATTAGAGTTTAATATTGAGTTTATGATATTGGTTTTACTATGGAGTTGTGTTTAATAAGACTTTTTGGAGTTGAAAATTTTGAGGTGAAATCTTGATTTGTGTTATTTTAAACTTGTTTTCCTGATTGCATATATGGATTCCCTGCGATGAAAAAACCTTAGGGAACTTCGATTTTGAAGAGTTTACCCATAAAACTTGTTATTTCAATGAATTCCTTCTAGAATTTAGACAAATTAGATGGAAAAATAAGTAGGAAAACTTTTCAAAATGTAGCATTAAAGACAACTAGATATAACAATATTGATATATAAATAAATGTGTTTAGGATTAATCCTAATGATGTGATTAATTCCAAAGACATTTATCTACATTATATATCACAAAATTCTTAGATCTAATAATATAATATCTTATAACTATAACATAGTAATATTAATTATTATAAATATAATATAATAATACTATATGGTACTTATTATATATGAATTAAGATGTTATGTGATTTTGTTGTTTTTTAGAATGCATTTTTGAATGCATAAATGGATTAAGTAGCCTAAAAAGCCCATATGGGGATATAATTCTATATATTAAACAACTTAAACTTTTAAAAATCTCTCACCTATTTTTTGTTAAAAATAGCAATGACCATTTAGTATATAAGCTAGACAAAGTCTATTAATTACATCGTAGGGTGTTCTTATTTGAAAAAAAGTCCCCTAGGTGCCACTGGATCAAATATTAGAAGATTGAAATGGTTTAGGCCATTAGATCCACAAGTAAATAGTTTTATATATGTTTTTTTATAATGTTATTTTTTTTAATAAGTATTTAGGTTTTGATGAATTTTAAGTTAAAATGATGTTGTTAAAATTTTTTTAGATTTAAATAAAAATTTATATCATAAAATTAAACTACACACAAACCAATTAATTTAAACTACATGATAAAAAACAATATAAAAGAAGAAAATAACTATTTATATATTTAAGCATTACATTTTTGTTCCAAATAAAATAATCCATAAAACCAACCCATGGTATTGACCCATGGTATTCACGTGGAATGTAGTTTATTTAAAGGGGGAAATTAAGATAGCCAAGATCAACCTCAACTCTAGATCTACCAAGACCCAAGAGAGATCAAATGTCTTGATATACAAACCTCTTTTAGAATGAAAATAGAATTGATCCATCTCATAAATAATATAGATCTACACTAATTATTTAATAAAATTATTTTTAAATGTTTATAACCATTATTCTCTTAAAATTTTACTTAATAAAATGCAACTAATTTTTCATACATCCAAATATAAATAGTTTTTCTTGTTCTATATTATTTTTGTTAAAACTATTTTAATATTCCAAAAATACATGGTTTTTTTTGTTATATATTATTTATCTTACAATTGTTTTATTATTTATAAGTAGTATTTCTTAATATATAAAAAATTAAATTAATAATGAAAAATTTAAAACCTTTAATTACTTAATTGTAATAGTTTGTAACTATATAGCAATTTCTAACTACATACATACTCTTTGTGATTTTTTTTGTTAAAGAATATCAAATTTCTTCCCTTAAAAAAAAACTATATACATATCTTTAATTACCTAATTGTAGCTAAAAATGCTTAATTTTTTTTTACTTTATAATCATAAATTTTTTTCATATTATATGATGTCAAATTTACTCCACTTTTATTCTGAAATTTTAAACAATGTTTTTCACTACATAATTTTAGCTTTTATAAATTTTTTGTTTTTCAATTCCAAACAAAACTTACAAAAGAAAAGATCCACTCGGTCCTTAGTGTAGATTATTGTTTTAGAAAAATTACACTATGTGATTAAAAATATAGTAAGTTGAGACAACCCTAAGGGGTTTTTTTGTACAAGTTTTATCATAACCTTTCCTTCCATCCAATATATAATGTAGAGTCTTTTGAAGAGAGAGAGTATATTCTAGTTTATAACCTTATCCACAATCAAAGAAAATGGCTACAAATTTCAGAAGTTAATAGTTTATAACTTGATACACAATAAAAGAAAATGGCTAGGGATGTCACAAGTTATCATTCGCATAGTGATGTATTGACTTTCTCAGTTGAAATGGATCCTATTAGATGCACAATGATGTATTGACGTTCTCAATTGAAATGGATCCTATTAGATGCATGGTGTCTAGAGACACTAAAACTTTCAATATATATATATGTTATGACATCCATGTTGTCTACAAACCATCCAAATTTTCCATCTTATACAAGAATTTCTAACAATAACCGCTCAATTTATTTTGAAACCCCACCCATGCTCGAGAGATCACACTGTAAAATCAAATGTTCTTGTGGTTTTTTTAAAGGGTTCATAAACAAAAGAGACAATGAGAAAGTCAATATTGTGGTATAATAACTTATTTTTGAATCATTATGACAAACAAAACATCACATTAGCTCACAGAATATATCTAATGTTATAAGGATCTCAGATGATAACAAAGTTTATCTAATGTTATAAGGATCTCAGATGATAACAAAATTTTGAATCATGATAACTAGGTGACGACCAAAACTAAGTTGTAGCCACAAGAAAAAAATCACAACAACTCACAGAATATATCCAAGGTTGCAATGAACCCCATACATAGCGATGGATGTCATGGGAATTTTAGTGCACATAGAACACCAACCTAAAAATTCTATACACTTGATCAATTTAGTATAACCTAAATCAATTTAGAATAACCTAAGATGTTTAGATTGGATGTGGAGGTGGATGGTACAATAATTAAGGATGCTACTTAAAGGGTAAGGGAAATTAGATACTATATCCTTCCACCAAATCTATAAAAGTGAGACTTGTAGACTATAGTTTTGCCTAGAAACATACATATGATGCTAGAATTTTACGATTGGGTAAAGTTTTGATGGGAAAATATATTGGAATGGGAGAAAATTTTAGTGTTCTGCTATTTTTGCGGTAGAGAGTGGGTGGTACCCTTAGGGTTCTGCTTATGTTGTGGTAGAGAGTGGGTAAATTTTTTATGGGAAAATATGTTGAAATGGTAGGAAATTTTAGGGTTCTGCTACTGTTGTGGTAGAGAATGGTTGTTGTGCTTAGGGTTATGCTACTGTTGCAGTAGAGAGTGGGTGTTGCACTTTTTCCTGTTGCAAGAGTGGAGCCAATTGTACATGTGACCCTTGCAGTTGCAAATTATTAATTAATAATATATGTGATGGAGACTTGATAGCTATGGTTGGATACATTATGTTATGTGTTAAATGGCAAGGCCCTATGGATATAAAATACAAATTTTTTCTAATAAGCCATCACTTAGTGCCTCTACTTTAGAGGTGAAGTTTACAGTTTATATTTCATGGTTTTTTGTTGTAAATATCCATGTGTTTGTTTACTATTTGTGCAATGATTTTCCAAATAAAATTGCATTGTAAAATTTTTATAATGTATTTTCAAGCACATCACTTTCTACATAGCTTTAGTGAAAAGGCTTGTGAGGCCCACCAAGTGCAACATGAAATGATGTGAAGCCCACTAGGTGCAAAATGAAACAATGTTAGAACTTTAAGATTTAAGAACTAAGCACATGAGTTGGCATCTCATTTGGGTTTTTATGTCACAATGAAATTTATTGGAGTCATTCAGAGTAGCCAAGTGAGTGGCCCTTGGGGTTTGTTGTTGTTTTACAGGTCAATGAAAATTGTCCTTTTTATTTTATTCCAATCATAAATTCCATAAATGATTTTTTATCATTGATTTTTACTCAAAAATTCATATTGGTTATCGTTCATCTCTATTCACAAATTTTTAAATTCTATAAAATATAAATTTATAATTTACATAGTTATAATTTCATGTAACATTTGATAGAATTTTTGAGGGAATTGTGTAGATATACTATAATATTTTGATCAAGGGAGACATTTCAATATTGAAAAGGAGCACAATTTTTTATTAAATATTTTCTATTGGATCTTGGAATTTGATTAAGTGATCTCTCTTTATATTCTAACTTTTAATGACATTTTGTATACTAAATTTTATATTAACTGATCTCATATATATCTCACAATTGAATTTATGCCTTACTCCGTTTCCTTTGCAACATGTGGTGCAATTGCTAGTTAATATTAATATTAGAGACTAACCTAATTAATTAATATTAATATTAGATTCTTTCCATACAATTTCTAATTATTAACGTGGTTGATATATCCATATAGTGTTATATGAACCAGATTTATTATTGAGTTACAATCATAATGGAAAGTGGTATCCATCCATGGTATTTAACCATAGTATTCACCCATAGTATTTATCCATGATAATTACCAATGGTATTGAAGGTTTAACGAATACTATAAATAATGAGAATCTTAGCCTCCAAACATCATGATCAATTTAGCAGAGCTCCATGCTTGCTTATGACTCTTGGGGCTTAACTTTGACATAGTGTAAGGATTAATTCCAAGCATTGTGGCACTTTTGAAACATCCAAATACAATTCTCGGTTTACTCCATGTCTCCTATAATCTTGTTTGCAAACAAGGTCCAATATATTAAGGTTTGGAGCATAGGAGGGCTATTTTGGCATCAATAATAGCCACCACTTAATTTCAAGATACAAAAGGTTTGAAATGTGGTGGAAGGGAAACTTATACTAAAGTATTCATATTATTGTTGTTGTATTTATGTTAGGGTTTTATTATGGAAACTTAATTTGTAAGGTAATGTAAATAGTTGTGAAGCTATTTCCCAAGGAAGCAAAGAAACTCAAAATTTTGTAAGTTGGGTATTGATGAGTTAAATTAGAGAATGTGCTCTATTACTAATAGGGTTTGATAGATGTTATACTTATTGGATAAATTGATGGCTTATGCAACAAAAGAAAAATTAACAGTTTATGAACTACACAATTACATTTAGTTGATATACCCTTATGGCCATAATTTCTAACCCAAAACATTGTTTTAAAAACCATGGCTCTGCTAAATAGTCATATATATTTTTATATCTATGCTCTTGATAAGTCCACTCTTAATATATATATATATATATATATATATATATTTATTTATTATTTTTTTTTGGACCATGTATTTTATTTGAGTTTGAATGTAAAAAAGATTATCTTCAGTTTTACTTTAATTTCATATGAGAAATGTTTTTCCAAATCTTAGTTCATTATTTTTTTTTTGCTTTTTCTAAAGCCCATGAAATGACACAGACCAGCAGATTCCTACATCTAAATTGGTAAAGATGGTAAAGAGCCCATCTGCAAAATTTTTTAGTGATAAGTTTTCTGTGTAATTTAATTACAGTTCCTTATTAGGTGGGGTGTTTCTACTAGTGTTACCCATATTACAGTTATTTTATTATTGGTTTGCATTACATAAAAAAATCAGTTCTGACGCGGTAATGAGATTCCGTCGTGAATATGAGGGAATCAAGAAGTGCATGTGGACAGAAATGACGAATGAGGAGACAACTGAAAAAATATGACAATGCTGCTAAAAATTTAAGAGAGCGCCATAGAAAAACTAATTTCCCCGACCACAACAGCGTCCATTACAAGGTCCACACCAACCACGAACCGCCACCAGACTTCTAGCCACCCACGTTAAGCAGGGGGGCTCGAACTATGATAGTGTGGGTGGTCGTCTGGCCGCTGCAGAGGCTTGTTGGGGCAGGCAAATTTGATTTTGCATGACGTCCTCTCAAAAGGCTACCGCATTGTCATATGCTTTTTCGCTTGTGTTCTTCTACTATTTATTTTTGTATGGTTTGCTGTGTCCAAATAATGTATACCTTTTAGATCTTTCAAATTCAATTAAATTTATAACAAGACCATATATAAGTTATCATATCAGAAGATTAAATGACAAAGCGAGAAGCGAAACGATAAGAAGATTCTCCATAGTTTAAACTCTTGATTTCCCCTTAATTCCCAATGGCTTTCTTTTAAAATCCTTCATTATGTGCGTCAAAATCACCAATTTAATGCAGTTACTAAGTGACAAAGGAGCATCGCGTGGGGATCACTGTCTTGTATCTAAAACCAGTAACTAAAACCAGTTAGGAAGTACTGGTTTTGGTCAATTTTACTAAGAAAAGGGCCAAAGTCGTCCTTGTTGTTTTTTTTTAAACCCTAAGGGAGACCTCAACACTTAATTGCATGTAGAATCTGGGTAATCAAGTTGTACATTCAGCTAGATTGGTTGGAATATTAATATACAATTTCTTTTAAAATTTGTGTATATTTCTCTCTACACTATTATTCACTGTGATTTATATTTATTTCAATTAAAAAAACACCTACTTTTTTCTATTAACAAAAAAAAATTATGTATATTTCTCTATACACTAGTTATAATTATCACTGTGATTTATATTTTTTCCAATTAAAAAACCACTACTTTTTTCCATTAACAAAAAAAATTTGTGTATATTTTTTTATACACTAGTTATATAATTATTATTGTGATTTATTATTTTTCCAATAGAAAAACACTACTTTTCTCCATTAACAAAAAGAAAGAAAAGTACATCTGCAATTTTTACAATCATTCAAACATTCAACTTCTTTGCATTTTAGTTTTGCCTTGTTTCTCTACCTAGGTTATCACTTTAATATTTTATGTCTATCATAATTCATGATCATAGATATTACAAAACTTGCTTTTTCAAAATATTACATAATAGTTCAAAAAGCTACTAAGAGACTTCCATGAGGTTCTACCTACTATAAGATATTCATGGTACCTATATTTATCAATTTTCCCTATGCAAATTCATTGAAAAAAAACTTAGCTGGATTCCTATTGAAAAAACTTAGGGTTGTCATCCATTTTTGTTGTGGATAATCATGATGAAATTGTATACTCTTAAAAGTTATAACCAACACTCTAATCCTCTCCATATATGTGCATTTTGTAGATTCTCAACCACTTTTCTATTATAACTACTTCCCATCTAGAGCTACTATCCCTCATCATTCCTCCTTCCAAGTAAAAGTGGAAATATCTACATCTAAAACAATGACAACCCCACAACCACATTTTCTCTTTTTACATGCTCCATCAAAGAACCCCAATGGAAATGTGTTATCCACTTCTATATATTTGCATATGGTGGGTTTATATCATTTTCTAACATATCCCATATCATTAACATAGATATTGTCTTATTAATGTCAAGAGTGACCAATTTGTGTTCAAATATGAGGGAATTTCTACTTTTCCAAATAATCCACATGATTCCCACATTACCAATCCCTTATAAAAGATATGAAAGTAACTTGATTCCCCTAAGAATTAAGCTTCAATAATCCCTACATCCCTCCCACAAGTGTCTCTCATATCCACATGAAAGTAGAAGGTGGTCCATATTTTCTTATCACTTCAAACAAATTGCATAAATCTTAGACCAACAAATCGTCTTTGTACATTTCCTTTCCAAATATTTCTTGCCCACATATGACCATAAAATTTCTTTTGTGTTCTAGGAAATGCCACGTAAATTTCCTTGACACATAACCTACTTTCTTAAGGCTCCCACCCCATACTAAATAATATTTGCATCCCTATACATCTAAAGTGATAGTGTCGCCTCTTATACCCCTAATGTACTTCTCCCATTATGCTCGAAGGTGTTCTATTAGCCCAAGTTTCTTATGGCCAGAGTTCACCTTTGTGTATTAATATTTTCAACTCCTCACTAATAGATCTCTCTCAATACATAAATTCCATTTGAATGAATGTAGTTTAATAGTTGTATTGAAAGGGTGTCATTCCCCTTAGTCACATCACATGCCTCACATTTAATGAACCCTCCCAACCAATTCACATTGTGCATCATGCTTCTCCAAACATAGGTTATGTTATAGTTTTTCCTCAAACCTTTATCTAACCAAGTAGAAAAGTATATTCCATACAAATATTTATAATTTATGACATTTTCCCATGTACCCTCCCCCTATAGAGCTCTCCACATGTTCTTAATTACCAATGCCCCTTTAAAAGTTAAATTATCTATAATGCCCCAACCACCCTCCTTAATAGGTTGTTCAATATCTTACCAAGCAATCATATGATATTTCCTTTTCTCATGTGTGACAACCCATAAAATATGTCCCATAATTGCATCATTCCTTTTAGTGATCTCTCTCAGCAAAGGAAACATGTGCATCTAGTAAACCCATACATTTTCCAGAACCAATTTCAGCATTATAATATTACCACCCATCGCAATCCATTTGTGTTTCCAACTTCCAAGCTTCTTTTGAAATCTTCCTATCATCCATTGGGAGTCCTAATTATGGTATCCATTAGGTTTCAAATAAAACCCCAAGTATTGGAAGCCTCCCTCTA
Source organism: Pinus albicaulis (assembly GCA_034641835.2). Classification (NCBI taxonomy): domain Eukaryota; kingdom Viridiplantae; phylum Streptophyta; class Pinopsida; order Pinales; family Pinaceae; genus Pinus; species Pinus albicaulis. The sequence continues at coordinate 442,196,010 of CM076575.1, read as the reverse complement.
TATCAATATAGTTGACCCCAATAAGTTTCGAAATTTCCTTATTCCTATCTCATTCATCTTCAAGTTTCTATGTCTATAATATCTTTGAGTTCAACGAGCTTCTTCTCCTTAATCCACTCCTTCACATCTACTTTTAACACTTTATGCTTATGAATAATAGTTAACAACTAATTATTCACTAGAACTGAAGCCTCCCTTATCGAGACCCATTTAACCAAAGTATTAAACTCCTCCAACTACAACCATTTTGTGTTGAACTTAAATGGATAGGTTCTCCTACTTATCTCTCCTTTCAAGGTGACCATAATAGGACTATGATCGTAATAGAAAATCGGGTAGATGCAAGAAAAAATTCCCATAAAGAGGTTACTTAAGGACAAACTAATGAGGAATCTATGGAGTGTCTTAGATATTTCTTCACTTTCACCTTTGTGATTCCTCCATTTCAGTGAGACTCTAACTCGTTAAATGTTCAAGAGGGTGAGTTTGAAATAATACTAAGCCCATGTTCCTAGCTTGTCATACCATGCACTAACCTTCTCATAATGTGTGGCTACTAGAGAGTGGTTTCATTAAACACATGACAAGAAATAAGTATTCGGTTGAAAATTTCGATCAATGTGTGAAAACTAAGGAAAAATTGGGGACTCACAAGACCCTTGATGGCAAAGGACTCATCAACATTATGAAAAATCATGTGGATCCAAAGACAATTTTAGAGGTATATTGTGTCCCTCATCTCAAAAATTATTTAATAAGGGTTGGTCAATTCATACAGAAGGGATAGAGAGTTATCTTTCATGGACAAGAGTGTGTTATTTATCACAAGCCCCCAAGCATGGAGTTCATATCAAAGGTGTAGATGACGAGGAACATACGCTTTCCTCTAATTATGAATTGTAGTCATCACGTGAGTTCTTTTATAGTTTTGTATTCTAATGATCACCGGTTATGACACTTTCGGCATGGGCACTTGCACTTTTATAATTTCAGATTGTTGGAGTAGAAAAATATAGTCAAAGGATTACCTCATATGAAAGAAATTTTAGTACTTGTGAGTGTTGCATCTTGGGAAATCAACAATGTGAGAGTTTTCCAAAGGGAGTTGCATACAAAGAAAAACAACCACTTGAGCTCTTGCATACACACTTGTGTGGACCTACAAGGACACAATCACTTGGTGGAAGTTGTTACTTCCTCACTTTCATTCACGATTATAGTAGAAATATATGGGTTTATTTTCTGAAGGAGAAGTACAAAACTTTTGCAAAGTTAAAATAATTCAAAGCCTTAGCATAGAGAAAAAGAATAACCATTATGAATATGGAAAGGAGCATGTTTAAAGGAAGACACTTGTCTAATGAGTATTGAGTAGAAGTAGTTGCATGTGAATTTTATGTGATAAACAATTCACCTACAAAGAGTGTGATGAATAGAGTACTAGAAGAAGCATGGTCAAGTATTTCTTCAATCATATCTCATCTTAGAGTGTTTGGATGTGTAGATTATGCACATGTGCATAAAGATCTAGGAGGAAATTTGGATGATAAAGGTGAAAAATTCATATTTACTAGTTATATTCAGAAGTCAAAAGCTTAAAAATTGTATAACCATCTCACGAAGAATACCGTAATTAGCAAAGATGTTGTGTTTAAAGAACAAGAGTCATGGAATGGGACTATGGATAAAACAGTTGATGCGCAAACACCACTCATGGAAGAAGATGATGTAGCATAAAAAGAGTAGTTAGAATCACAAGAGAAAACACCCAACAAAGTCTCGCCACCAAGGACTCCGAGATTTTCTCATTAGCATGGATCTTGAAGTAGATCAGGAGTCCAAAATTCTCCTAGCAACCAATGAGGTGATGAATCAAGCAATGGTAAGAGAAATATGATAATTCTAAAAGATATTTATGATGATTTGGATGTGTTGTGGCTGGCAACAACCCCCCTTCTTATTTAATATTAGTAATAATACTAATTAAGTGGGGACCCTTAGTTAAAAATCCAAAAAATTAATTAGTATTTGTTTCCCTTTTCAAATAAAACTTTCTATCATAACTTAGGGAAATTCCTTAGAAAATCCTTAAGAAACACTTAATTTTATGAAAGATTACAATAAAATCTTTCTTTAGGAAATAGCACATCCATCGCAAATGGTAGATATCTTTTGTAAATGAATCTTTTATTGCGATTTTTACGATATTAGATAACAACGATCCCAAAAATATACATTAAAATATTGGTCGCGAGATCGCATATCGCAGAAAAAGAAATGTTAAACGAATACTTTTTATATGTGATATTTGCGATTTGTGATTTTGTGCTATTACGAATTTCGCGATGGTTACACTTTGAGGAAAATGCGATTTGCGATATTGCGATATTGCATAGCAAATTGCGGTCGCAATAGCGCGATTCTTAAAAGCTCATTATCGATGAAAATATTTTCATATATCAATGTCAGTTATGTGCTTTAAATGATTGAATTAATGAATGGATTGTCAATTATCAATAAAAAGGATTTTGTTTTGATTGAAAGTTTGTTTTCGTTAGAATAATATCTTTCATCCGCTAGTTTGCATTTAAAACTATCTCATCACCCTTTTCCGTCATTACTCTCACTTAACTCATAAAACCATGGTATTGTGAAGGCTTGAAGACTATACAAAGCATTTCTGAGCATTATGGGTAAGAAAGAAGATTTCAAATTACGAAAACAAAGAAATGGCTTCCTTTGTATGCGGATACTTCTTACTTGATAAGGATGCCGGTATCACCACCTGGGAAGGAATGTATAATTTACTCGAAGAAGAAAATCCCGAGGGTGATGCAAGTCGCGATCTTTGCGGGCTCAAGTAATTCATACGAGAAACCCTTAAAGAAGCTGGCTTGTTCATTTTTGCACCGGATAAACGTAGACCAAGAATTATCCCATACAGAGACATGGTAAAATGGGTGTTTGGACAACAACGATATTTAGACAGACGATTTAGAACTCTAGATCGAGAGCTCATCGGGTCGTTCACTACGGAAGATTTGGTGATGTATCATTTGCGGAACAGAGCGACTTATAATAAACAATTTATGGAGAATTTTTCCAAGAACATGCAAATTTGCGGAATGCACAAAGGAATGGACCAAGAGAGATGAATCATTGAAGAAAAGCAAACCACCGGTATGCCCGATCTTTGGTTCACTCACACCTCTCCATATTGTTTCTTCTTTGCTATGTTATGCGACTTTTTTAGAAAACGACATAAATATGATCCTGCACTGAATGGCTCCCTTTGTTGAATCTTTCTTTGTGCGCTAAGATTGTGGCGGGCCAAAATTTTGTCGATAATTTGTACTTTGCTATTTTCATTACGTGCAAATGGACTATTTCTCGGAGGATTTATCCTCCTTTTCATTTATGCACATGTTATGGGCCTTCTCACGCTGTTTCTAAATTCCCTTTGATGGGTTGGCAATGGACAATTCATGATCCTTTTTTTCCTATTCATGTGTATCACAAGGAGCGCAGAATCTAAGTTTGTCCCTCATTTTTACAAAATTTTCTATGGTATAATGTTACCATTGTACGAACATTTTTAATAAGGATGCTCCAAGGTTATCCCCTAAAAACGAAGTCGACATTCTCCCTGTGGAGATGGTTTGAAAGAGTTGTTTACTTATGTTAGGGTTTGGAAGTTACGCTTCCCCCATGTTCTACCCCTGTATGTTCTAGATAGACTTGTTGCTCGGGGTGCTTATCAAACCTGGTCGAGGTTTGACAAAAGGACTTAAAAGAGAAGAAGAAAGAAAGGCATTTGGCCACAATTTCCCACTCTTTGTGGAACATTTTCAACTTGTTTGATGTTGGTCACGCATTGAGGTAAGCAATATTTTATGCTTACAATTGTTTAAGTTTTCGAGAGGTTATTTGACCCAAATAATGTTGTTAAAATTTTTACCACTGTGATCAAGGTAAGGGAATTTTGGGGAGAAGAAGATCCTTTTTGATGATATGTTTCCAAACAAAAGGTTCATTTAAAGAAGTTTTGCATTCAACTCATGTCTGGTTATCTCCCGAAGAATTTCGGGAATTTAAACTTTACGGAGAGAGAAGACTAACTACTATCCTTTGGAAAATTTACGCTTGGAACCATAAGGGAACCAACCCACAGTGTCGATCTCAACGGAAGTTCGGTACGGATAAGTCTAAGTCAAAATATAGAAGAGACTTCGAATGTTCTAATAAGTCTAATGAAGAAAGATAAAAATGAAGAATCGATGAAGAATGTTGCTTTCGATCGAAAGAGCTTTCTAGCAAACAAATTTTGACTTCTCTGTGAGATAAATCCTCCTCCTACCAATGTACAACAACAGCTAGGTCACAATTTAATTATACAAAGAATGGGAAAGCTTTAATCAATTGCTTAATGTGGAAGGATAGAATGTCTGATTTACAATACGGACAAAAAAGTTTTGAGCAAGGGAATAGCGGTAATGTGATAAATAAGAGCATATACTGTCACTCACAAATGCAGAAATTGTACTTAATGTAGAGGAAATTCCTCCTCTAGATGTATTCTCTGACCAGTACAAATCGTTAGTGAAGAAACAAAGGAGAAAAAGAAGAATTAGAAGGTGCAATTGCTGCGAAACGAGAACAATTAGATGTCTTGTGGAAAGATCCTACCCACGAACTGCGATAATCTTGCTAAGTTATCTCAAATTACGGGGGCTTATGTTTTTACGCCACTATTGACAAAGAATTTGAATGCAACTCTTATTAAATGAAAAGAAGAAGCAGATACAAGTTATAACAACAATTGCAACTTGGTCTAGGCCAATAATAAAACCTGAAATAAAACTTGAAAAATTCTGACAACAACTTGAAGAAATGCAAATTAGATATCAAAAAAGTTTGGTGAGTAAAGAGAAACAAATACAGATTATCCAAGATTAGCACAAAGATGATCCTAAGCTTCTAGAATTTGTTTGAGAAACTATTTCTTTAAACAATCAACTACTGCAACAAGAAGAAGTATTATGCCAAAAAATCTTGTGATGGAATTCTTTTTGTCGAAAAGTGATAAGATCACTAATCATGTCGTGAATTCTGAAGTAGTTATAGTTTGATTAATGAAAAAGGATTCTTGCGATTATTTGAGTATGGCAAAGAAACGAGAGGAAGGAAGAAAAGATGGTGCACCAATTATTAATGAAAACCATAAAGAAATACTTTTCAATATTTGGGATGCACAAATCGGAAAATCGAAGAAACGTGAGAGGAGTCGTACAACAGAAAGTTGTCTTGCGGTGTGTAAATGAGAATTTGCACAAGAAAATTTGATTGGAAAATGTTCCGGGGATATCTTCTACAAGCGCATCGATTGCAAACGAATGGAGACAAAAGCGAAGAAAAATCAAAATCAATCAAGGGTTGACAATATTAAGCGGGATTCTTCTGTTGGACATACCTAGTGAAACCACACGATCAAACATAGTGCGGTTAATTGCATCATTAATTCTCTTTGAGAATATTGCGCCTACACTTGTCGGTCTGTCTTTTCGGGACGGTTAAAAATACGAAAATTAGGCCAACCACACTCTTCTCAAAGCAATCTTTTGGATGCTTGCAAGTTTAAATATCAAGTTCATAAGTAGTTACTTAATAGTCTTTATTTTTAGATTTAGTTTTAGTTTCTTGTAATTTTCCTAGGAAAAGGACGGTCATTTAAACCGAATCATTAATTTTTGTAATAAGCTATTTTTAGATTTAGCTAGTAGTGTTAAACCCTTCTCATGCATTTTAGAAGGGTCTGAATTATTATATTTTGACTTGGAGATTACATTTTTGTACTCCCTTACTTTTATATTTATAAAGGATCACATATGGTGATTTTATGCGAGAATTATCTTTAAGTGTTGCATTTTTGTACCTTGAATTGATTTTTTGTAGCGAAATTCTTGGATTAGAGTATGAATTTCATTTGCGAGCTTTCAAGATGAATAAGGTATTTCTATGTGTTCACTATTGATTTCTTTTGTCTTATGATATTCACTTTAAAAATTTGCTATCATTTATATATATTTGGTTTTTCACAACATTTATTTATATATCATTTTTTGAGTATAATCAAAATGTTATCTTTCATAAAGTGTATATAGATGATATATAATAATGATGAATATGACATCTTTAATATAACTACGATTTTAATTTCTTAAACAAAGTTATCTTTATTGTTTGCATTTCGATTAAATGATAATACATTTTTATGGATATTGTTCAACGGAATAATCTGAAGTTGTATTCATATGATTGCCAGGGTTAGTTTTAGAATTTCTTTTTCGGTTTTTAGTTTAAATTAGATAGTTTTGTTTGAGTCAATTTAGTCCCATTTTGTTGAGAATGCAGCAAGATGATGGAGCTTAGTGAAATGAAGTCGCCTTCACTAAGTGGGCCCGCGAGGGCAAATTCGCGCAAAGTCTATTTTTTAGACTATGTCTATTTTTAGACATACGAGCATAATTCAGAATTCTACTTGGAGATTCTTAGTATGCGACATGTCGGTAAAAGTAGATGAGACCCTATTTTTAGGACCCCGGACTATTTTTAGGCGATCTCTAAAAATATGGAAGTCAAATATTATTTACCCTTAATAATATTTTGACTATAAACAACGATTTACTCTCTTGGCGCACTTCGGTTTGAGTCATGGAGGTGGCTCATGCAAGCGACACGAGGAATCACGTGGTTCCTAGGGTTTGATGGCATCTTACATGGTTGGCTTCAGTTAGACCCCGATTAGCGGGAGTTTTGGAGGAGTTAACGGGACGGATAATTGGAGTTGTGTTGTTTGTTTTAGTTGAACTAGTTGGGATTAGTTAACTAACTAATCAACTAGATATGAGTGGAGTGAATTAAATAATATTTAATTCACTAAATGATAACTCATTAGTCAACTCGAAACACTTGATTCACTACGGTGCATGATCGATTCGGTGGAGACCGGTGGAAGAGGTAGATGAAAGGGTGAGTAAAGCTATAGTTGGAGGATTAGTTTTGCATGAGTTGCATTACACTTGGAGGAATTGTCCATGACAATTGCGCGATCAAACCAAAGAGTTCGAACCTTGAACCTCTTCATATACGAGCCATGATTACGCAATAGAGCAAACGATGACGATGAGTTTTGAACCGAGACTTGTTCAAAAGCGAGGTTAGATTTGTGTGTGACTTTATGAGAAAGTCTTGAGTACTTGTGAGGTATTGTACTTTGTTAGTTTACATGATTTCTCCATTATAATATACCTGATAGGCTGGGGTTTTCAGCTATAGGCTTTCCCCATACATCTTGAGTTAATGTGTGATTGATTTGATGTGAGATTATACATTATTTCATGTGACAATTAATTGTGAAGAAGGTTATGTGTTATGCATGCAATTCGAAATTGATGTATGATCGGGTTAATCTTCATTGAATAAGTGATTTATTGACTAATTTCTACATTTTCACTCATCCAAATCAACCCATCACAAACCATTAGTTATAAGGACAACTGGTCCTTTCAATCCAATGGAGCCACCATACCAAATGGATAAGGAGCTGTCCTAAAAGGTCTGGCTGGTGGTTTTCCCCAATGTTTGAAACGAGATTTTCTAGGCTTCAACATTTTGGCGCTAGAAGGAGGGCATGAGAAATTATGAATGGCAAGTGAATCTTTATCCACGGAGTCATTAGAGAAAAACACCCTCATTAACTTCTTATTTCTTGAATTACAAAAAATCTATCAAAAGGAATTGAGAAGAATATTAGGACACCACTACCAAAATCCCAAAGCAATCGAGGCAATCAAAATCACGAGGTCTCTGAAGTATAGGATTTAATTCATAAATTGAAAGGATTCTCATTATCTCTAGAAGAATCTAAAATATATGAAGGTAGTGTAAGCTCAAAATTTGTTTCTTCAAAACCTCTTACTAGGCTTCAAGAAGTGAAAAACTTGGTCTTTCTCACAGAAGAATTCCCTTTACCTAGTAGAGTCAAGGCAAAGAAGAACTCAATCGGAATCGGTAAGTGATATAAGTTTTCTTCTCATATTCGATCGCATGTTTCCAAAACCCCAACTCAACAAAGTGCGATTGTTCCCACATCATCTACTCAATCGTCATATTTGCTCAATCATCATCAATCTCAACATCATCTATTCCAACAACCTCTATTCGAACACCACCAGTCTCTACTACTTCTCCAACGGTTGTTACAATAATGGCTGAACCATGGGCTACTCCGGAAATTTGTCAACATGCACACCTTTACACGATTTTGACAATCTGGAAAATGGCTTCCAAAGTTCGATCAGAACTTAACATTAAAGTGAAGAACACATCAATAACTTTATCTTTGGTACGTAAATTTGAATGGAGTCGTAGAAAGAAGATGTTGTGAGTCGAGACTATTCCATATACTCTTCGAGGGCGGCGGGATCTGATGCTCATTACCTTCGGGATCCATAACGGGGTTGGGCCATTTTTGCGCGGATCATTTTTAACCAAGTTAGTGTGTGAATCAATAGATACTTTAATCAACGATCTCTCTCAGAATTTGAAGACGAACCAAAGGAGCCCATTAAAGATTTCAACGCTAGATTCAACAAACTCTTAAACAAAATCACACGATTCAAGGCCTAGTGAATAGGTCGGAAGTGAATGGTACATAACCGCTTTACCTCAAACATAGAAATTTTTGTAGATAGAGCTGCAAAACCTACATTAGTGAGAATATGAAAGAGGCTATTGTAGTAAACGAAATGAATTATTTCTTTAGAAAAGAAAAATGCTATTGAGGAAAGAAATCCAAGAAGTCGATTTCAAATACTGATTCGAGGAAAAGGCCAAAGACCCATACGACATGGAAAGGTTTATATAAAGGATTCTTAAAACCATGTCAAATGAAATGGTTAAAATTAAAAAACAAATCATTGAAACTTCTACCAAAAAACCATTCCGAAATTTCAAAATAAATCAACTTGAATCTAAACTGGCAATTCAATCTCTAATGCGAGAATCGAGAAGAAGAAGAAGAAGAAGATACTCCTCCGATGCTCAGGAAGAGGAAGATGAGAATGAAGAAATAGGTAAGATTGCATGGAATGTGGGATTTTATTCTCCTAGTGCGATAGTGAGGTAGAACAAGAAGCTATCCACCGTAAGTACTAGGAGTAAATCTACATCGGAACCTCTACGAAACGGTTCTAAATAGAAAATTATAACTCCAAGTACCAAAGACAAATCCTATAAAGAAAACTTCTTCGTTACCTACTCAAAATCAGCCATCTTCTTCTAATCCTCCTACATCAACAACAAAGACTTGAGTGGTATCAAATCCTATGGAGTATAAAATTGTTGAAGACACGAAAAAGATTAAAGCCAACATTTCCTTACATGAACTCAACAAACTAAAACACCAGCAGAAGTTGCTATTAAAAGAATTAAATGCTACACCAATTGCTCCTTTACCAAGTGGTGTAGTTGCAAAAGCGGCTAAAGGAACTAGTAAACACGGACAAAGTAGATGCTATAATACCGTCCTCATTGGAGAAAGATCAAATTCTCGAGACTCCTCCTTTTCTTTTGACTTATGAAATGTTCAATAAAAATCTGCATAATTGTTTAATTGATTGGAGCATCCTCTAATATAATGCCTACTTCTCTTTGTGCCAAATTGAATATTGAACCTGAATCGCGAGTTCATATTGTTCAATTGGATCGATCCTAGGATTCAAGTTGTAGGAGAAATCAGTTCGGTTACTGTCCGGACTGAGCTTAAGATCCTAGGATTGTCGAAAAATTGATATTTTGATTAGAGATATTCTGAATTCTATGTATTAGTCTTAAGCGGGGTAGTGCTGCCAAAAATTAATGGTTATATAAATAGCCCGATTATTCACATATGTGGCTTCCTACAAAGGGAAACCAAATCAAATCAAAGTTGAACGAGAAAAAATATGATGCACCTTTGTCAGATTTGAACAATCTAATGAGCATGTGGCATTCAACAACAATATTCTTGGAGGTTATTAACAACTTTGAGTCATTTCTTGAAACTTCAAAGCACCACAATCACCCTTTTAATTTGTAAATAACTTTTGTTTCTCAAATGAAAATTTTTCACAATCGATTCTTCAGGTGTAAATATTTCTGATGTAATTGTAGATAAGCCAATAGATAAATCTTTATTTTGGTCATTATATTTTAGGTGGATCAAAATCTAGTGATGTATTTGGAGCATGATGCATCTTAATTGATCCAGAGATGGAGAAATCCATGCTATCATGTAGGTTAGAATTTGAGTGTACAAACAATACGCAAAATATGAAGCCTTGATTCAAAGGACTTTATAAAGCTATAGAGTTAGATGTTAAATACTTGAAAGTCTTTGGTGATTCCCAAAATTGTCATAAAACAAGTTAGGAATACTATCCATTGCCTTTCGGGACATCTTAAACACTATCAAACTCTAGTGAAAGATCTTACCACTCATTTTTTAGCATTCAATATAACTTCTATTCCTAGGAATCAAAATACGTGACTCACTTGTTAGCTAATGTTGCATCCAAAACTCCTTCTCTTTGAGATTACTTGATCTGATAGATTTTGTTAGAATTGATTTTCGCCCATCTTTGTCCCAAATAATGTTACAAATTGAAGTATTTACCATGGTCAAGATATTTTAAATTTCATGACTTGGAGAAATCATATGATGAACAAATTATTGATGAGGATGATCATGATTTACAAATCGCCTCCAAGGTATTGAAAATCATTCAAAATATGTTGTTAAATTAGAGGACTTATATGATATTAAAGGCGAGATTCCAAGAAAGTCACTAATGCTAAACTTCAAAGTTCCACTTTGAAGTTTGAATTAGTAAATCTTGGATTCGACTCTAATCCTCAAAATGTTAATTTATGACTCAATTTAACTCGGAGGAAAGAAATGCTTTCATTAAACTTGAACAAATATAAAAATGTTTTTTCTTGGAATTATGATGATTTAAAAGCGTATGATACTTCGGTTATTCAACACCTTGATTCCAATGCTTCACGATATTAAATCAGTTCAACGAGAAGTTAAGAAAGATTCATCCAAATCTCGAGTCAAATCAAATCGAGAACTTAACAAACTTTTAAAAGCCAAAATCATTTTTTCACGTAAGGCACTCCAATTGGGTTTCCAATATGGTACGTAAGGAAAGAAGAGATAATTGATATAAGAATGTATTGATTTTAGAAATTTAAACAAAGCATGTTTAAAAGACAATTTCCCATTACCAACTATGGAGCAGGATACTTCCAAAAGGTAGGCTGATTCGAACTTATGTCCTTTCTTGATGGATTTTTAGGCTATAATCGATTTTAGTCCATCCAGGATAACAGTTGAAGAAAACAACTTTGAACCAAATGGGGAATCTATGCTTATCAAAATGCCTTTTGGTCTAATAAATCTTTGGAGCAACTTTCCAAAGAGCCATGGACATAGCATTTAAGGTCGATTAATAGATCAATTGTTGTTTTATCTTGATGACATAACGATTATTTTAAAAAAGGCCAATCGTCTACATGATCTAAAGCAAATATTTGAAATATATAGAAGGTTTGGTATTTCCTTAAATCCAAGAAATATTTCTTTGCTTTGGATGAAGGAAATTTCTTAGGATTTGTTGTGTCAAAGATGGTATATATGATCCCGAGATAGAGTGAAAATTCGATGTTCTTTACCTCATAACAAAAAATCCATCTGGAAATCTTTCTTGGGCAAATCCAATTTGTAAAAATATTCATTCTAGATTTTCTCAGAATTGTTTTACCTATGCAAATATGATCAAGAAGAATTCGGTATTCAAATGGGGGCATAAAGAGAAAGAAGCCTTTGGGGCAATCAAACAAGCGATCATTAATGCCGGCATTGAATACCCCTTTGATTTTCTAAAGATTTTTATTTTTTATACTTTGGCCACGAAACATCCTATCTGCTTGTTGACTCAATGATTAGAAAATTGAAGCACCAATTTCTTTTTTCTTTAACTCAAACACATAAGGAGAGTGAGTTGAATTATTCAATGTTGAAAAACAAGCCTTTGTCGTGTTTAAATCAATCAAACATTTCGGACCTTTTCTCTTGAAAACACATACAAAAATCATTGTCCCATTCTCTGCGAGTGAGACAATTATTAATTCAAAAAGAAGTAGGAGAAAAGAAGATAGCTGGGTATGAGTTTTGCAGAAGTGATATTGATATTAAGCCGGTTAAGATTGTTAGAGGACAGAGTTTCTGCAGTTATTGAGCGGGAGCTCATAACATACCGAGAAAATCAAGATTCAAACAATGATATTCAAGTCATTCGAGATAAGTATTACAGATTACCGAATCTCGGTATGCGATCTCATCTATTACTTGAAAAATGGGTATGCTCCTTCTAATCTCGACTATAAAAAACGTGCTTTAAGATTAAAGGCTAAATATGAGATTATTGATAATGTGTTATTCGAGAAGAATTATGATTCAATCCTATTAAGATGTCTTGAAAAGACTAAAGATGAAAAGGTATTCAAGGAATTGCATGATGGACCGACGAGGAGGTCATTTTGGAGGTGATACCACGAGTTCACAAAATAATTCGTCTTGGTTATTACTCGCCTACCCTTTTTAAAGATACACATGATTACGTAAGGAAGTGCAATTTGTCCAAGCGCAAGTGGAAGACAAAGAAAACCAGCTTTTCCTTTGCAACCGGTGAGTATTGAGCAACCATTCTAACAATGAGGGACTTGACATTATTGGTGAGATCATACCTCATTCTTCAAACATCACAAATACATCCTTACGGCCAACGAGACTATTTCATGAAATGGGTAAAGCAATTCCTTTAAAGGTAGCCAATTACGATGCAATTATTGATTTTATAGATCAATTGATTAGAACCAGGTTTGGTGTACTAACGCTTGTCTTTGATAATGCATCTTATTTTTTACGGAAATAGTATAATGGAATTTGTAGTCAAAAGAGATTTTAAATTGAAATATTCAACAAATTATTATCCACAAGGTAATGGTTTAAAATTTGAATCCACTAACAAAAAAATCTTAACAAAATCATTAAAAGGACCATTGATCAAAATCAAAAGAATTGGCACAAGTCTTTAATCTTTGCACTATGGGGGCGTCGTATTACTTGAAAAAGCTTCAATAGGAACTTCACCTTTCAATTTAGTTTATGGAAAATAAGTTGTGATACCATCAAATTTAGCTCTTCCATCATTAGCCCTAGTGCAATTTATTGAAGAAAATCCTTCTTCATCCATTCAATTGAGATATGATCAAATCCTTAAATTAGAAGAAGACAGAAATAAAGCAAAAATTATTCATGAAAAACATCACTTGACTTGTAAAATCTTCTTTTGATGCAAGTTCTCTTTGGATCAAAGATTTTGTCAATTGGTGATCTTGTTACGAGAGAAATGGGATAAAGCACATGAAGAAAAGGTAAGCATACCAAGTTTGAGAAAATGTGGCTTGGACCATTTGATTCTTTGAAAAGATAGGCTCAAATACATTCATGCCAAGATTTAACGAAGAAGATCTCTTCTGTAAATGGGCTTGTCCTTAAGAAATTCTTTTCATAAGAAGGTAACCCCTTCTTAATTGTACATATTCCTTTTCTGAGTTTTTAATTGTTTTTTGCAAATAAAGGTTGATGAGAGAGCAAGGATGGTCCTTATGGAAGAATACCTTGCGACGAGTCTGAGGTTTCTTCATGATCAATCCCTCGATATGTGAGAAACTCAGGACCACAAATGCGGACTTGTATTTCTCAACACTCCCATCGGCAACTTGCTTTACCTTGTAGATCCATCTCAAACCTACCACCTAATTTATCACTTTCGGCCTTGGAACAATTTCCCAAGAATTGTTTTTAATGATAGATCATCCTCCTCCCACCATTGCATCTACCCATGTGGGCTCTTTGCACTACTTCTTGAAGGAAGATGGCTCGAGTGACAATACATTTTCTCATGAGAGCATGTGTCCAGGTAAAATTGATCGGGAGATTGTCTTTTCTGCTTGTGAGTAGGGGCTCCTACATTCTACGCAACATCAAGTCTTGCTTTATCGACACGTAGTGCGCCTTCTGCCGATTCGATGTTTGGCTCATTGAGTGGACTCCTCCCACTCCATGAACCTCCTCATGTGGCTGATCCACATCTAGAGACTCATCTTTGGGAACCAATAGTTCCTCCTCGCATGTAAGTCTAGCTCCCCTCTCCAGCTGACAACTTCATGGCTTTTCTCCCTCATTGAATTTATATCCCATCACACACGATCATTCATTGTGGAAAATACACGATAATTATGGATTGTTTAAGTGTACCCCAAAAATATCCCAACCCGGTAGTCGGCTCAGCTTCTTCTGGCGTCATGGTCACATGCACATAAACGGATGAGCCAAAAATATTAAAGTGTGAAACATTTGGTTTCTTACCGGTGGAAAGCTTCTTCGGTGTACTCATGCAGAGAGTACTCTATGGGTACAACGGTTTTGCACATAAATCATAGTGTTGCATGCTTCCACCTGGAAATACATTGGTAGGCTGCGATCATGTAGCATTGCTAGTGCGGCACCCACGATCATTATGTTCTTCCTCTCTGGCGACCCCATTTTCTTTGTGGGTTATGGCGTATAGTTCTCTTCGAATTCCTTCTTTACGTGAGAATTTTGAATTCGTTAGAGATGTATTCTCCACCATTATCACTCTAAGAGCCTTCACTTGCTTCCCAGACTCTTTCTCCACCAATGCCTTAAATTCCTGAGAACTTTGAGAATGTTTGATCCTTACGCACGAAGAGGTCAAGCATTTACGAAATTCATCGACAAAAATAACATAATACTTATGTTTTGTTGTTGAAGCAACCAGAATGGTCCACACGCGTCTGTGTGGAACTCTCCGGGATCATCGAGTACAATTCTCCTTTTCATGAAAGGTGGACTTTACATATTTTCCCATAGCACATCCCTTGCAGCCGTCATTGCGCAAGTGTATGCTTTGGGAAGTCTAGTAGAAATCTCTTGCACCAAAGGCTACTACGAGCGCCATGGTGAAGATGGCTAATCACCTATTCCATAATTCGCCCTCATCCCGACTCACCACTTCTTCTACTTTGCCCACCATTGCAAGCGTAGCCATCTACCTCTAGCTTGTAGATATTCTTAACTCAAATCCATATCCTCTTGGCTTGACCCATTGTTTTATGTCGCGGGAAATATTTCCATCACTAAAAACAACGTCATAGCCTCTATCCTCCAACATTGTGATTGAGACCAAGTTTTTCTTCACACTTGGAACATGCATAACATATTTCAATTGAAATGGTTTACGACTCCATACGAAGGTAATGGTACCAATGCAGTCGCACTATATCGTACATAAGTCACCCAACTCGATATGCATTTGGAGATCTTTCTCCTCCAAGTCATGAAAATCTCATATCTCCCATCATGTGGAAGGAAGTGCCACTATCCAGGATACCACACCGATCCCAATGCACTTGACACCATGCTGCATGATTAAAGAAAAATCAAGTTAGTGCAAGCGAGGGCCTTACCAACGGCCGACTCGGCAACCTTCTTTTTCTTCTTCTTACTGAGACAGGTTAGTAGCGAAGATGCCCATGTTCATGATAGTGAAAACACTACACCTTGGATAAATCTAGATTCTTGCCTTTAGACTCGGATTTTGAATAGATTTATTCCCCTTCCCCTTCGTTTCCTTTGCATCAACCTGATCCTCTTCATCATCATGCTTTGATGAAGAGTCGTCTCACAGTGTTCCACACAGATTCCTCCTGCACTAGATCCGACCACGATCGTTCCCAATCAGGCAGTTTTCCCGTAAGATTGACAACGTCTTCCTCCTTTGTGCCAACTCTTCGGAAGTCGAGAGCCAAACTCACCAAATCATCATTTCCAAAAAGACCTTTCCCACACTCCCTAGTTCATCCCTACATTGGACAAACTTCGTGAGATACTTTGAGTGTTGTCACTCTTTTCCATCTTGATCTTCACAAGGTTTATCTTTTCGCGCTAATTTCCTATAGTCGTTGTTGCTTTGGAAAAGATCAGTCAAAGCCTTCGAGATAACATATGGTGGCTTTCCCATGAAGCTTTAGACCAGTGGTCGTACACCCCTTCAACAAAATAATCCTCGCCTTTGCCACTTTCTTTTGCCATGCATCGAGTAATGCAACATTTGTCGAAACGAGGCTTGGGAACATATTTTTCAATGAATTCCTTCGAGCCATTATCTTCGAGCACCACCTCCATCATTTTGTCCTTCAAGAAATGTAGTTGGTGCCTCAATTACATACTCCCTAGTCGCAAGCCATTGAAAGCCATTTCGATGTTTACTCAAGCTAGCCTTGCCAGAAATATTTGCAATTTCGGGTGTTTCCCTGACAAACTCAACTCTGCTTCAAAATTGCAATCTTATGTGCTCAGATACCATGTATAAATTTTAATACAATTATGTATTTCTTAGATTCTCTGATATAACAAATATATACCCTTTATTAAATACAAAATATTTTCTACAAAATTCTTTTGCAAAATTTAAAGCTACGATCGCCAATTTGCAATATCAAGAAGAAAGATAAATCACACATAACAGAGATGTTTTACCGGGAAAGCATAAAGCTAAAAACCCCACTATCATATATTATGTATATATCATGGATCATGAAACAATCTCATACAAAACTCCGTCCAAGAGCTCTTGGCTCAAAATATCTGATAGTGCCCACTATCTTGCAAAATTTGGCAAATGCAGCAGCGATTTTACGCACTCACAATAGCTTGCCTCCAGCTGCATGATCAAGATGATTACAAGGCCAATTCGATTCAATCATGCCCTCCTTGGTGAGTGAATACGTCATGAGCATATCCAATGTGTGTTTTTCTTGCTTGAGTCACGACCCAATATAGTACAAAGCGATGATGTTGTTCCTTTCACCTACATCTCAAAAATGAGTCCACTAGCTCGACATGCATGTAGTTAACAATAGTAAATCTTCGAGTTGCATGAGATCACTACATGTGAATTAATTTAATATTTAATTCTTGATCTCTCACTAGTGTCTCTTCGATTCTGACTAGCACAAAAGCCCGGTTAACTCACTTAAGCCGAGTTAAACTACTTCATAACTCATATAACTACACATCCAACTCCGTTATAGCTTCCAAATCACTCGGTTACAACTAAGTCCACTTGCATGTCCCACCAACCAACCTTTGAACTCAAAATTCCTTGACTAACCCGGTTTCACTTTAGTTAAGCGATTCCAAGTGCTCCATGAGAATAGATTACTATTTATTGTCCAACTATTATTAAGGGATAATAATGATCGACATGCATACATAAATAGACATGAGATCTATAAATAGAACTCACACATACATCTATAAATAGAACATCATGTATAAATATAATTTTCTCACCATACATAAATAGACATCATCATAAATAGAATTTTCTCATGCATTCTAAAAATGGACTTCCACCTAAAAATAGCCTGAGGCTCCATCCTAGTGTAGGTGCATAATTTTCTTGGGATCTTCTTGTTCGAATCTCGGCACAAATCTAATATGGAAAAGCGCAATTCTTATTTCTTCATCTAGAAGAGAGTAACATTTAGACAACTTGAAGAACTAGTATTTGAAATTTTCTTACCTTTCAAACCATCGATGCAATATTTGTTTCATCTCTGGAATCAAAACCTAAATCATGTTGTATTGTTGTAGTTGTCTTATCCTTCTCCTTGTTTTTCAACTTCTTGGGTCTCACTTTTTAATGAATTTTGAAACGTGATCTTCCATCATGTGTACATCTTTGGAACAATGTTTTCATGTGAGTTTATATTTCTCCAAATTTATGGATGCATTCTTCTTACCCTTACCCTTGAACTCACCCTTTCCCTTTTCTTCGGACTCAAAGGTGTTCTCACTTGTCTCATGAAACATGTTTCTATTGCCTCTAGATGTGTGGCATGTACACACACTTGATCTAAAATTGTAGTTAAACACAAGAATAGTATGTTTTAGGTAGCTTATGAAAACCTCGATGTATTTCCATGAAGTTTCTTGAGATGTCAAATCTAAACCTGATATTAAGAGCTCTTCTCCTAAACTCTTGAGTATAACTTTGTACACTTTTCCTTTCCTTGGCTAAAGTTTTATGAGTCCATTATTTTACGCATGTATGCAAATGGATAAAATTTTATTTTCAAGGCAGCAACAAAATCATTCCAAGAGGTTAATACCTTACCATGATTCTTCATGTCCTCTTGAGGTTTGGCTTCCTACCAAATAAGTACTGCACTTTCCAATCTCAATGAAGTGTTGACACCTAATCCTATGGATGGGTGTGCATTTGTATTTTTGTATTTGATTTAATATTAGGAAATAAGGAAGGCCAAGAGTCATTGGGAGCTGAATCCCAATAGCCTCACCTCCCATCTATAAGAGCATGTACATTCTTGACTAATACAACATTGCGGTTTTGAGGAGTTACCTCTGGTTTGACATGAGTATGGCTTGACCCCACATTTTGGCATTTACGCCTTGTGGTGTAACTCCTACCCTTTGCTCGATCAATTTTATTAATTGTTTTACTGCTTTGCTCCTAATTCTTTAGGCCCCATTGATACGCATTTTTTCCCTAAATAATACTTACGACATTTGCGAGCTGTGTCTGCAAATTGCGAACTCTGCCCGATCAGCCGATCCACCTGGCGTGTACACGAATCCAATTTCAATTTTTTATGTAATAGCCCTTTTGGGCCTCCTCATTCATCCATACACATTCATCCTGGCGCCCTCACTCCCCCTCTCCCTGCGCCCTCACTCATCCTCACCTTAACTCCCACCCCCTCGCCATTCCACTCCCCCACTCCCTGCGCCTACCCTGCAACGGGCGGCGTTCATATTACAACACATCGTTGTGTTTACAACCGCTTTGTTTTCTTAGCTTGATTATATATATGCGTTCCGCACTTAGTAATATCATTCCCTTTTGATAATATCGTTTCCCGCACGATATCATTTCCGCACGAGTTAAGCGCTCCTACCCAACGGCTTGCTCCTCCTCACAAACGCTCGTCTGCGCAATATAAAACCGACCCTGTCCACCCCTCCACGGATCTACGCCCTCACCCTTCTCCACTACGGCAGTCCCTCTGTCTGTGACGAGTCCCTCTATCGTTGTTTCATGACGGTCCTATACGTTGTTTAAAACGGCTGACGACATCGTTTGACATATTTACATATTTGTCATATGTTTTAACAATGTCATATATTTTAACGTTGTGATATTATAATGCTTTCATATGTTTTATAAATGTTGTCATATGCGTGATATTATATATATTTGTGATATTGTGCAAGTGTTGTTGTTATATATTTCCATTACTTATTTGGTTTGACATTTAAATAGCAGCAGTGGTTTTAAGCAGCGTATTTGCGCCCCCCTCCATCACATGTATACACCCCTCGTATCACGGCTGTCTCCCTCATTTTAACCAACACCTTTATTATGTTTAAACGCTCCCAAATATCACAACGGTTCATTGCATATTTGTTATATATTTCCATTGCGCCCCTCCATATATTACAAGAGTCATATATTTGTTGCATATATTTCCATTGCGCCCTCCTTTCATAATTCCGCCCATACTCATACTTCCCACATTACGCCCTTTCAATCCCTCCCATTCATAATTCCATTTTGTTTTCATATACACTTTTCCCCAAACAAAAAAAAAATACATTTTTTATGCGAGAATTCGGTCTATAGCATAGAGTGTTTTTTAAAATTCGGTCTCTGACCAAAGTTTTACGGCGAGATATAGTTTCCGAGCAGTTTTAAACTCGAAAAATTTTCCGACCAAGATTTTTGCCCCTGTATTTGAAATATTTCAAGAGTTTGAGTTTTACTGTAGAATTTGTTTCCTCTTGAGAAGATTTTTCGGCCGGTCTAATGCATTTCTCTCATCTCTATTGTTGGGATAGTTCTCTACGGCAAAGAGAACTATCTTGAATGGTCGCGGAATATTAAACACACACTCATTTTTAATGAGGCGTGGAGAGAATCTGTGAAGGACAAGCGAGAAAATCCTGAAGAAGCCCACTTGAGACAAAGAGCTTGCCATTTGGGAAAGCAAGGTACGAGGCTTATGCCTTGATTGTAGCCTGCGATGAGTGAAGAGGTGAGTCACCATATTTCATCATTCTCAAATGCCTTTGAAGCCTTGAAGAAACTAAAGAACTTCATGACTCACCTCGGAAATTAGAAAATGTTCAATTGATGGTTAAGGCACATTCAGGTCTTGAAATGAAGAATGATGATCCCCTTGCTTTAGCTTCGAAATAAGATAATAATGCATGACATTCAAAACAACTGGTGTAAAAATGGACATACCTCTCATAAGCAATATGTTAAGGCATTATATCCATTTTACTCACATTATCTTGAGTCTTTGCAAGCAAGTGGAAACCTTGAACAAATCACCTTTGATAAACTTGAGCGAGAAGTTGTGAAGAGAAAGCTTTGGGGAAGATAGCCGGTCCTTCATCTTAGAAGAGGCTGCATATTTGGCACATAGAGAAAAAGAATCATGCTCCGAGATTCATCGAGAGGAAGAGGTGGCAGAAGGAAGAGAAGAAGGAACTTCACGAAAGGGTAGACAGTGACAAATCCCATCTTCATTTGCACACGGCGCAATAGAGATGGACATGATACACAAATGTGTTTACCATGGAGCAAAAATTGAAGCGTAATCCAAGACAAAGGTAAAACCAATGACAAAGACAAGGTAAACACCTGAATCCGCTCACTATGTTACAGCGCATTATGATGGAGTAGCGAAAACCTCTTTGATGTTTCATTTACTTCATGGAGAGATGATTGGTTGCTAGATTCGGGAGCAACATGTCACATGACATTTAGAAAGATTTTTTGAAGATTTCAACGACAAAGTTGATGGAAGCGGTATATTTCGCAGATAAATCCAAACTCAAGCCATCGGGGCTTGGCACGATCGAGCTTAATAAGCCCTGAGTGCCGATCATATCCTACGTGAGGTTCTATACCTCCCGGAGTTGAAGAGAAACTTGGCATCACGATCGAAATCGAGCGACGAGGACACTCGATTCACTTGTTTGATGGCAAGGCAGAGGTCGGATCGGCATCGGATCACTCACTTGTGTGGAGGGAATAGAAGAAGGGAGACTTTTGAAGGTGAAGGTTCATGCACTCATGCTCAAAACTTTGCACATTGATTAAATTATCATGATGAAGGTACATTTCCATCAAGTCTTTTATGGCATGCTAGTTTGGACGCTTAAATTATGACGGCCTTCGTTTGTTGAATAAAATGGTGTTGATGGAGTACACCCTACACCAAATTCCTAGAAAACCTAAGGAATGTGATGCATGTATTCTAGGGAAAGCATAGCAAAACGGCCATTTCATGATTCACACTCGAAGAGCACATAGGAAACTTGAACTTGTTCATTCGATTTATGTGGCCCTATGCCTATTTAGCCTGCCAAATGGAAACAAATACATGATGACATTTATTGATGACTACACCGGGATGTGTTGGATTTATAACGAAGAATAAGTGCGATGCTTTTCAAACTTTCAAGAATTTTCATGTATGGATTGAAAATGATGCACAAACACATATTGGCTCTCGTGCGATAATGGAAAAGAATACACTTCAAACGAATTTGAAAAATTATCTTCGTGACATGGAATCAAACATCAAACCAGCGTGCCATATAATCCACAGCAGGCAGTGTATTGAAAGAATGAGCAGAACCATCTTAAATATGGTCCCTCCATGTTATTTTTCAAGAATGTAAAATTGATGTTTTGGGTGATGCGATTCTGTCTTGTTTACATAAAGAATAGGTGTCCTTCAAGTTCGATTAGAAATAAAACTCCTTTTGAAATGTGGCATGGCCACATTCCTTCGATAAATCATTTCGGGGTCTTTGGGTCCACACGGTATGCCTTGATACCCAAGGGTCGAAAAGGAACAAACTTAGTGCTAGAAGCGAGAAAATGTATCTTCTTAGGGTACTCCAATACCTCCAAAGGATATCGTCTCTATGATGAAGAAAATAAGAAGTTTGTGATGTGAGAGATGTCATATTTCTTGAATCATCCCGAGAGTGACAAAGGTTGTTGGTAAGCTGACTTGATGCTGGATAGATTCACATGCAAAGTCTTTAAAGAATTTGATAATGTGATTCCACACCTTGAAGGGGGATTAGATATTAAGCGTAGGTCATTTCTGAACCACACTCTCCCCATTGAAGAAACCACCACCGGATGACACATTGGATGATGTGATTGACGGAGAGTGGGAGATTGAATCTTGAATCAATCCCAACTCGGTCAAGTGACCGGCCAGGGCCATCTTAGAAAGGTCCCCCAAATGAGCGACAAAGACAACTGGAGGATGTTATCTGATGAGGTTGGAAAAACGGGAGCAAAGAAGTTCCACTCGAAGATCGAAGGTGATGTAGATAATTCGGATTCCCACAGTGATATGGATATTGCTTATAGCGCTGAGATTGAGTTTGTCTGAGATCATGAACCAACTTCCTTTAAAGAAGCCGCTTCTCATGATGAATGGAAAGAAGCGATGCGAAGGAGTATGATGCCTTGATAAAGAATGGCACTTGGAAGAGTTGGTTGTTGATCGCCTTTGGGAGAGCGAAACAATTGGTACAAGTGGGTCTACGAGAACAAGTACAAAGCGGTGGCTCACTTGACAAGCACAAGGCCGGGCTTGTGGCAAAAGGATTCGCACGAAGGAAGGAATTGATTATGAAGAAACGTTTGCTCCCACGGCAAAATGGACCACCATGGGACTCTCTTTGCCTTAGCGGCTCGAGTGGATGGAAAGTTCATCGAGATGGATGTAAAAACGGCGTTCTTGAATGGAGATCTGAAGGAGAAAGTTTATATGTCCCGACGAAGGATTTGTGATAAAGGGTCAAGAACACAAGGGGTTGCAAACTTGTGAAATCCTTGTATGGCCTCAAGCAAGCACCATGAGCACAGTGTGAAGTTGGTAGAGCATCTTAAAAGGAAACTTGATTTCAAACACTTTGATCTTGATGATGCAACTTTGTTTGTTAAGAAAGTTGGGAAAAACGATTTGTATATCTTGTGAAGCATATGTAGATGATCTTTTTGATAACGAAACAATAGAGCTATATTGCATCCATGAAGAAAGAGAGTTGAAGAAAGGTTTTGGAAAATATGGTGATTTGGGTCATGTTCATTACTATTTGGGTATTGAAGTAATTCAACATCCTAAATTCATCTTTCTTTCTCGGAAAATTACATTGGAGATCTCTTGAACAAATTTGGCATGGATGATTGTAAGCCCTTAGGCACTCAATGGAACAAAACTTGAAGCTCACATGTTGTTGAAGGGGAAGGAATTTGAGGATGCGACTAAGTATGAAACGGCTTGTGGAGAAGTCTTATCTATACGACCACCACCGGACACGACATCTCATTTGTTGTTGGAATCCTCTCAAGGTTCATGCGAAACCTTGTGAAGGACATTGATGCAACATAAAGAGTACTAAGGTACTTGAAGGGGACTCGAAGACTTTGGACTCGAATATACGGGTAAGCGACTTCATCTTGGCCAGGATACTCGATTCGGACTTTGATGGCGACAAAGAAACGGGGGTGTCTACTACGGGTTACACCATGAGTCTTGGATCGGAGAATTTGTCTCATGGAATCACGCAAACGATCGATTCAATGATTCCGCAGCCAGAAGCGAATATGTGGCAGTAATTCAAAGGCAACAAAGAAATTGTGTGGCTGGGAAAATCCTGGAAGATTTGCGAGATGAAACAAATGTATTCCACTCCACTCATGATCGAAAGCTTATACCATGATAAAGTTGGCAGGGCAAGGATTCCATGATCGAACAAAGCACATCAATACAAAGAGTACCATCTCATTAAGAGCATCATGTTCGGGCCAAGACCATCCATCTACATCATTGTTCACAAATGAGCAAACTGTGACATCTTCACCAAAGCACTTGGAAGAGAAGTTTGAAAAGTTAGGATACGTGCTTGGACTCACCAACATCCCTTCGGATTAAGAGGAGGAATGTTGACACTAATCTATGGATGGGTGTGCATTTGTATTTTGTATTTTATTTAATATTAGGAAATAAGGAAAGGCCAAGAGTCATTGGGAGCTGAATCCCAATAGCCTCACCTCCCATCTATAAGAGCATGTACATTCTTCAGCTAATACAAAATTGCAGTTTTGAGGAGTTACCTCCTGGTTTGACATGAAGCAAGTTGAATCTTGGTTTCATCATCCTTGATTCTTTGTATCCTGCAATACATTTCAAGACGACAAACCAAATTATCTAATCTTTCATCATTTACCTCTCCATCATACATAGGCAAATCAAACCTTATGTCGAGTTTCAGAAATGGAGTTTTACCATGACCTTTTGGAGAATGTGGAGGTGTTTTTGAAGGGCTTGTTGTGGAAGAAGATGATGGTGAAGATGGTGGTGAGGATGTGTAATATCCCAAATTAGGAAAATGCTACAACAATGAGAATATCTTAAGATATTCTAAAGTTGGAGACCCAGCAATATGCAAACACAATAATGGAGTTGCAGTGACACTCAACTCATAGAAATGTGAGAAAGATCCATAGCCATCTTATTAAATAATAACAGCAACAAATGAATACAAGATCTTGAGGAAAAGGTTACTCAATATAGGCAATGCTCAGCCTCAAGAGACAAGTACATAAATCAGGATAAAACACTGCTACACATGTGTGATCAAGCTATGACTGCGCAGTTTTATAAGAGAAACTACATGCTACATATGTCAAATAAATGGATATACAAAATATATGGCCCATACAACATTGGGAGTGAAGATCTCAGCTCCCAAAGGCTTTCTCATGTCAATCCTGGAAGGATTGGCTATAAAATACAAAATCTGCAAAATGTCGGAGTTACTGGGTAGCAGCTATAACTCAGAAATAGAACTGGATGGAGATGGCTGTAGATGATGCCAAAACTGAATATGCCTCCTCCAATGGATCTTTTAAGTGAAAGGCTGATCCCCTCACCAAATATCTCACCCTCCAACAATCTACAAGAGCCCCACTACAAATGCTTCACCAAAAATAACGCACTCACTGGATGAAATTGCGCTGTAGGGGCAAGAGAATGGGTTGGTCCAATGCCAAGATCTACAATCAGCTCCAAATGCCTCCAAACCGATCTCTCAAAGGAAAGAGAGACTCCTCCTCTGAAAAATAGCTAATGGAAGTGGCGTAGTGAACCCTCACTGCAACACCCTGCAACACAAAATTGTTCTGCTGCATAAATAACGCTGTCTTGGAGGAGGATGCTTGGCCTCAAGCCTAGATGTGAGGAAAATCAGTGCAATCCCTCAAGAGGCCTCTCAAGAAGGAGAAGGAATCCTAAACATGAATTCCCCCGGCAACTCTGCTAAACAGCAGGAGAATGCACAATGTCTACATAGACAACGAGATCAATAATCCATAGCATGAGAAACAATGGCTGCCTTGCCCTCCTTTTAAACAAGTGAAGGCCCCTTCTCCATGGGTCCCACTCTTTTTGGGTTTCCTCCACCAAATAACCCTCTTCCCATTCATACTGCGATTTTTCTCTAAGTGTTCTCCACCTCTTATCCCAGCGCTATTGACTTGGTCAAACTTGACCTTGTCTACTTGAAAATGAACCTATTCACACATGAGGGTGTGAAAAATAGCTCCAATGATGATCCCCTTTCATGATATGAGGGATTTTATTGATATTTTCATTATGCATGGGCCTCCTTACCCATTTATTCTCCTCCTAGGTGAAATCAGCAAAATTTAATATTCCAATTTATTGTAGGAAAATTTTGGAATATTACAGTCCTCCCCTCCCAAATGTTGCTTGTCCTAAAGCAACTGCAAGGATAGAACTGGAAAGCCTCCTCTCAAGGCATGGACTCTATGATGTGTTGAGGAATATCTTCCTCATGTGGATCCTCCATCCCCCAAGCAATCAACCATGAAAAATGAGTTGCCTCCCAACATGGAAACTCCTGAAAGTCATCTTCCACCTTTGGCTCCGGCAATGCAGGTGGGCTGAAAATCTGATCTTGGTAGACAAAATATCCAACCCCGTGTTTTCCTCCTCTCCAATTAGGATAAGTGTAGAGTGTATGTTGATCCTGGGCTACAATGGCATTTCCCTCAAATGGCAAAATGGAGATTAGACCTCTAAGGACCTCTCTTCCAACATTATGAAACATGTTGGCCCAAATCTTCTCATATGTGATGAGTTGGAAGTCATCATCATATGGCATCACATTCCTCATATGGCTCACCTCATAAGGAAACAAATGTGCTACTGTAGGGGCCATACCATCTCCCATGGTCCCTTTAGAACATGTAGTGCAAATAATGTGGGAGTTCTCTCCCTCCAAGGACACATTCACCCAATGTGTCTCTCCTCCAATCATGCTCCCAAGAAAAGCTTTAGCAATATCAACCAAGGGAACCATAAGGAGAATCATGCTAGCTTCCATGTGTAGTAAAGAAGAAGGACAATGGTCCCTCAAATGTAGCCAACACAGTTTGAGTCTCCACTACCATAGAAAATAAAATGATGGGTGGCCTCCCCACCATTTGCTTGCTGCCCCAATCTCTTCACAAGTCTGGAGAAAGTGAATGATGTAGTGTGCAATGTCAGTATGTTCTCCATGAGAAATATCCTCCTCATATCCACTTAGGGAGTGATCATCTATAATGGCCTTATGTAGACCATAAAATCTAGAAGGAAGAATATTCCTTCTTTGAGAAAATCCCTGCACATATATGGTTAAGAGATGCATACATATAGACAAATTACTATGCAAATCAACAATACTCTTACCATATGTTTTTCTCATACAAATGGAGTGGCTCATGGAAGAGTCTCCCCTCATCCTCAAAGGGAAAAGAGTTGACTGTGCTAACTCCTCCATCTTCTCATGATCCATGGAGTGCCTCCTCAAGTTCTTCAAGTGGTTCCTCCCACAAGAAGGAAAGAAATGTAATGTGGCATTCATGATTGGCCCATGGTTCCTCCTAAAATGTACAAAATGTATAGTAGGGAGAATCATGCTCCCAATGGGCATATTCAATCTCAAGCCCACTCTGAAATCAAAGCTTCCCATGAACATAAAAATATCAGCCATACATGGAAGCAAAAACCCATAGAAACAAGTTGTCATGTGACAACCGGAAAGTGGATCAAGGTTCCTCCCATGGAACCAGCGCAGTGCACCCTTTGTCTGCATCAAATCAAACAATAACAAGTGTTCTTCCAGCCACTTGTTTGCTGCCACAATCATTTTGCAAGATAGAAATATGAAAGTACAAATTGGTGCCAATGTTGCACACCAAGAATCATGTGGCCTCTCCCACAAACCACCAATGAGATAGCCAATATCAATGCTACAAATGGCTTCAAGTACATCATTATACAATATGCAAGAAGGAATAACCCTCCTTGGTACAATATGCTTCTCATAAAAAGACAAGAAATACAAAACATAAGGTGAAATTGTACATTCTCCATTATGTACTCGAAGACTTGAGCTGAAATGGATCAACTGAAAATGCTCCCTTACTCCCAATGAGTAGGAAGGTGGTTGTGACATCCTCTCCATTGTCATCTGGGTTCTGCATCTCTCCATATGCTGAAATATGTCTTGCTGAATTCCCTCCCAAATGAAATCCTTTGCCAAGGCAAGATATGCATCAAAATGCATGGAAAAGAAGCCCTCATGTGCTACATGCAGCAGCTTCTCCTTGAGACTAGAATCTCTAGTCAAGAAGACTCTGCCATGTGAATAGATTACCATATAATCCACCATACACTCATCATCTCCATCTGGGTCATCGAAAATCATGCATGCACCAAGATCCTTGGAGTACTCTACTAAGAGATGAGATCTCCAGTAAGGATCAATCCTCCTAAGAGACAGCGCTGGTGATTTGGCATGTGAAGCTCTCCTCCTACTGTTGTCTGCTACTTTGACATCCCCTATGCCAAATTTCTCCTCCAAACTCTTCACCTCTCCAAAACCCAAGAGCGGTGAATCCCAAGACAGGATGTATTTCATCAATGATAGATCTGGTGGCCTCCCTGGTGGAATGCCTCTATGCAGTGAGACATCAATGTCAAGAGTGGACTGTACATATGGTTGGGCAGCCTTGCCCTTACTCTCACAGCATAATAAAATCTGCCTCCTCTTTGCACTGGCTCTCTGAAATAGAGAAGGGTGTGTGCCTCTCATCACATGATGCTGATCTTCCTCCCTTCCTCCTCCTTCCGGCTACAATGCTGCACAATCATGTTGCTCACTGATTGTTCTTGGACCTCCACGTATGAGATCCTGGGGAATTCCTTGCAAAGATGCAAGAACCCCTCTAGTTGGAGCAAGAGCTCCTCCTTCCTTTGCATGAGGCGCTAGATCAACTCTAGAAATGACAACGTTGTTGCCCTTAGTTTCCTCAACATGAGTGGGAAACCCTCCAATGATTGGATCCTGTTTTGGAAAAGGGATCTCTTTGTCTCCTTGTGCCAAAATACAAGATGAAGGTCTTGCCTCCAACAAGGTATCATGCAAGATATCAACTTCCTTTATGGTTTTCTGAAGTGATTTTGAGTCTATTGTTTCTTCCATCACATGCAAGGGTTTTGTTTGTTTATCTGTGTTTGTTTTCTCCACATGTGTTTCAGAATTCTTCCTACCAAATCTTTCCATCAAAGTTCTAATGAACATTGCATAGGAAGAAGTATTTTCATTCTTCAAAGTAAAGGACTCAAATAACCACCATGCATAGACCTTACCTCTAATGTGCAGTGTTGCTACTCTGATGGCTTCATCTTGGTGTAGAGCTATAAAAAGGGCCTCTTTCACCTCTAATTACCTCACATTAATATGTCAATCCGGGAGCGTTTTGTTATTACAAAGAGTGACTCAATCCGAGGCTATCATTTGTCAGAGTAATGCTAGTAGTACAGTGCATAAGAAATACAAGAGTAAACGGATGCTTGCTTGTAACTAAATTACTTCAAAGAATAAATCACACACTCAGAAAACTCAACAGTTTATCAGTCAAGGGTTCGGCAGTGATAACCCATCCCTTCGGAAACTGATGGAAAGGAAACTAGAGCATAGATCATGAGCCTGGGAGCTAGACAGTGACTGCCAATGCTCACTACAGCTTTAGATCATCTCTCACACCAAACCAACAACTGCAAGTAAATGGAACAGCAAAGCGAATAAAGGATTGAACAGCAATTCTGGAATAGAACAGCAAGTCTAAAATGGAACAGCAATTGAAATAACTAAGTCCCGCGGGTTGTAACCAAACTTAATCTATTAACTCAAATACTCTCTTTGCAATCAAATAACATTCTTTCACTCTAAAGGCAATTCACACAAATCACACTAAAGGAACAGCAATAACGATTAATGAATTATGGAACAGTACTAATAAATTAGAAACGCACACAACATGAACGTTTAGTATGACAGCTCTGTAACATAACAGTAAGAACATGCAATGAACTCTTGAAAGGATTAATAACTTGATACGAAGTCAACACACGATTCTATCTACAAAAACCTCAATGATTCAATCTTTAACAGAGCATGTAATATGAACTTATAAAGCATATCAAATCACCAAATAATACTGATAAACAAACCACACAGAAGTAAAGTCGTAATGGTACAGAAGCAAGTGTCCTTCGGGGCCGGGCCCTTAGCCTCCAAGGATACACCGCTTTAAGTTACTCCAGACGCAGAGATGAAATAATCACCAAGCTTTTATTAATGCATCGGTCAAAAATACATTGAACCAGTTCTCAACGAAACTTAATAATCAAAGCTGATGTTTACAGGAAATTACATAAAAGCGTATCCTATCTCTATATCCTCCTTTTTTCAAACTAACAGTGCTGTTTCTTTATATAAAGACGACGGCGGAGATGTCCAAGTAACAAGGTAAATAAAGCAGCGATCCCTTAGGATCGAAGATCCTGAGGGATTCGCCAAACTGTTAACTCTTCATCCTGTCTTTTCTTTTGCGCTGAGCTGGTGTCTTCTCCTTCTTTTCCGAGCCGATTTGCTTTGATCTGTTTATCCTTGTTTGCGTTCGGTTCTCGTCCAGAGGGACAACAGTTATCTCGACTTTGTCCTTTCCTTTGGAATGACAATCCCTCGTTTTCTCCTTTTCCTGTATAGAAAATAACCATTATCAGTGGCTAAGTCTTGCATATTAATTCTCACATGTTTTGTTATAGTTCCTTATTACTTTCCAAATTCATGACACGAAAAGGTTCACAAATTCTATTAAAAATCCACTGAAATAATCATCAAAAACATACCTTTTTAGGACTCCACACACCCCCCTGCTTACCTTGTTTCATGTCCTCATGAAAACATTGTAGTTGACATGCAATGCAGTGAGAGAATATGTTGGAGAAGGAGTCTCATGCGGAGGCCTACAACCATGTTGAGTGATTAGATAGTCAAAGAACTGACCTGTTTGCCCCTCAGGCATATCATACAGGGCCTGGTATCCGGGTGCAGGGTGCCAAATAATTGGAGTGCGAAATCTATATCCTAACCAGGATGACCCTGCTTTCAGAATGCTCTCACCATAGAGGTTCAAACGGTCGGCAGCTAACTCAAATTTTTCATACTTAAATGGTTCCCTGAGCTGGATGTTGGGATCAGAGATTCGGTATCGAAATTTGGCTGCATTAATGGCCAAGTCTTTGATGGAAAGAAAATACTCTAAACTCTCTCGAATGAGTGCCTCATGCATGGGTCCTAATGTTTCAATGGCACCAGGAGCCCTTATAAGATTTCTATGAGCTTTCCACAACTATACTGGGTTCCTAGGCTCAGCCCTAACCCGTAAATCTAGACCATTTTCCTGACCCTGGAAAGTATCATAGGCTTTGAGCCACTTAATCTGATTAACCCCGAATGAAATGAATGCTTGGAATTGGATGTCTCCAATGAAAGGACCAGGGTTTAACTCAGTCTCCTGACTTAGCACAAGGTCGTGCAAATAAAGTTCACACAACAATCTCTGGACTTTCACTCCATAATGTTTACAGCAGTCTATAAAGTCATTGACAGTGTTGATTTGTATAGGGGTGCCTGCTTTAACAGCTTTTATTTTTAATTGTAAATACCGTTCTAATAAAAACAAAGCATAGTTTTTAGCAGGGGCCCTACATGATAAAACATCATTGTATAAAGAACACAAGTCATTCATCTGTTTGATAACAGTATCTAGTCTACGGGTTACCTGTGCAACTTCCTCTTGTTCCTTTTTCCACCCTTCAAAGGCCTGGCTTTTGGATTGACTGATGTCCCTTAGTTGCTGCTGTAACTCTTCATATTTTTCTCGGGGAACCGTTTGCTCTCTAAGTTGTTCGGCTTCTTGCTGGGCTTGCTTCACCATCTTATGCAAGGTTTTTGTCTTCGGATCTTTTTTCCATAGGTCAGTGGAGGCCGAGAGTTTTACCTGAACTTTCTTATTATGCTGTTTGGAGTTCAGAACCCTTATTACCCCTGAGGGTGGTGCCTCTGTCTGAATTTGCTTGTCACTGATCCTTATATCATCCTTTTCTGTTTTAACGCGAACATCCGTCTGTTCCCGTTCCTCAGCATCATTTGGAACGGCAGCTGGATTCTCAGTAGGGTTTTGAACAGCAGGCCGCTTGTTAGCCTTCTTTTTCCTCCCTCCGGTCTTTCTTACCTTCTGGTTCCTTTTCAGAATCCTAATTTGTTGTCTGAGCTGGGTTATCGTATTCAACAATTTACTCCGTTCCCAACTTCTTAATTTCCAGTGTTTCATTCGAAGGAACAACAGTCTGTCTGCTGCGAACTGGATCATGACCCGTTGCTAAATCTTCCTCTTGGGGTTCTTCCTCACTATTCTGCTCTGGCTGTTCTGGGGTAGGAGCCTCGACTGGTTCTGTCTCTTCCTGAGCAACTGTTGTTTCTGCTCCTACTCCCTCTAGAATTTCCTCTTGTGACCTGGGAACAGATTGTTCCCGTTCAGTATTTTCCTCCTCTTCATCATGAACAGGGATGTTTTCTTCTTGGGGTTTGTCGTGAGGGTCCTCTGAACTAGAAGGTTGACCATACTTACTCATATTGGCTAGGACTGCGGCCAAGTCATCATCTCCCAGTAGGTCTTGTAATGGGCTATCTTCCTACTGTCCCATTTCTTCCTCCTGTTCAGTTTCTGCTTCTATTTCTGTTCCCGAAGGCTCGGCTGCTTCTTCTTCGGGTTGCTCGTCTTCAATTATCACTGGTTGGCTGGTGCTTCCCTGGAGCTTTTCCAGTCTTCCTCGTATCCGAGCCAACCGGGCTGATTTTCTGGGCTTATCTATGCTTCCTCTCATCCGAGCTAACCGAGCTGATTTTCTGGGTTCCTCTGGTTGCTCGGGTGAATCAATGGCATGCTTGCGCTTTGCCGATTCTTGATGTATCTCTGGTTGTTCTGATGTACTAGCAACATGTTCTCTGCGTTTTGCCGGACGCTCTGGTGTGCTTATAGAATGTCTACGTTTTGGGGATGGCTCTGTCAATCCCCCCTCAATCATTGCAATCAGCTCTTCCCAGCTGCTCTGCTGCTGGGTGAGACCATAACTAACAACTAGTCGTATCAACCCATGGTGACTAACGAATGACTCTACGTGCTGTGCCTTTTTTATACTTTGTGCAGCATCATGCAGTAAGGAGTTCAGGAGTGCAGGTAAATTTACAGAGCATTTCTGCTTTAAAACAGCTAAAAGCTTAAGATGTCGTGGTCTTACCACGTCTTTCCTTCCTTCGCAGGTAATGTAGCTCTGCACTGTTCTTGCTAGCTCCGTCCAGGGTTCTCCTAGGGTTGCTGGCAGAACTCCCTTCCCCTTAATTGTCAAATTCTGGCCTTCATCTTGGAAAATTTCCATGACCTTTTGTAATCGTTCCTTTTTTAATGTCCATACCGGTCCGGTGGCTGATAGCCCTGAAACTTCTGCAATTATGTCATCAGTGACCGCTATCCGCTTCCCCCTTACTGTGGAGTGATCATCCTGTATATTCTGCAAAAATTCCATCGCTACTGTTTCATTGGACTCTTGTAGGCGATTGAAATAATTCAACCATCCTGCTCTTTCCAGGATCTCCCGGGCAGCAGCGGAGATCGTCAACTGTTGAGGCTCGCTTCGAATTGCCCTTCCTCCCATAGCTTCACTGTAGATTCTAAATGGAACAACAACTACGTTTTCTGTTTGAAACACAGAGAGGGTGATAATCGCAAGGTTTCGAAAAAACACAGAGTATGCAACAGTGCAACAGAAAGCAACTTGTGACAAAAATAGAAATGCCATGCCGTTAAACCATGCCAAACCGTCGTATACTAGCTTTCCTGAATGGTGAGTTGACACGTAATACAAGGAATGATGAGGTTAACCTCCCCCCCCGCAATGTGATAGGCTGTCCCAGCCGGCAAATAAAGGAGCGGCACCCGGTCTGCAATCAAGTCAGAAAGGAACAGCATATGGAATTATGCTATGTTGAAAAGGACAACGAATTACCGAAATCGAGGCGGAGAATTGATCACGTATTATATAAGAGGCTGTTGTGTTATGATTTGAGGCTGATGGATAGGGCATGTATCGTACTTGCCAATCTCAAGTGGTCATGGTCACTTCCGTTGCCATGATTGGTAATGATAAATGTTCATGCGATATATAAATCGGGAAATGACATATGATTAGTTCCTAGGATATAAAAAACAAAAGAGTATTAGTATCTTACCCATTGGTGTAAGCAAGGTGACTTCAATACCATTAACAGTACTCTGCTGCCAACAGGTGTCCATAACCTTGGCGGAGTTGTTTTTTCATCCTCGGAACCATGATCCTTTGTGTATACTTAGGAATGTTGTTATGTCAAAATGTAGACCATTATGCTGGCTTGGTGACCAGTTAACCATAATGCCATTCACGAGGAAGGAGCGAAACGTGGACAGGCCGGCTCATGATGAGACCTCCTGTTCCAAGGTTCGTTTAGTTGATATACCTTTTGGACCATATCCCTGGTGTGGTGGCCATAATGGGAATGCCACTTCACTTCCATCCTGATGATCATGGTAGGCTGGCTCTCGATGAGACCCCCTATCCTGCATTTGACACTTCACATATCATGTTCACATATTTTTTCTTTTCATAGAATACTTTTCCTTATTTATACACAAAGGGTGGTTCAACACTCCTTAAGAGTAGGAATGGTGGAAGAAGTTTTATTATCTCAATAGGAAGATATAAACTCTTTGCTCTTATTCCCAAGTACTAATCAAAAAGTTTAAGGGAATCAGCATGATAAAGATAACCAATCAGGCAAAATTAGTAAAACCATGTCAACAAAAGGTAAGAAATAAGTATGTCCTTCCATTTGTCCTCTTACTAATGCAGAGCCTTATAGATATAGCGATTTATGGTTTGCATATTTCGGTATGTTGTGATTTTATATTTCATTGCACAAATACATAGCTGTATCTTAAAGACTAGAAAGAAGACGGGTAAGAAGCATCCTCAATTTAGATCAGCAAAAGAATAAGCTGTTTCACAAGGAGAGCAGAAGTATGCGAGTGGTGTTCCTTTGGAAAAGAAACAACGACGGATGATAAAAAAACAACAAAAATGAAAATGCCGTTCCTTTGGGAAAAAGGAACAGCAAAAAATAAAAATACTATAAAAACACTCAAAATTTCATTCCTTTGAAAAAAAGAAGAACAACAATAAAAGAACGCTGTTTTTTTGAAGAAAAAGCACAGTGGTAACCAAAAGGAACAGCGGAAACTGTAACAATGCCGTTCCTTTGAAAAAGGAACAACATAGATCCCGAATGCTGTTCCTTTAGAAAAGGAACAGCAAAACAAGCAAAACCAACATCATACAAAAACACGCATATGCTATTTTTAGAAGAGCAAAAATCGAACTTTGTGAAAGAAAAGGAACAGCAAAAAATGACAAGAAAATATTTAATTCAAACTTATGTACAAGAACCACAAAAAAAAAAAACAAGAACTTATGTACAAATTGTAAAAAGAAATGAACTCTCAATGAATTACAGGTGAGGAAGATTTCTCTTCCTCTCCTAAGATCTCCATATCAGTGTCTCGGCGTAGCTGCTGGCAGAAGGATTCCCGAGTGAGTGGTTTGTGATAGAGACGGACTCGGTGGCCATTTACTTTGAATGCATATCCAGAACCGTCAATGGTGATTAGAGTAAGGGTTCCATTGTCATGCACCTTCTGGATTTCGTATGGTCCCAACCATCGAGTCTGAAGTTTTCCAGGGAAGTCCTGAAACCGAGAGTCGTATAACAGAGCCCAGTCTCCCTCGTGGAAGACTTTGTTTTTTATGAGCGCATCATGCCATTTAGCTCGCTGCTGTTGAATCAATGCTGTATTTTGTAGTGCAGAGAGCCTAACCTCGTCTAATTCATTGATCTGCTGTAGTCGATTGATTTGTGCCTCGCTTAGATCTAGGCCAACTTCCTGTGCCGTCCGTAATGTTTGGATTTCGAATTCTATGGGAAAAATGGGTTGTTTTCCAAACACTAATTGATAAGGTGAGTAACCGGTGGTGCTCCTCCATGTGGTTCTATAGGCCCAGAGTGCTTCAGGTAGTCGGGTAGCCCAATCACGCCTATGTGATGCAATGGTTTTCGTTAGGATTGATTCTATTATCTTATTGCTACTTTCTACCTGCCCATTCGCCTGTGGGTGATATGGAGTAGTGATTTTATGCTGGACGTGATAATTGTTGAGTGTTGCAGCTAATCTATTCCCAGCAAATTGTGGTCCTCCATCCGTAATTATTTCCCTTGGAAGGCCATAACGTACAAATAGATGGAACAGGAACTGTATGACAGAGTCCTCTGTGGCTCTTGGCAATGCTTCTGCCTCAACCCATTTGGTGACATATTCTGTTGCCACCAAAATATATGTTTTCTGATTTGATGAGGGGTTGATGGGTCCAACGAAATCAAGAGCCCACCGCTCGAATGGTTCGATGACTAATTGTGGTTTCAGAGGCATCTCATCAGCTTGACCAGGTCGTCCTGCTCGCTGGCAGCTGTCACAGGCTTGGACAAACTTCTTTGCATCTTTGAAGATCGTAGGCCAGTAATATCTTGTCTGCAATACTTTATGTCCAGTTCTACGCTCAGCGAAGTGCCCCCCACACGGTCCATCGTGACAGGCTTTTAGGATGTCAAAAATTTCATCCTCTCTAACACATCGCCTGATATGCATGTCTGCTCCTGTGTGAAACAAATAGCCTCCAATCCACGAAAATCGAGAACTTTTCTGAATAATCTGATTGCGCTCATTAGGAGTTAAATGTTTTGGTAATTTACCTACTGCGAGGTAGTTGGCAACATCAGCATACCAGGGTGTTTGAACGACAACAGCAAACAGGTGCTCATCCGGAAATTGATCTTCAACTGCTGCTGCATCGCTTGATTTTGGTATTCTTGAAAGAAAATCGGCTACAGGGTTTTCTTTGCCAGGCCGGTCCTTGATTGTGATGTCGAATTCCTGCAATAAAATCAACCATCGAGTTACTCTGGCATTTGTGACAGGCTTATTTGCTAAATATTTTATAGCAGAATGGTCTGTATATAAGATAACATGATAGCCTGTAATATAATGTCTAAATTTATTGACAGCATGTATTACAGCTAGGAATTCTTTTTCAGTAACAGTGTAATTTAGTTCAGCAGGGGATAAATTCTTGCTGATGTAATAGATGGCATATGGTTTTTTATCCTCTTCCTGTCCAAGGACTGCGCCAATGGCTGTATCGGAGGCATCAGATGATATCCGGAATGGTAGGTCCCAGTTTGGTCCTCGAAGGACTGGGGCTGTGGATACAAGCTTCTTTAGATCCTCGAAAGCACGGTCACATTTGTCTGTCCAAAGAAAATCAACGTTACCAGTTAGTGCATATAAAGGAGCAGCAATGTGCGAATAATGCTCAATAAATCGTCTATAATAACCGGAAAATCCAAGAAAGCTGCGTACCTCTGTTTGAGTAGTAGGAGTGGGGATAAGCAAAAGTATTTGGATTTTGGCCGGGTCTACTTGAATGCCAGCTGCTGAGACATAGTGTCCTAGGATAAGTCCTTCAGTCATCATCAAGAAACATTTTTCGTGGCTTAAGCAAAGCCTGGTAACAATGCAGCGTTGTAGGACTTTTTCTAGGGTGTCTAGAGCTGGATCAAAATCATCCCCATATGGTGTAAAGTCATCCATGTAAACTTCAAGTCCATCATTTATTAAATCTGCAAAAATGCTAAGGATAGCCCTCTGAAATGTGGCAGGAGCATTACATAGGCCAAAAGGAAGAACTCGATAGGCAAATGTTCCCCAAGGACAAGTAAAAGTAGTTTTATCCTAGTCTTCAGGGGCAATCTGAATCTGATTGTATCCACTGAAGCCATCCAGGAAAGAAAAGAACTTCTTCCCTGCTAAAGTATCCAATACTTGATCTATGAAAGGGAGAGGAAAATGATCTTTCTGTGTTGCCTTGTTTAGTTCCCTATAATCCACACAAATTCTCCATTTTCCATTCTTTTTCGGTACCACCACAAGCGGAGAGACCCATTTACTATCAGAGATAGGGTAGATAAAATTAACATCTAAAAGTTTCTGAAGTTCAGTTTTTACAACATCTTTTAGATGAGGATTAAGTCTCCTTTGCGGCTGACGAACAGGTCTGGCGTCTTTTTCTATATAAATGTGGTGTGTACATAATTGGGGATCGATTCCTTTCATATCAGGGTAGTCCCATGCAAATTCTTCTTGATATTTTGTTAACAAATGGATGAGCTTTGTTTCTTGTTCAGGTGTGAGATTAGCATTGATGTTTAAAGTTTTCCCCGGTGCAATTTCCACAGTTTTACTATTTGCAACAGAAGTAACAGGTATCGTTTGGTCATGAATATCTTTCAGGGGATCTTCTTCCAATTCATTATCAAATGCTGCTTCTATCATGTGACACCGTGTGCGAGGTTCAGTTTGAGTAATGAAATTATTAATGGCATCGTCTTCTGTTTGATCTTTAAAATCGAGTGCCTCTTGTATAGTTAATGGAGATCTGATGTTATCAGTAAGGTATGATACAGGGTGTTTATTAGTTTTAATCATTGTGACACTTGGCTGCGTTGGAGGATATAGAACTAAATTTTTGCTATTCGGTCCTCTGGTTATGGTCATATTTCCCTGCCGACAGCCAATGTAGGCATCGGCAGTGGCAAGCCAAGGTCTACCTAAAATTAGTGGATGTCCATCAAGTCGGGTTTTTGGATTAATTATCAGGAAATCGGTTGGATACTCCCAGGATTCTACAGAGACCATGAAATCATGTAGAGTACCCTCTGGTCGAACCACAGATCGGTCAGCCAATTCTAACAGAGTGGAGGTGGGTTCTACAGATGTAATGCCAAGCTTTTGGCAAGTTGTGGTTGTTAAAATATTAATTGCAGCCCCTAGGTCAACTAAGGAATTAGACAAGGTCTGACCATAAATTTGAACAGTTATAATTGGATTCCCGGGGTCTTCATATTTAAGGGGTGTTTCTCTTCCAGACAATAGATCAGATAAAGTACCGACTACTTGGACTCTTGGATTATTTGTTATATTCCTCCTTGGTTTCTTTATGTACAATTCTTTGATAGTTTTTGCGTATATGGGAATGTCTTGAATGGCTTGGAGGAATGGAATTTTTATGTACATATTTTGTAATTCTCCCAGAATGTCAAAGTCAGGATATTGTATGGGTCGTGGTATGGCTAATCGTTCTGGGAATGGAGGAGAGGATGTGGTTGCTTGATTATGGGTTTGTTGCTTATTTACATCCTCTTGTTGTGACTGATGTTCTCTGGGTAACTGATCTTCAATATGAATTGTTTTATCTCCCTCAGTTTCAATTATACGTCCAGATCTTAACTGAAGGTCATTGCACTCCCTCAGGTCGGGTCCTATTTCTGGTGATTCTATGATTTGAATAGATTGGACCTGTCTGTTATTTGGATTGGGATCGGGTTGGGCTGGGAGTTGCGGTCTCAGGTTAGACTGGGGATTTTGTTGTAAAGCTGGCAAAGTAGGTTGAGGGAGCGGAATAGTTCTAGCTGGGTGGTACATTGGTCTTTGCCAGCTTGTCTGCCAGGGTGAACTTTGTGAAGTAGAGGGAGTCCACTGTGAAGGGTATGGGCCATTTTGCCAATATGGTGGAGTACAAGGGAAATTCGGCCAACCAGTTTGGCTTGTTTGATTCAGCCATGGATTTGAAGAAGGAAACAATTGTGGTGACCAGTTTGTAAATGAGGGTTGAGATTGATTTTGCCACATACCATATTGTTGAGCATTATACTGTGGGTTTTGAAAGAAAGAGGTTGGGTCCGGAAACATACCAGGTTGTCTCGGCTGCCACTGGCGGCGCTGGTTGATCGAATTCACCAATTCTGGTTCTTCTTCTGCTTCCTTATATACCGCTTTCAATCCAGGAAGTGAGGGGCAGCTCTCCGTCAGGTGATCTTTTGTACAGATGGTGCATGTTTGGACTTTATCCAATGGACACTCCTTGTGGCTATGTTTTTTTCTGCATCGGGGGCAGAAGATTGCCAAATTCTGTTCTGCCTCCAGCTGCTTCTGTTTAGCCTGCACAATATCAAGTTGTGTAGTTAGTGTCCCCATAATATCAGTTTTAAAAGTTTCTAATAAATTTCCAATTTCTGCGCGTGTTACTCCTTCTGCTGATACTTTGTTATCTCTGGCAAACCGATCGTATTCTGTCGGTTTTATTCTTGTGCTGCCTCTCGAACTCCTGATACACAAATCAATAATGTCAGCAAAACTCTCTTGATAAATATCCCCTTTGCCCATAATGTTTAATGTTTCAATCCATTGTTCCTTCATACCCCTCATTAATGCAGTTTTTAACACATTATCAGGTAGAGGTAGCGATGCATAAGGAGATCTTTGTAGGTTGTACTGAAAACGTTCCACATACTCTTCTAGTGTTTCATTTGGTCTGGCTGACATTTGAAATATTTCGTCTTTTAATTCTCTAGACCTACAATAATCCTGATATTTTTTTAAGAAGGATTCTTTCATTTGATCCCAATTGTTGATAACCCCGCCACCCAGCCCCATAAACCATCTTAAAGCAGCCCCTTTTAATGTAGAGGGAAATAATTTCAATTTTTGGGGATCGGTGGTGTAATCGTACCCCCTACATAACACATCGAATTCGAATAAGAATGCATCCAGATCTTCTGATGTGAGTCCGTGAAATGTAGGGATATGCTGAAGAGGGATAGCTTTCATGGGTGCATTTGCTGCAGAATCCACTATGGGATATTGTAAGGTAGAGGTTTGAGTATTTGGCTGGTTTTGAGCATTTGGTTGGTTTTGAGCCATGGAATCGAATATATGCCAATAACCTTCTGGGATATCTAGGAGGGTATTCCTAGGTTGAGTGGGAACGGTTTTGACAGGGATATTTTTAATAGCGCTTCCTTTATCTGGAATAATGGGAATACCAAGTGTCTGAGGAGATTGAATTCCTTCAACAATGACTTTCGCAGCACTCCCCTTATCCGGGCTATCTAAAGGTTGATTTGTCTCAATAGGGGATTTTGGTTCCTTGGTTTCCCCTGTTTCTCCTTCTCCTTCACAAAAGTTGCTAGAGTTCCCTTCCTGCAATAATTCTGGAGTAGAATTTTCAATTTCTTGAAAGTCCTGCTCTTCAATTTGACTATGCACCTCAGCACAGGCTACAGATGGTGATCCTGTGGCCTGAAGGGAACTAGTAGGCGGTTTAGAAATGTTTTTCTTGAGGCCTACTGATGGCTGAGATTCTGTTTTCTTATATATTTCGTCTATGAAGGTCGTTCGGCCAAGGGTCACCGGCCTCTTAGCTTTTTCAGGCTTGGATGGGGGTTTGATATTCTTTTCTGGTCTTTTCTGCTTAGTCATGCACTCAAAAAAGGAACTACCAAATTCTATTCAAACAAAGCAAAAACAAATCTGCAGGAAAGCGGATAGTGGAGCAGGTCTTTTACATGCTACGCACGTAGGTTCTTACCTTCCGTTTTTAGGATCCAACTCCTCCCTAGCAGGCTCGTACACTACTCTGAAAAATACAAATGGCTACACTCTTTCCCCGGCAACGGCGCCAAAATGTAGAGCTATAAAAAGGGTCTCTTTCACCTCTAATTACCTCACATTAATATGTCAATCCGGGAGCGTTTTGTTATTACAAAGAGTGACTCAATCCGAGGCTATCATTTGTCAGAGTAATGCTAGTAGTACAGTGTTTAAGAAATACAAGAGTAAACGGATGCTTGCTTGTAACTAAATTACTTCAAAGAATAAATCACACACTCAGAAAACTCAACAGTTTATCAGTCAAGGGTTCGGCAGTGATAACCCATCCCTTCGGAAACTGATGGAAAGGAAACTAGAGCATAGACCACGAGCCTGGGAGCTAGACAGTGACTGCCAATGCTCACTACAGCCTTAGATCATCTCTCACGCCAAAACAACAAATGCAAGTAAATGGAATAGCAAAGCAAATAAAGGATTGAACAGCAATTCTGAAATAGAACAACAAGTCTAAAATGGAACAACAATTGAATAACTAAGTCCCGCGGGTTGTAACCAAACTTAATATATTAACTCAAATGCATTCTTTGCAATCAAATAACATTCTTTCACTCTAAAAGCAATTCACACAAATCACACTAATGGAACAGCAATAACTATTAATGAATTATGGAACAGTACTGATAAATCAGAAACGCGCACAACACGAACGTTTAGTATAACAGCTCTGTAACAAAACAGTAAGAACATGCAATTAACTCTTGAAAGGATTAATAACTTGATGCGGAGTCAACACACGATTCTATCTGTAAAAAAACCTCAATGATTAAATCTTTAACAGAGCATGTAATATGAACTTATAAAGCATATCAAATTACCAAATAACAATGATAAACAAACCACAAAAAAGTCAAGTCGTAATGGTACAGAAGCAAGTGTCCTTCGGGGCCGGG
The DNA here is from genome assembly GCA_034641835.2 of Pinus albicaulis. Classification (NCBI taxonomy): domain Eukaryota; kingdom Viridiplantae; phylum Streptophyta; class Pinopsida; order Pinales; family Pinaceae; genus Pinus; species Pinus albicaulis. The sequence continues at coordinate 442,153,670 of CM076575.1, read as the reverse complement.
CCCTTAGCCTCCAAGGATACACCGCTTTAAGTTAATCCAGACGCAGAGATGAAATAATCACCAAGCTTTTATTAATGCATCGGTCAAGAATACATTGAACCAGTTCTCAACGAGACTTAATAATCAAAGCTGATGTTTTTCAGAAAATTACATAAAAGTGTATCCTCTATATCAAGCTAACAGTGCTGTCCCTTTATATAAAGGCGACGGCGGAGATGTCCAAGTAACAAGATAAATAAAGTAGCGATCCCTCAGGATCGAAGATCCTGAGGGATTCGCCAAACTGTTAACTCTTCATCCTGTCTTTTCTTTTGCGCTGAGCTGGTGTCTTCTCCTTCTTTTCCGAGCCAATTTGCTTTGATCTGTTTATCCTTGTTTGCGTTTGGTTCTCGTCCAGAGGGACAGCAGTTATCTCGACTTTGTCCTTTCCTTTGGAACGGCAATCCCTCGTTTTCTCCTTTTCCTGTATAGAAAATAACCATTATCAGTGGCTAAGTCTTGCATATTAATTCTCACATGTTTTGTTATAGTTCCTTATTACTTTCCAAATTCATGACACGAAAAGGTTCACAAATTCTATTAAAAAGCCACTGAAATAATCATCAAAAACATACCTTTTTAGGACTCCACACTTGGGAAATCTGACGCTGCTGCAGAAAGGTGTCTAGCTCCTCCACCTAAGCCCTGGCTGAACAAGTAGGGGAACCATCAAAGATAGATAGAAGAAATATATCCATATTATGTTGCTTGCCCCTCCTCACCTTGACCTTGCAAAACTCCAGAAATGTGACATGAACTCTAAACTTTTGAGACTCATACTCATGCAAGAACCCACTAAGAGTTCCCCTCTCAGGCATTCCTTCTTCTTCTCTTTCTCTTATGGAAAAACTAGCCATGTGACTGCGCTGTACCTCATAGGGTGTGGCTGCATGCTCACACTCCCTATAAGAAAATCTAGAGTTTGACTCAGTTTCAAGCCCTCTTGGAGATCTTGTACATATCTCCCTCCTTATCTTCTCAAATTCTTCATGAATGCTCTGTACAGATCTTGGAAGAAGCTTTGTAAGCTTATCTTCCTTTTTCTCTCCACATAATGGAGTCTTCATCTTCTCTCTCCTTGATAGCATCATGGCTGAGATCCACAAGCTGAGCCAAGATTATGCTTTGATACCACTGTAAAATCCCAAATTAGGAAAATGCTACAACAATGAGAATATCTTAAGATATTCTAAAGTTGGAGACTGAGCAATATGAAAACACAGTAATGGAGTTGCAGTGACACTCAACTCATAGAAATGTGAGAAAGATCCATAGCCATATTATTAAATAATAGCAGCAACAAATGAATACAAGATCTTGAGGAAAGCGTTATTCAAGATAGGCAATGCTCAGCCTCAAGAGACAAGTACATAAATCATGATAAAACACTGCTACACATGTGCGCTCAAGCTATGACTGTGCAGTTTTATAAGAGCAACTGCATTATACATATGTAAAATACATGGATATACAAAATATATGGCCCATACAACATTGGGAGTGAAGATATCAACTCCCAAAGGCTACCTCATGTCAATATTAGAAGGATTGGCTATAAAATACAAAATCTTCAAAATGCTGGAGTTGATGGGTAGTAGCTGCAACTCAGAAAGAGAACTGGATGGAGATGGTTGTAGATGATGCACAAACTGAATATGCCTCCTCCAATGGATCTTTCAAGTGAAAGGTTGATCCCCTCACCAAAGATCTCACCCTCCAACAATTTGCAAGAGCCCCACTGCAAATGCTTCACCAAAAATAACGTAGTCACTGGATGAAACTGTGTTGTAGGGGAAAGTGAATGGGTTGGCCCAATGCCAAGATCCGCAATCAACTCCAAATGCCTCCAAAATGATCTCTCAAAGGAAAGAAATACTCCTCCTCTGAAAAATGGCTGATGGAAGTGGTGTAGTCAACCCTCACAGCAACACCCTGCAACACAACATTATTCTACTGCAGAAATAATGCTGTCTTGGAGGAGGATGCTTGGACTCAAGCCTAGATGTGAGGAAAATCAGTGTAATCCCTCAAGAGGCCTCTCAAGAAGGAGAAATAATCCTAAACAAGAATTCCTTGGCAACTGTGCTAAACAGTAGGAGAATGCACAATGTCTGCATAGACAATGAGATCAATAATCCATAGCATGAGAAACAATGGCTGCCTTGCCCTCCTTTTAAACAAGTGAAGGCCCCTTCTCCATGGGTCTCACTCCTTTTTGGGTTTCCTCCACCAAATAATCCTCTTCCCATTCATACTGCGTTGTTTCTTTAAGTGTTCTCCACCTCTTATCCCAGCGCTGTTGACTTGGTCAAATTTGACCTTGTCTACTTGCAAATGACCCTGTTCACACATGAGGGTGTGAAAACCAGCTCCAGTAATGATCCCCTTTCATGCTATGAGGGATTTTATTGATATTTTCATTATGCATGGGCCTCCTTACCTATTTATTCTCCTCCTAGGTGAAATCAACAAAATTTAATATTCCAATTTATTGTAGGAAAATTTTGGAAAATTACAGGATGGAGGTGAAGATAATGGTGTTGTCAAAGGTGGTTTATCACCATTCCCTCCATTACCTTTTGGAGTCTTCTCTCCATCTCCTCCATCTCCTTTTGAAGGCTTATCTCCCTTTGGAGGATTGGAGTTTTCACCTTGAAACCTTGTATTCCTCTATTCATAGAGAAATTTCACCATTTGTGTCATATCAAAGAATGATTTTCTGAAATATTTTTCATCCTATGACATATTTTCAAGTTCTCCTTCACGTGACATACTTGTTGAAGCTTCAAGTACAATTTGAGTTGAAATTTTTGGTGGAGATTGTGGAAAGCTTACTCTCCTTGTCCTTGACCTAACTTGAGGACTTGCAACCACAAGCTTTCCTTCTCATCTCTTGAGCTTCAACCTTGTAAGCATTAAAAACACTTACAAACAAATTAAACCCTCACAACAACAAATAAGCCTAAGCTCTGATACCAAATTGATTTGTGTATGAGACTGTTTAAGGATTATGTAAAGTTTTACAAGTGAATAAATTAGGGTTATTTAGCTTTTTATGTCAAATTATTAAACACATAAACATGAATTAAAAGTTCAGTTTTTGCTGTAAATATGTGACAAAATCACCATAACAAAAAATAAAAAACAACAAATGATGAAGGAGTTCACCCCTCCTGGGCTACATCTCTTGGTCCAACTTCAATAGTTGGGCATATTTCATTATGCGCAAAAAATAGTGTTTACATCAAATTACATTGCTCAAATGGATTCAAAAGTAGCTCCATTGGCTTCAAAATAGTCAAAAACCCCTCTCTTGCCTCTTTTTGCTTCCAAAAGGGCCAAAACCTGAAAAAATTATGCTCTTCCCAAGTTTTTACACTTTCTGTCCTACAAATCGCGCCTTCTACAATTTGTCCTACAATTTCAGGAATTTTCGGCCACATGGGGCGACAAATTTTCCACGCGCCGACAAGACTGCAATTGCGCCAAGTGAAAATTGTTGCTTGGTTAATTGGGCCGATGAGCTCACTATCCAACTAAAAACTTGCCAAATGTCAATGATAGTTGTCGTTGATTTCGCAATCTCCCGTGGTTTCAATCTAACTCTGGTTTCCAGTGGTGACCTCAAGTTGATGATGAGTTGGGTTAGCGGTACCCTGCCCCAGGTAGGTTCCACTACCCTATGGTGGTGCAGCGCCACAACATAAAATGTTATGGTTGTTGTTGTCATGTGATCGGTTGAACTAGTGACAAACCTCCATCATATGAAACTTTTGGTTAATCATGGATTTTGAACTTTGGGTTATATCATATAGTTTGACTGCCAATAAAACATTGCATATATGCATACAAAACTTTGGTTTAAAAATATAATATATGTTGGGTTGGGGTTAGCCCCTAACTCTAGTCTGCGGACCGAGGTCGGGGGTTAACCTCGGTCCCAACCCCTGCTTGCAATTACATTAAAGTTTAAATATGAGTTAATAACATTAGGGGTAAGAACCAAAGCATAGAGCAACCAGTAGGAGGAAAGTTTGGCATAGCGAAGGTATCATGTTTGACTCTTGGGGCTACCGCTTGACCCTTAACAAAAGTTTACACGACCATCGGGAGGCCACGTGGCATCCTATGGTTGGCCCACATGGTCCTCCCTGGTTGGTCCACTTCACCAACCTCAAATATAAATCCACCATTTTGCATCCAATCAAATCCTAAAAAAGTGTCACGCTATCATAGGTCGATGGTGAACAATCAACCTGTATAGTCAAGGTCCAGTCACTATGCAGCCCTACAAACCCAAAAACATTTTTTTTTTTGTTTCCACAAACTAACAGAACTTGATTACAGGAGCATACAACGTCAGTTTTGAGTGAAACGAGTTGTGCCAGATTCAGAACGATGGGATCCATGCGGTTGTTCTAGTTTCAATCCATTCCGACAACTTTGAATTTTGAGCCTAAAATTGATCCACCGAATCACTGTTTGGGGTCTTCCTATCTATCTCTGGCAATTAAGGTTTTATTGGTACTCCTAGGAGGTGTACTAGAGTCACTCACACGTATCAATTGTATTTTTCCTTTGGCTTGGTTTACATACAATATTGCATGTTCTAGCTAGTGTGCGAAGGTGCAGGGGTCTACTCCCATGGATTTGGTTGCGACCCTCTTTTGGTGAATTCCTTGGTATCTTGGAGAGCCGAGAAATTTCTAATGGTTTTCTATTCTTTTTGGCCATAGTCTAACTAGATTGCTTTTTTTCCCTAAAAATCATGGAAATTCCGGTAAGATTTTAAGAAAATCTAGCAGGGATTTTTGTAAACCCAGGTTATAGCTATCAAAATTCAATATTTTGGATGCCCTAGAGGTTTTTTATGGTGTTGAATCCATTTCCACCATAAAAAAAAAAAAGATTCAAACACTGCTACTACAAGATTTCTTAATTTTTTTTCCCGGATTCTAGCCACTTTTGACCGTTCGGGCAATTCCTCTGCCTCCGTAGACAACTCTATTCTTTTTGTCTCAAGCTTATTTTTTGTTTCTTCTGTCAATAAGGGATTTTATTCTTTGTCCTAAGGAATTGTCTCCTTGGGTTTGGTGGGGGTTGCATTGAGGCTATACCCAGTCATTAGTGGTGTGTAGCCCTTGGATTGGTTTATTTAGATTGGAGCCATGTTTTTTGGTTGTAGTGCTCTATCACAGGGATCCTCTATTCTATTTTCCGTTATGGTCGTCCTATGGCAAGTTGGCATAGTTTCTACTAGGTGTGCATTATCTCATTGTAATAGCTAGGAAACACATGAGATGCCATCAAGGTCCGACTGAGAGGGGTGGTTGTAGTTCTATAGGTAGGATGTGCACGTAATCTCAGGCACAAGAGTAAACATCTCGCTACCATGTAGAAACTTCCCTTGACACCAGAGAGGACATTCAGCAACTAGAGACGTAGGTGGCATGGGAACATCAGGGTTACTCTGACTCAGAGCTCACTAATGAAGTATTTAATTGGCTTCCTGACTCTAGGCACACCAGGGGATGAATGAACCAATATGTGCATTATGTTACTTTACATTAGGAATTGAATAATTTGCTTGGATGTGTTCTAAAAGAAAAAATAGAAGACATGAAAGGCATTATCTCATTTCTAAATGATATCTGGAGGATCCAGAGGCATCAAAAATATACTTGCTGGAACGATTGGATGTTCATCTAGCACATCAGGAGAGTCATCTCCAATGCAAGAAGAATGTTCCCTGTCCTACTAGAACTAATGCCCAAGATCTGAAACCAGTGACCTTATCTGACTCGTAGCTTTCTCTTGTGTTTTTTCTTGATCTCTTGTTGATGGTTTTCGATATATTTGTGGTTGACATAGTTGTATTCATTTTTGGGTTTTTTGGTGGCTACTATAAGGATGACATTGTACTATGGTTTTCTTCATATTGTTTGAGGTCACAGTCCTAGTTTTGTGGGTATACTGTAAATCATGTACTTGATATGTAATTTTGCAAAATGCAGGTAATAGAATTTTAACTTACAAAAAAATAAGTTACAATTTTTATAATTTGTAAAATTTTGACAATATGAAATGTATTGTAAGATAAGTCTTTTGATGTTTATTGATGTTTACCAACCATTTAATTTATATAATTATATTTCTAAATAATAAAAAAATCATATATAGTATATATTTTTTTTTCCACCATCTTATAACAAAAAAAATATTCAATTTGAAAATTTATCATCTCATTAATAAATAATTGAAAATTTTTCAATTTATTATTTCATTTTCTTTGTGTACAAAAAAATAAAAAATTCATTATTTCATTTACTTTGTGTACATCTATTTTCTAAAGAAAAACAAAAAATCAATGCAAGAAAAATAAAAATTCAATGAAAGGAAAATTCAAGGAATCTAATCCAGCTATGTATTTGACCACGTAAAAGGGTACTTTTTTACATGTATTATTTTTTAAAAATAATACTTAAAGAAACTATTGTAAGGGATGTTTTAGAAATCAATGTAATGTGTAAAATGTTTTTATGACTACATATTATTTTTATAATTAGAAATCAATGTAATGTGTAAAATGTTTTTATGACTACATATTATTTTTATAATTAAAAGTCACGTTGAATAATTTAATAGATTAAACTAATATTGTATATAAATATATTAAGTTTTATTTTAAGGTATTTATGTTATTTTAGTATATTAATAATATATTGAGAAAATATTTTAATATATATGAAAAGATGAGGTAATTAATTGAAGAGAAATTTTTATATCTAATTAAATATACAATTTCCTAAAATTTAATAAAAAATATCTAATTAGATATATAATTTTTTAAAATTTAGTAAGAAAAATTTCATGCGGAGGAACACTTTATTTTGGAGTGGTTAAGAGCATGTGTTTCCTCCTAAGAGGTCATAGGTTCAAAACTGGAGGAGGGTAGAGTATGTATGCCTTTGTAGATTTAGCACTCAAATCATTGCGCGGAGGTGGGTCCCTTGTCCCACAAACAAGGGCTCTGGTACACCAATTTGGTGTCTAGATTGGCCGTGACCTTAAAATTGGATAATAATAATAATATTATCAATCACAACGCTTTGGTAGGATTAAGTAGCAAACATAAATATATAAGTGAAAAGCAGGAGTTAACCATTCCAATACTTCCCATTAATCAATATCTGTTTCAATCTCTATTGTGATGGAAAATACTCTAGAAGGGTTTATATTGTAACTCTAGTTAAGAATTGATGTAGTCAAACTTAGCCCCTACTAGGCTATCGGGTTGTGTTACAACCGGGCCACTAGGAGAAAGAGACATTCCATTCTTTCCAGAGCATTTTGTTCCGGAGCTAAGCAAAGATATCCAAGAGATATAGGAGGTAGAGCACACACAAAAGATTTGTGCACTGTAGCAACCCATGATCCACAAGTATTACTTATTTGTATCCACAACCATATTTCCAGACAGAGAAAAAGAGTGAAGTAACATCACCTTCCAACTGGGTTTTATCCCGAAAGGGTTTCCTAGAGAGAATATCTTGTGTCTTATGTGTGTGGGAGCTTATGTTGTCATTCTCTACTTTTCTACATAATTACCATTCGCATGCATGCACTAATTACAGTTAAATCTACAGATCTAGAATTTTAATAGAACTGTAATAGTGTAAAAATTCAGTATTTTAATATATTGTTATCAGATCTGTTGTAACGAACTATCCAGTGGAATATCCACGACATTTTACGGATCAGGGAGCTATAGTTAGCAACAGTTAAAAAACAACTCTTCATAGGGGATTTTGTATTCAACCCTCCCTCTAATGGAGTTTTAAATAGAGTGCTTAAAGAAGTGTAGGTGGAAAAATCTCTAACTAAATATTCAATGAAAAAATATTTTAAAGGAATGCTTAACCCAAATTTTGTCCTATAATGCAGGGTTCTCGTGGTTTTTAATGTCATAATTTATGTAAATGAATAGCAAAAGAGCAGTTTGGCACACCTTTCATACTCCGTTTATTTCCTCTACTGGTAGGTGTATCATGTATGGTAGCACATGTGAAGAGATTGATTACATTCATAGGTAGGTATATAAACATGCAGATGATAATTATGGCTAGATGTGTTGTCTAAGGCATCATTGTTTTGTACGTAAATGTTGGAGAGTTCTTAATAGTAGGTGTATGGATGTTCATCGATCATTAAACTTATATGGTTGCACTAGTTTAATTGGTTGATAGCCAATGTTTAAGGAAGAATACTCACCCAAAAATAAAAAGTTAGCTAGCCAATCTTATCACATGTCCATTTACCTTAATGTTAGTGTGAATTATAATCGCAAGCGTACGAAAAAAGCTCACTTTAGATGTACATAACAAACAACCCTAACATCGAAGATGGCTGTCAATTTCCTTAGATCTGTAGTTAGTTGATCAGAATAAATGCTACAAAATCCAGATCTATGCAATTAAATATATTAAACAACAAATAAAACCAAGAGTTTCTCCATGTATCCAATGAACAAGAAAAAAATGTTTTTAAAGAATCTTTTGTATTATGACACCTGGGAAGGGAACATAGAAAGATGTTACCATTCCCACTCAATGGGATGGGTTATTTTATGTCCTCAACGCTTCAGATCTAAAATCTCTCTCTCTTGATGGTGTAGAAAACCCAAAGAAAAATGGAACTCAAGGGGAGCTCACAAGCAAAAAGGTAGAAAAATGTGACAATGATGGAGGATCAAAGTCAAACCAAAAGTATAGATCCAGAGCGATCTTTAGGCAACAAAAGGTAGTGAATGAATGGAAAAACCCTTCTATTTATAACAAAATATTGAGTTAGTCTAGATATTGGTGCATAATTAAAATATTATTAACCAAATCTAGATCCAAATTTTATGGAATATTTTATTATTTTTGTTGGAGGGAAAAATAATTTGAATTTGGTCAAATCCCTTTAATTGTAAATAATAAATAAATAAATTATTTATTTATTATTTTAAGAATGTGGTTGAGTAATAATTAAATAAATAGTGATTTATTCAATTATTTATAAATGATTTAGTCAAATTTAACAAGGAATATTAATTAAATAATGTTTTAAATAATTATTCCTAGAAAATAATAAGATAAATAGTGATTTATGTAATTAATTTTCCTATTTTGAGTTAAATATGACCAGAAATATTAATTAAACTATGGCTTAATTTTATCCCTTGAGGAAAACCAAACGAATAGGGATTTATTCGATATTTCCTCATGGGGTTTCTTGTTTAGACCATAAACAACTTAATAAATTGTGGATTACTAAGTTATTTTTCATAGTGAAAGAAATTTTACTAGGGTAAAATTGTTCTTACATGGTGCACTTTGGTCCATCTAATAGTAACAGATTAGATGACCAAAAATTGGTGTAATAGATTGCCCCCCAGTGTGCGAACATTAGGAGCTAATCGTATGACTGAAGTACGTTGTAAGAACTCAAACACTAGACACCGACGGAGGAGTCAGAGACAGATAAATATAAGGTAGACTAAAGCACTAGAGGAAAATACCCTGAGGAGGTGAGACTTACAGGCGCGAAAATTCTCTTTTATGAGTGAGTACCTATTCTACATGAGGCAGGGGAGGCATACCTATGCCCGCCGGGATAACCAAGTACAAATAATAATACGTCCAGCAAACAAGGGACTGAACTATATAGTACATGCTGGCATAAACATGGGCCAGAGAAAAACATGATAATGGATCCCACATACATACTGTGCCTGGGACAACAGTCAGAATTTATACAATAATATCTGAGTACATGAGATATAAGTACAGCCAAAGAGGCCCTGTAAAATAGGAAAGGGCTCTGAAAATCTGAATGATACATGCAAACTAAAGAGGCACTACAAGGGGCTAAGGCCGGAACCATCAAATCTATGGAGCTGCATCCAAGGCTATAGTAGAGAAGTCATCTGGGTATGTTGGGGTCTACCTGAAGGGCCACCCCCTCATGAGGTTTGAAACATATCAAACATACCCGGGAATCACTGGTACAACCTATTGCATCACTGAACCATCAAATATACAGATCTTAGTCATGCCATTAGGAGCTGGAGCTGAGAAACAATCAAGTCAAAGGGAAATAAAGAGTCCCTTTCCCTGATCCGAGGCACCGAACAAGAGTGGAAGTTGGAACCAAGGTACACCTCCCTCTAGAACTGTCTTCTGGAATGAATATAATGATGTCGACAGAAGGTGGTCTACCATAGGTGAGGCAATACAGGATCCTCAACTAAGGCACGAGAGAAAATAGTAGAGAGAATGATAGACTGACACCAGGGATAATGGTGAAATGGGGCGTCCTGATTAGTGGATTGACGACTTCCCTTGCTAGAGCATAAAGGGCATGGATGACTTGGCAACTACTGAATCGACACCGGAGGAGAGAGGGGACAGTATGAATGGAGGCCAAAATATGCGACACGAGAGAGGGACAAAGCAATTAAGGATGGAAGACTGTAGCGGGATACAAAGGGACTTGGGATAGACTCCATGGATGCGATGATGACTCAACTCAGATGCTCTAACAAGAACAACTTGATGATGCTACCATGCAGAATAGGCCCTGTGGGGACCATAAAAAACATGAGTACAAGATGGTTACTCATGACAAAAATCAACACGAGCATGGACAAGTATGAAGGCAAAGTGGTGCCCCAAGTACAAGTGTTACAAGTGAAGAAATTTGATTTTGAGGAGTGGTGAAGTGACCCTTCTTGGAAAAAGGTTTCCGGGTAAAGTATCAAATCAAAAAAATCAAAAGCTGGCTATCTAAAAAAAATAAAATGTGCATTTTTGGAGGGAAATGCTAAGGGTAATATTTCTTAAGATAGAGTGCATTCCAAGGATTAGGAAGAGGGTGGCCTTCGAAATCCTCTAGGAGGTATGCCCCTTTACCCAAATCCTTACTGATGATGTATGGGCCTAGCCATAATGAGTCAAAATTCCCATGACCGAGGACATCATGAGCCTGGTCATACACTAGAACAAGATCACCTTCGTGAAAAGTACGAGGGTGCACTTTTCTGTCATGTTGATCTTTGGTGCGTTTCTTAGCCGCTTCGGTGGTTTTCAATGCAACACGACGGTCTTCGGAAGCATGCTCAAGAATGATAAGTTATTCTTCTAAAGGTTGCTTGTCAGGGAGAAGTTAGACAACTAGAAGAAGGGAAGGGATTTTAGACTCGATTAGTAGGAATGCCTCCTCGCCAAAAACAAGGTGGAAAGGAGTAAACCCGGTGGCGGTTTTAACAAAAGTTCTATAGGCCCACGAAGAAGGGAAGAGCATAAGGTGACAATTGGTTTTGTGCTTATTCGCTCTCCTTTGAAGCATGGTTTTAAGGATTTTATTGACCGCTTCAACTTGGCCATTACCTTGGGGGTAATAGGAGGATGAATATCGGTGCTCAAAGCCCAACAGAGAGGATAGCTCACACCATATCTCATCTTCAAAATGTCGGCCATGGTGAGAGACCAATTGTTTCAGAACTCCGAATCGAGTGATAACATGGTTAAAGAAAAAGAGGACTGCAGTAGATGCCATTTTGTTGAACGTTGGCATGGCCTCAACCCATTTTGTGAAATAGTCAACCGCAATGATGATAGACTTGTCATTACTAGCAAATGGAGGTCGACACTCCATAAAGTATATGGCCCACTTACAGAAGGGACCAGCTGAGATGACAAGATGGAGGGGAGCCGGAGGAGCTCATGCCTTTGGGACGAAATGTTGGTAATTGGAACAGTGTTTGATTGCTTCAATGCAATCACCAAAGAGAGAAGGCCAAAAGTACCCAGCACACCTGATTTTATGGGCAGTAGTGAGACCAGAGAGGTGGCCACCACAAGTGCTTCTATGGCAGGAATTAAGGACTTGCTCAGCTTCAACGTGCGTGAGACAATGACGAAGGACATTATATACACTGCGACGATAAAGGTTGTCACCAATGAGAAGGTAGTGGGGGGCCTGGTGTCAGATACGTCATCGAGCATCACGATCAAGATGGAGGGTGAAATTTTGGGTTCGCAAATAATTGAAGATGTCACCATACCAAGGATCATATGAAGTAACGACAAACAAGTGTTCATCGAGAAAATCATCATTAATTGGAGGATCCGGCATACCGGTAGGAAATTCAAAAATGAGTTCAATGAGTGCTAAACCTTTCTTACTCTTTGGTGTGAGAAATTCAAGATCGAATTCCTGGAGGATAACAATCCAATGGGCACACTTCCCATTGATGATCCAACGACGCAATAGTCTGGGATCAAGTCTGGGCATTTCTGAATAGGACCAAGCGAAAACATCGCGGAATTCCTTGAATAACTTAGTGTAAGCCTCAATTTCTTCTGGGGTGCATTGGGTGCCCAAGGTAACGTTCTCTTCTACCCCTGGTTTGTCAGAAACGTTAATTTTAATGGTAGGAGAGATATTGACCATATTTCCTTCTTTGAAAGCATCAAGTGCAAGGATGAGATTTCTAAACAAATCGACCTCATCGGGAATGAATTCTTTTGTTTCCACAACATATTGGTCATGAGAATCCTGCAGGAGGAAGTATGTGCGATGGTGCATATCATCCCATGGAAGTGAGGGGTGGTCATCGCTTCCATAATGTCTTCATTGGAATGGAAAATGGGGTGATGGGCGGAAGGGAGACCACGTGACGTGACAAAGCTACCTAACTCATCATCATGAGAAGAAAGGTTCACATACGCATCATCACAGGGGGTGACAGGAGAGGAAGCAGATAAGGGATCTACCGATGTTGAGCACTGGGTGATCGCTGAAGGGAAGTAAGGTAAAACAAAAGGGGAAGTCCCAAAGGGGTCTTCCACCGTCGATCTCATAGATGATGATAGGTAAAAAATGGTGGCCGTAGGCTCCATCATCTCGACATCGGGAGGGGGAATGTCAATGGGAGCAGGCAAGATCTCAAATTTTTCTGAAGCAAATCTCGCAAAAAAGGGAGAGGTGGACTTGTTGCGCTTGGCCTCAAATTGGCGGCCCGCTTCTAAAGAGGCATGATATTCATAGAGGCGGGGAAAAAGGTGGGTATAATGGCCATGGAAATCACACAAAGCATAAGGATGATTTGTGCACAAAGACTTGATTTTCGGGATTGAATCGGGTATAGTGACATAGACTTCTGGGATATCAGACTCTGTAAATGTTTTGTTTACCATGGGCATGAGACGAGGCAATTCAAGACAAGTATGGGTGGCATGAACGATAACATCACACAAAGCACACAGGGTGGCACAATTTGGAGGCTGAGGAGGAGCAGGGGTTGTTTGGGTGGCCTTGTTGCTAGGTGCCTTCTTGCGAGCTTTCCACCCCTACCTGAAGCTTTCACAACAGGAGTAAGTTCCTATTGAGGTGGCTGAGGCATAGAAACAAAGGGAGGGTTCATGGTGATCGGTTGGACCAGGGTCAAAGCAGCATAATGTTTGGGATGACCAGGTGGGATAGTGGCTCGGGGATCAATGTACCAGGCTGGGATCCCCAGGGTTATGTTAGGAAGAGATAAGGTAGCCATAATAGGTACCGAAAATACTCCAACATGGGGAGCTAGAAATGGCATCTGACTGGAGGGGTAATGGTCAGGAGGGACAACTCTAAGATGGTTAAGGATGGGAGGAACTATTCCAGGAGGGTAGAGAGCCTCATGGATACCAGCTGCAGATGAGGGGCCTTGAGGAGGGGGTCCTGAAGGTTGAGTTGAGGTGCTAGGAGAAGGTTGCATAGGGCGAGGCTACTGACTAGTCGAACCAGTTTGCTTGTGTTGGGTATGTGTTATATTATTTCCACGACTAGCCACACGTATGACGCCGGGCGCAGCAGGGGGGTCACAGGGGGGGCGGCAGCCCCCCCTGTCAGGGTCCGGGGCAGTGCCCCGGCGAATTTTTTTTTTGGTATGCGGTCCCACTCATATGCAGACCCACCCATGTTTTGTGCATGATTTTGCACATGGTTTTGGGGTACGATGGTTTTCGGCCCTTGGTATTTTGTAGATCCGGTCAAGGGAACTACGGTTATGTTCTAATCCAGGGTTAATGGATTGGGGTTTATGTATGCTTCGGCATGTATATATATGTGTTGTAACACTAAAAGGATTATAATGAAAAATCAAGCTGGTCGTCCCGATTTGGGATCCAGGGGAAAATCTCTGTGTTAATCTGTTTTATGTTTTATGCTCTCGCAATTGTTTATTTTTCTGTTATAAGATTCGTGTGTAGATAATTTCTGTTCAGGGTTAAAACCTACATTTGGTATCGGAGCTATTTCAGCTTCAAGGGGACGCCTTTGTTGTTGAGGGTTTTTTGCTCGGGCCTGTGGTAGACCCTGTGCAGTGGGAGATCTGCGGGATCGATTCTTGCGGTGAAAGAATATGGCGAGTGGCGGAAAGATAGAGATCGAGAAATTTAATGGTCAGAGTTTTGAGTTGTGGAAGCTCAAGATGGAGGATCTGCTGGTGGATAAAGATCAGTGGATCGCGGTAGATCCAGGTACTAAGCCAACAGGAATGTCAGATGAAGATTGGAAGAAACTAGATCGGAAGGCTAAAAGCACAATACGGTTGTGTGTCTCGGATTTAGTAATGTTGAATGTATTTGGGGAAGCTACGGCGAAGACCTTGTGGGAAAAGCTAGGGAATTTGTACCAATATAAGTCTCTGGTGAATAAGTTGTTCCTGCGAAAAAAGCTGTATAACCTGAGGATGAAGGATGGAGATTTGGTGACAGAGCATCTGAACGCCTTCAATACTGTGGTAAGTCAGCTGTCATCTGTTGATATTAAAATCTCAGATGAAGATAAGTGCATCAGTTTGTTGTGCTCTCTACCAGACTCGTGGGACAGTCTGGTTATTGCAATAGGTAATAATACAACTACCTTGAATTTTGATGACATTGTCTCAGCCTTGCTGTCGGAGGAAATGAGACGGAGAAATATGGAGGGTCAGAATGGAGATGCCTTATCTGTATGAGGAAGGTCCCAGAACAGAAACAAGAATAATGTTTCGAGTGGGAGATCTAAATCTAGAGGGAGATCTAAATCTCCTGGAAAGTTTGTAAAGGTGTGCTGGAAATGCGGAAAGGAAGGACACTACAAAAAGGAATTTAGATCTAAAGCTCCTGAGAAAGGAAAAGGATCTGATGAAGCTCCTTCTGTAGAGGCAAAAACCACCTCGGATGAAGGTGGAGATGTGTATTTGGCTTCTTCTTCAAATACACAAGTAGATCATGAGTCATGGTTGATTGACTCAGGTGCATCCTTTCACTTCACACCCCATAGGGAGTGGTTCTACGAGTATGAGAAATATGATGGTGGCGATGTCTTCCTAGGGGATGATAGGAAGGCCAGAATCGTCGGACGTGGAAAATTCAAGCTGAAGCTGCAAGGTGGAAGGATCAGAACACTTCCTGGTGTTCTGCATATACTTGCATTGGCTAGAAATCTGATTTCTGTAAGCAAGATGGATGATGCAGGTGTAAAAACGGTGTTCGAGAAAGATGCCTGCAAGATGGTTCGGGGAGCACTGGTATTAATGCGAGGAGTTCAGACTGGAACTCTGTACAAGCTACAAGGTAGCACTGTTATTGATGGGTGTAACAGTTATGTGGTTCCTAAAAATGGAGTGGAAAGCTTAGCTATCTCTGGAGAAAAGACCATGCTATGGCATCAAAGGCTTGGACATATTGGAGAGAAGGGCCTTCGGATACTACATAGAAATGGTATGGTAGAAGGTATGTCTAATTTCTCTCTGGATTTCGATTTCTGTGAACATTGTGTATATGGGAAGCAGAATCGGGTGAGTTTTTCTTCTTGTGCTAAGAGGGCGAACAAGATATTAGAACTTGTGCACAGTGATGTGTTTGGACTTGTGTCAGTTCCATCACTGGGAAAGTCTGTGTACTATGTTTGATTCATAGATGACTTCTCAAGGAATACATGGATATATTTCTTGAGGAAGAAATCTGAAGTCTTTGACAAATTTAAAAAAATTAAGGCTCTGGTGGAAAACCAGACAGAGAAGAAGATAAAGGCGCTGAGGACAGATAATGGTGGGGAGTTCTGCAAGAAGGAATTTGAAGAGTTCTGTAAGAAGTGTGGTATATCACGGCAGAATACTACTCCATACACACCTCCGCAAAATGGAGTTGCAGAAAGAATGAACAGAACACTGATGGAAAAGGAAAGAAGCATGCCCAGTGGTACCGGGTTAGGACAAGAATTCTGGGCAGAGGCAGTGGAGACTGCATGTTACTTAGTTAACAGATCACCTTCATTAGCGTTGGAGGATAAGACTCCACATGAGGTATGGACTGGTAAGAAACCCTCTCTTTCACATCTAAGGGTATTTGGATGTGATGCATATGTACATGTTCCAAAGGAGAAAAGGATCAAGTTGGATAATAAATCTGAAAGGTGCATCTTTATTGGGTATAAGGATGGTTTAAAGGGTTGCAAGCTTTGGAACCCAGAAACAAGGAAGGTTGTGTATAGCCGAGATGTGGTGTTTAGAGAGGTGAAATATGTTGTTACACATGAAGTCCTACTAAAGGAACCTGAGAAGATAGAGTTTGAGCTAAAGGAGGATGAATCAAACTCTACAATAGAAGAATATTTAGAAGAGGAAGAGCCACAAACCCCAGCTTTGAGAAGATCAGTTCGGGAAAGAAGGCAACCAGAAAGGTATATTCCATCTGCTTTCTGTTCAGGTTTTGCCTTAAATATAACTGATGAAGATCCCAAAACTGTCAGGGAGGCAGTAGACTCAGAGGATGGAAAACTCTGGAAGGAGGCCATGGTTGATGAAATGGCATCCTTGCACAAAAATGAGGCATGGGATCTGGTGGAGTTGCTGGCTGGAAGGAATTCCATAGGAAGAAAATGGGTGTTTAAAAAGAAGATGAATGTAGAAGGCAAGGTGGAGAAATACAAAGCTTGGTTGGTAGCAAAAGGTTATTCCCAAGTGCCAGGAATTGATTTTGGTGATATTTTCTCTCCTGTTGCCAAAGTTACTTCTATTATATTACTTTTATCTGTTGCTGCTGCATTTGATTTTGAGATAGAACAGATGGATGTGAAGACAACATTTCTTCACGGGGATCTAGAAGAGGAGATCTACATGAAGCAACCTGAAGGCTTTATGGTGAAGGGTAAGAAAGAACTAGTATGCAGGTTGAAGAAGTCGTTGTATGGGTTAAAATAGTCACCAAGGATGTGGTATCAGAAATTTGATACCTATATACAGGGACTTGGCTTCACCAGAAGCAAGGAGGATCACTGTGTTTATTTTAAATTAATTGGTGACCGTGTTATTTATTTGGTCTTGTATGTGGATTATATGTTGTTGATTGGAAATGACAAAGAAATTATCCAAGATTTGAAGACCCAACTGCTCTCCAAATTCGACATGAAGGATCTGGGTGCTGCAAACTATATTTTGGGCATGGAAATTAAGAGAGATCGGGCAAAGAGGAAGCTCTGGTTAAACCAGAGGAAGTATGTCGAGACTATATTGCAGAGGTTCAATATGCAGGATAGTAAACCGGTGAAGGTTCCTATTCCTGTAGGTGCAAAGCTGTCTGTTGAACAGTGTCCCAAGACACAAGAAGAAGAGGAGTATATGTCCCGTGTTCCATATGCAAGTGCAGTGGGTAGCCTGATGTATGCAATGGTATGTACTAGACCAGACATTGCATATGCAGTGGGAGTATTGAGCAGGTTTATGTCAAACCCAGGGAAGGAGCATTAGACAACAGTGAAGCGGGTTTTCAGATATTTACGTGGCACTAGTGATTATGGATTGTGTTACCAAGGAAGAACAGGATTAGAAAGAATTTTGGACATTCGTGGTTTTGTTGATGCAGACTGGGCTGGAGATCTGGACCAAAGAAGATCTACAAGTGGGTATGTGTTTAGCCTATTTGGAGGTGCAGTCAGTTGGATGAGTAAAAGACAGTCTGGACCGAGATGATTGCATCACGCAAACATTCGATGAGCTTGGATTAGAGATAGGAGGAGGAAGACCAGGGAATGAACCAAGCAAAGAGGATTCTTTGTAGACTCTAGGTGAGACACTGGTCGGAGGTCCGACTATTTTTTTATTGGACACCGAAGAGATGATGGAATCAGGGGAGATCTAAGACTTCGGTTCGTAATATGTCAACTAGTCGATGGTGATAATCTTTCTGTTGTGAGGAAAACACATCTGACAGTGAATTGCGGATGGGATAGAAGACATCACATAAGTGTAGCTACGACCCAATATAATGTTGTAATCTAAGGGGGCATCAATGACTTCTATGTCAACACAAATAGGCTTTCCCGCAAGAGTAATGGGACAATTGCAGAACATGCCAAGGGGCTGGGAAGAGTGGCCATCCTATGCTCGGAGGGTGATAGTGGAAGAGGCTAACTCAGGAGAACAAAGTTGCTTCCAAACAGAAGTGGGCATCACGCAGGTGGATTCCCACTCATCAATGATACAATGAGAGACACTGGCATTCCAGATCTTGACAGGGATTTGGAAGGCGACGGAGGCATGAAGGGGGGGATGTTCTAACCGGTCAACAACAAAGACAATAAAACGATCATTTGAGGGATCCATAGTGCCCATGGTAGTTAGTATAGCTTTTCGTTGTGAAGGGCATGACTAGAGGACTTCCAACATTGACATGGAAGCAGGGGATTGTGCCAAGTCATCTACTATACTATATGAATGGGTAGCTTTACCAAAAGCAACATTTCAATGTAATGGACCCTTGGGGATCTTGTTATGAACCTCTACTTTAGGCTGAGGGATCAATAAAGAACCATTGGGTGTCGAAAGAGGCTCTGTGGAACCTGAAGAAGGGGGCTCAGGGGTAGAAATAGCGGGGGGCTTGTTGTACTAACATGATCGAGTTTGAAGGTTGAGGTCAACGGTAATGGGTTGGTCAGCATTCATCATGAGGATCTAGTAATCAAAGGTACTAGATGGAGGAGGTTGAGTGGCCGCTTGAATTTCAGGGGGTTGGGTAGCCACAAATCCTTGCTGGGGGAAATTATTGGTAAACATAGCCAGTTGGATAGGGGAAGCATTGGGAGGAATTGAAGAGGAGGCTTGTTGTCCTTGGGATGCTGCTTAATCTTCTCACATCTGACGCATTTGAGGTAAAAGAGGACAATCATGGGTGTAGTGACCATAGACACCGCAACAAAAACAAGGTTTGTTCGTGTAAACATGCCTGTCCTGCTTGGGCTAAGTGCCCTATTGTTGGGTTTCTGTGTTAGGTGCATTCCCTTGGGGATTGTTTCCTGGATTACCTGGGGCATATTTGTTTTGGTTGCCTTTCCTCTTATTTTTGGAAATAGGAGGATTAGTCGCACCCTACTGTGCATATACCTGACCCTGGGGGGTGGTGGCTGTTGTTGCGGGGGTTGAGAAGGCAAGGGAGGTTTAGGTGCTAATGCTAGAGGAGCTGGAGCACCATGTTGTGGATACAGATAATAAGGAGGTTGGGAAAAATTGTGGTAAAGAGGCTGGGAAAAAGGAGGAGGCATGCTGTATCTTGGATACATGTTACCGGGAGGGGGGAAATTGTTGGAGGAGCTGGCCCCTCCCTGAGGGAAACCATAACCCATGGGAGGGTGAGTGTATGGATGAAAAAGGGCTCCAATGATACTTTAAGCAACATGGGATGCCCCTGGTGTGTTGGCACCACCAGGTCTAGCGAGGTCAGGTAAGATGGTATAAACATAACCAGGCTTTGCGTAGATCAGGACATATTTCAACGCAATCTGGAGGGTAGCTTCTTCGTTCTGAAGGAAATGAGATGCGACATCTTTGCTAATAACAGGAAAAAGGGATTTGAGAAACCAGTCCATGTAGACATTGCCTTTGAAGGTAGGGGCTCGACATAGGCTCTTTCTTCTCTGCCATTCTTGGACATGATCAGATAAGCGGGTCACAGACAATTGACAGAAAGAATTCAAGAGTTCGGTACCAATGTCATAACAAAGGGGAAGATGGAAGTAAGACATTGATCAGGAGCTCAGGACCAAGTGTCGTAAAATGGTCAAAAATGAAGGTGCTCAGAACTAGTTTGAACCTGAATGACCAGATAGAGCTCGTCTTCCTGATTCCGGCGCCGCGAACGGTTCGAAAAACGGTCGCCGTATGCAGAAGTTATTCAAGTTTGAAGATTTCTCAATTTCCATAAAAAATTGCCAAATTTGACTTTGTGGAAAAATTTTATTAAAAAAAGACTATTCCACAGAATATTCTAGGAATATTCTGTGGAATATTCCGCAGAATATTCTGGGGAATATTCCATTTTTCAGAACCAATTGAGGTCATCTTTACCTCGAAATTCTCCATGCAAGTCTAAAGGGCCACCAAGGACAATTGGGGAAAAGTACTATACAAGGTACAATTTCACTGTTTAGTGTTTGGGAAAGAGCATGTTTAGCTAATTCCTATCTTCTGATTCTGTATTTACAGTCAGATCTGTCTTTCGAGACACTCTTATTCTTGTATTAGCCTTTGTAGCATTTTTAATACAAGAGGACAAGCTTAGTTTGAGAGGCTTGGTCCAGCAGATGTAGCCCAGAGGAGGGGGTGAACTGCTTATCATTTTGATGTCTTTATTTGCTGAAGATGATATGCTAAACAAAACTGATATAAAGTGTTAAACAACAAATATACATAACTTTCATACACACATAATCACCTACTCAGCTGCAGAAAGTTATTTGTCTTATTCCGCAAGACTTCAAACTTCAAGTATGTGTATGTCAAATACTTCTAAGTGTTAACTTCATTATTTCTTTAGGCAGAGTCTGTAGAGGGCCAGGTAGCCTCTGGAACTCATCCTCTCTTTAGAGGTGACATGTCCGGTGAATGCCCCCACAGTCTATCTCTGTATAAGAAATAAGAAGTTTTCACATTTTCAGAGGTCACTTTGAGTGTATAGCTCAATTTGAAATTATGGGAAATGGATACCTTGCACCCTTAAACAAGTACATTCCATTTTCAGATCAGATGGTATCGGAGCACCAGGTTTGCTTGACTGACATCACTAGCTTGATTGTGTAGCTTGAAAGGTGTCTTAAGCAGTGTTGAAGATTGACTGCTTTATTATTCTGCAAACTACTTGTTGTTTGGGTTTGCTGAAGCTCTTTTGTTCATTTTTATAATGACAACTTCCATAAGTGGATCTATGGAGTCCATTATTGATGTGGAAAGGGAAGTTTCACATGAGGAAAATTTGCAGCAGCAAAAGTCGCCATGGAATTGGCTTGGTGAGAAGTGGATGGACTTATTATTGCAGTAAGTCAATACTCATTTTGTACATGCAAATTTCAGATTGGTATGCATGTATTTCAGTTGAAAAGTTGATGCAAGATTGCATGTTTAGGAAGTTTCAGTTGAAGGAATTTCTTTGTTGTTGCAAAATTTCGCCATGGAGGTGTAAAAGATGAGTATGATACTCACTTATGTTGCAGCAATATCTTTTGGTTCAGCTCTTGTTCACCCACATGTTTTTGGGATGATGTACTTGTGGGTATTTGGAAAGAAGAGTTGAAGTTGCACATGTACATAGAGGTTGTATGTGTAATTAGCGAACTGTATATAGTTCATTGTACATGATACATACACATGTTTGTCAAGATGTATCTTGTTGTTTATCGACTTGTGTCGGTTGTGTGCACACTTGTTACAGATTTTGTGTGTCATTGGTATAGCACATCTCATTGTCAACTGGTTGTTGATGTCATATGTTGCACAAGATGCTTTTGGTGTCGTTTGGTGCAGTGAACGAAGTGTCAATGCAAAGCAGTGCAAGATTCCATGAGTTGGAAAGGCATGAAAGCAAAGAGGGCACAAAGTTCAGCAAGTGTCATTGCTGGTTTCAATATGGCAGATTGGTATGGCAAGAAAACTTGGTCGGGATTCGGCACAAGTACATGGCTCATTCAGCAAAATTCGCCATGTGAACAGTTGGCAATTCAAGAAATTCTTTTGGAGGCTGAAGAGAAGAGGATGTTGTTATTCTCTCATTTTCTGTTCTACAGTTCAGTTTCAGAATTTCAGTGAGCTTTTGGGGTCCAAAAGCTTCTCATTTGGGAGGTGTGATCAGGAGCTCAGGACCAAGTGTCGTAAAATGGTCAAAAATGAAGGTGCTCAGAACTAGTTTGAACCTGAACGACCGGATAGAGCTCGTCTTCCTGATTCCGGCGCCGTGAACGGTTCGAAAAACGGTCGCCGTATGCAGAAGTTATTCAAGTTTGAAGATTTCTCAATTTCCATAAAAAATTGCCAAATTTGACTTTGTGGAAAATTTTTATTAAAAAAAGAATATTCCACAGAATATTCTAGGAATATTCCGTGGAATATTCCGCAGAATATTTTGGGGAATATTCCATTTTGCAGCCAATGGAAGGGCGCCACGTGGCTAGCCCGGAGGCCGCCACGTGGCCCCAAGGTCGAGTTGAAATGGCGTTTAAAACTTTTGTTATGGCTCGGACGGTTTCGAACCCCCCACCGCATGTATGTTAACCAAACGTTTTAACCAACGGGCCACAGCTTTGTTCGTTGTTATATGTGCGGACGGAGTCGTATTTAAGGTTTGTTGATGTTTGGGCGGGGCCCGAAAGGGGGCCAGCCCCCCCTTCCCATGGGACCTCCGGCGGAACCAGTACCCAGGGCTCGGCGCGCTATAAACGGCGGGATTTCAAAAACTTTGGTTTATGTTATGTAGTGGGTTTTTAAATGTGAAACGGTGTTTTATTATAAAAAGTTTTGTGTTAATTAACACGTTTGAAACCGTTGCATATAACCGCCGAACTTGTGAACGTGGATAAACATAACCTTTATTGCCACGGTAACCGCGCGCCTTATTTGGTGGTTCCGCCCCTATTTTGGCGCCCTTTGCTAATTTGGTGGCGTTATCTTCAGTCTTTCCACATTTAGTGGAGATTTTTTAGCCCAAACTGGCAGTTCAGTAAATGTGGCATAACTTCTGCTAGGAGAGGATTTTGAAGACGAATTTTTTTATTTATTTTGGGTCTCTTCGACCTTCTGAAGCCATTGGCACAGGTTTCACAGCCATCTGAGGTCATTTGCAGGTGATTTTTCTTCGTGGAAGTTCCAGGAGCCTCTAGGGCCAAATCAGTTTGGGAGCTGCATTGGGAATTGTGCAGCCAGTGAATGTGGAACGAAGGCCATTCCTGAAGTTTTTCAGCATTCTGAATCCATTTCTACAGCTCATTTTTCCTTTTGAGGAATTCTTCTCACTGTTTAGCTTCAGGGAAGCTTTCAGGGCCACCAGGGTCATTTTAGTGTTGGAGTTGTTTGGGTGCTATGTTCATCCATTTTTGGTGATTCAAAAGTCTATTTCTGATATTTTCGACCTTCTGATTCTAATGGCAGAGGTTTCAGAACCAATTGAGGTCATATTTACCTCGAAATTCTCCATGCAAGTCTAAAGGGCCACCAAGGACAATTGGGGAAAAGTACTATACAAGGTACAATTTCACTGTTTAGTGTTTGGGAAAGAGCATGTTTAGCTAATTCCTATCTTCTGATTCTGTATTTACAGTCAGATCCTGTCTTTCGAGACACTCTTATTTTTGTATTAGCCTTTGTAGCATTTTTAATACAAGAGGACAAGCCTAGTTTGAGAGGCTTGGTCCAGCAGATGTAGCCCAGAGGAGGGGGTGAACTGCTTTATCATTTTGATGTCTTTATTTGCTGAAGATGATATGCTAAAAAAAACTGATATAAAGTGTTAAAAAACAAATATACATAACTTGCATACACACATAATCACCTACTCAGCTGCAGAAAGTTATTTGTCTTATTCCGCAAGACTTCAAACTTCAAGTATGTGTATGTCAAAGACTTCTAAGTGTTAACTTCATTATTTCTTTAGGCAGAGTCTGTAGAGGGCCAGGTAGGCTCTGGAACTCATCCTCTCTTTAGAGGTGACATGTCCGGTGAATGCCCCTACAGTCTATCTCTGTATAAGAAATAAGAAGTTTTCACATTTTCAGAGGTCACTTTGAGTGTATAGCTCAATTTGAAATTATGGGAAATGGATACCTTGCACCCTTAAACAAGTACATTCCATTTTCATATCAGACATAAAAGCACGTGCAGGAGTCGCAAAATTAGTGTGAGAGGCAGAAGCATGTTCGACATACCACTTGGAAGCTTCTCTAATAAGCGTACGCCAGAACAACCGAAGACGGACACTGTCATCGGTGATGGAGTTAAACGAACACCACATGTGGAAAGAATGAACATGTTTGGTAGGATCCTCTCCAGCAAGACCTTCAAACTTGGGTATGTCTGAAGGGAGCTTGGTTGGCATAGCAGGCCAACCATGGTGTATAGGGTCATTAATCAACTGGCTAAAATTGGGAAGACTGAGGCCTGTCATATAGGGGAGCAAGGGAGCATCTGGGATAGTTCCTGTTGCAGCCCCACTAGTAGTATTCCCAGCATTAGGGTCGGGGCTACCACCAGCGTTAGGTCTTGAACTAGACATGGTGAAGGTGACGGGAGGAGAGCCAGGGATAGAACCAAAAGGGGAACCCGATGAACCAGAAGCAGAGTCAGAATGGGGACCTGGTGGAGGACGAACTCGAACCCTACATGGAGGAGTAAGTCTTCATACCAGAAACTGAGGATGAAGGCTAAGAAGTCTTCAGGATAAGCGCCTTGGGGGCGCAATGATGGAAAAAATTCATAGATCACAGAAGGAAGAGAGACCAACAAGGGCAAGAAGGCACAGGATCAATTGATTACAATGTCGAAACAAGGGCAGGGAGGTGCAGGCTCAATTGATTACAATGTTATAGTCTTGGCCTAGTGGTGTAAACTAGGCGCTCTTCACTTAGGGTGTGCGTGTATGTGATAAGTTTGTTAATTTTAATTAAGACCAGATGTGTGTAGAGAAAAAAGAAAAAATATGCTGTATAACTGTAAATAAATATGAAAATGACAGTCAAGGAAACTAAATATGACAAAAATAAACAGCTAAAGATCCATCAATTTAAACCCAAGGAGGAAGGCTTCCAAATAACTAATCTATGGGTACGTGAAATGTAGTAAAAACACACAAAATGGCCAATGGATATAAATTTTAGAGGGACAGGGATCTAAAGGTCAAATATGTTGGAAATAGGTGTAGAAAACAACAAAAAACCAAAGGGAAAAGTGCGGCAAATGAGGTGGCGAAAGGCTACAACTTGAAGGGAAATGGAGGGGGACCTAAAGGAGGACCAAACAAAACTAAAAAGACGTGTTTTGGATTGATGAATAACCAATCTGAAATGGATCTGAAAGTACAGGTTCAAATCTGAAAAAAATGGTAGAACACATTGAAATATCAGAAGACCTGCTTCAGCTAAAATCCTCCTAAAAAGGTGGAACTGTACTGAAGCCCTAAGGGACTAGGTTCCTACTTCGACGAGTAAAACAGAGCAAGTACAGGTCCAAGGCAAGTGGAGGGGGAGGTTAGATAACCATGAACAGTAGCCCAAACAAACCCAAAAAAATCACAGAAAAAGTCTCACAAAAAGTTTAGGAATGTGGTTCAGCAATAATTAAATAAATAGTGATTTATTCAATTATTTATAAATGATTTATTCAAATTTAACAAGGAATATTATTTAAATAATTATTTAAATAATTATTCCTAGAGAATAATAAGATAAATAGCGATTTATCTAACTAATTTTCCTGTTTCGGGTTAAATATGACTAGGAATATTAATTAAATTGTGGTTTAATTAATTATCCCTTGAGGACAACCAAACAAATAGGGATTTATTTGATATTTCCTCATGGGGTTTCCTATTTAGACCATAAACAACTTAATAAATGTTGGATTACTAAGTTATTTTTCACAGTGAAAGTAATTTTACTAAGGTAAAATTGGTCTTACATGGTGCACTTTGGTCCATCTAATAGTAATACGTTAGATGACAAAAAATTGGTGTAACACTTACAAGTTTTCATTTCATCAACTTAACCATTTTAACCAACTTTCTTAGAGGTCTTATACAACCCCAAAGAAATTGTTAAAGACCAAAAATTAGTGTAACACTTACAATTTTTCATTTCATCAACTTAACCATTTTAACCAACTTTCTTAAATTGGTGTATTCACAAAATTTGCATTAAAAAATCTCAATTTAATTTAAAAATACAAATTGGCACATATACACATATATTAACCCAATTCATTTTGTAGAGCATGATCCTATTAAGGAATAGCATGGGGATTCTTAAGGAATAGAATTGGGATTCTTGAAATGACCTTATGAAATGAAATGAAAAGTTAGAGCACTTTTGACTGAAATGAAAAGTTAGAGCACTTTTGACTATGTATCTTAAGTATACATTACGCAAAAACACACGTTTAATTCTCTTCAAATTTCTTTCCAAGTTATCTCTTCAAATTTCAAGTTACCAATTTTTATTTCATTTACAATTGAGAAAGTGATTTAATAACATTATCTTTCTAACTATTTATCTTACATTTACAATCCATTTATTAATTTTTCTAAAATTTATTTCTTGCTTATGCAATATGGAATAGAAAATATTCAAAGATTAAAAAATTACTAATATTAATATATGTCATTCCTATAACCATCTTTATACCATAAAGAATCAATCAATAGCACAAAAAAGACAATGACAAGATTAAATTCCTTAAACTTGATAGATCCTCATTAAAATAAATATAAGTTAGATATAACATGCCATAACTTGACCATCTTATCTATTAAAGACATCACAATATTAAAAACATCTTAACTATTAAATAAATACATTACAAAAGGAAGTAACTTTATTGTTCAAATTGATTGCAATATAGAAATAATTAATATTATACTTTTTATTAAATATTGTAATTTAAAAGTAACTTTATTTAGATAGTAGAGATATTTACAACTCTTTCCATTAAAACATATCATAGTATAGATATTTTACTTTTCATTTTTATTATTAGTCCTTGCCCAAAGTTCTGGTAGGGACTATTGTAATCGATATGCTTTAAAAGATGAGTTTTTGGCAATTATTAAAAATGGTTTAACAAAAAATTTTCCAGGGACTATTCTAATTGATATGCTTTGAAAGATGAGCCCTTGGAAATTATTAAAAATGGTTTAACTAAAGTTTTTCCATATATGTTATAATTCACTTTTAGCTGAACCTATTAAACTTTGAAACGATTTAGTGTTGGCCAATGAAACATTTGGAGGTCTTATTTGGCATTTTTTCGAGACAAAGAGGTTCAGGACAGAGTCAAAATGCATATTTAATGAAATTATATGGCATGATTGAGCAATGCTAGGATTGTTGTAGAATTATTTACATAAAATTAAATGTTCACACTTTTGGTTGTTGGTTACACGCAGCTGCTGTATGAATTCTTGGGCTCGGCTCCTCGTTACAAGCAGGAGTTGTCTAAATGCTATGTGTTGTGTCTAGTGTTGTGCCCTAGACAGCTGTGTTGAATGAACATGTGTGTTGAATGAATTTTGCAAGTTCAACAATTGTGTTGAATGAACAACTGTAGTTGACAACTGTGTCGAATGAATGCCTTGAAGCATATGAGCTTGCTATCATACCTTATGCCGACATTGGTGTACCCACTACTCTCAATTTTTCTCCTTCTGCAACTTTCATCACAACAAAACTTTCATCACAAAGCAACATAACTTTCATCACATAAATTTAATGACAGAGCATCACATAGCAGCAAAACATTCATCACAAAGAAACATCATAGCAAAAATTTCATCACAGAGCAGCATAACTTTCATGACAGAGCATCACATAGTAACAAAAATTTCAGCACAAAGCAACGAATTTGGTAAAGAAAACAATTCCCCAACGACAAATTTGGCAAAGCCCAACGGAAAATTTGGCAAAGACAACAACTTCCAATTTGTCTCCTTCAACTTTCATAACAGTTGCAATTCTACCAATTTCATCACAGCTACAAATTTGGCAAGACAACAATTAATTGCAACTTTCATCACATTTGCAAATTTGGCAAAGACAACAATTCCCCAGCAATAGGTACCCTAAATGCAAGAGTCGATTTTATCTCCATTTTAGAGTCTGCAACCATTATAGTGACATTGATATCATGAAATTTGAAAAGTATTATGGAGCAAGGGCAGGTTGTCAGAAAGTATAAAACCTATTCAAAAAGCAAAAAGCAATAATTCTATTTCTGTTTCTCGGGTAGGTTGAAAGTATAAAACCTGTTCAAAAAGCAAAAAACAATGAGTCTATTTCTATTTCTCACTGTGAAAAATTCATATTATTTTAAATGTGATTGCTTTATAGATGCACTGAAATTTTTTCTTACTGTGATAAATTCATATTAATTTTTTTCTTACTGTGATAAATTCATATGAATTTTAAATTTGATAAATTCATATATATTTTGAATGTGTTTGCTTTCGGGATACACTGAAATTTTTTATACATTTCTTCCTCTATTTTTATAGCTCTGCATACCCTAACACTAACCCTAACATTAACACAGATTGTTTCCAAATATCAAATATTTACAAAGTTCTTATCAAAAAGGGGCTTGGTGGTTTTGGCTTCTGGTAAAATGGCTCAACACTAACACTAACATTAACACTGATTTTTTTCAAATATCAAATATTTACAAAGGTTCTTAGCAAAAAGGGGCTTGGTGGGCTTGGCTTCTGGTAAAATGGCTCACACAATTGTTGAAATGTTAATTTCAACTGCAGGAATGTACATCTGCAGCAGAGGTTGTGCAGAAGCAATTTACTGCTCTACAACAGTCGCTTTCTAATTTGATTTCGTGGTTTAACCATGTTACCACACGCTTTCTATTTTGATGAATTGTTGTTTCGGGCTTTAGCCCTTCTGGGTCCTAACGAGGTTGAACTTTTTTCTTAACACGACAACCAAAGTTTGTAACAAAAACTCAAATGAGTTATTCTCTCCCTCTTTAATCTACTTCACCTGTATGGATTCTCTATTTAAAACCAAAGTTTTTTGTGTGCCAATTTTGTCTTAAATGTTTGAATTGAGCCATCGTAGCAGTGGTCCCATCTGCCAACACACCAGCACGTGGAGCAATAATAATTTTTCGCGTAAGTTTGAAGCCAAGTCAACAAAATGGAGAACTGGACCCGAAAGTTTTATAAAACCAATTTCATAAAGTTTTCGCATAAAAATTTTCCCTGACGTCATCATCAACTTTTGTTACACGAATATTTTATTAAATATGGTTCAGTTTTGGTCTGAAATCCGATGGGTCCCAGCACTGGCCAATTAGATTCCGTTCGCGCGGAGTTTGGGAGAGCTAACGTCATGCGGGTTTGTGACGTGAATCCCCAATGGAATATGGTTTAATCAGTTTGAAGTATGGCGGGTCCACCATACCAAAGTTAATGCTTTGTATTGACTTTGCATCGGAGGAAAGGTCTTCGACCTGTTTTTGTTGTGTTTCATTTGACAACGCCGATGCGATGGGAATATGCTCAGTATATATATTATAAAATTTCAAAAATTTTATAATATATATATAAGTCAATAGTTTTGTTTTATGTTTCTTTTTATTTTTTTAATGTTGCGCCATATAAATGAAAAATCCTGAAGGCTAATGTAATATGAGACTCTGTGTGTGTGTATTCGGTGCCCGAAGGAAAAACAGAAAAACAGTGAGCACTGTATGTGCGTTTTAGAAAAAGACAGAGAGAGACAGAGTATTGAAAAACTCTGAGATTTTGTAACCACTGTGCAAAGAAAAGCACCATTTTGTAATACTTGTTATGTTAAAGGAATAGAAGTATTTTTTTGTGCAATCTCTTTCTATCAGCAATCAAATTTTTTTTGTTTGTTTCTATATGTTAAAAGATGAGAATTTATTTTCTCCGAGTGTAATCTAGAATATTCAAAAATTCCAACATTGTATCAGAGCTAGTCCAGGCTCTTTGAAGGTGTCAAAGAAGCTGAAGGAAGGATTTTTTGTTGCAGTAGTTTCTCCAGCAGTGTGAAGGCTCAACTAAAATCCAAGGTATTTCTCAAAACAGAGTTTGTGTTACTGTTTGAAGATAGTTATTTTATTTAAAAAACACAGTCAAGTTATTTGAACATAGTTCAGAGTGCTAGCCATGGCAGGAGCCAGCACAAGCATGAGTATTGGAAATACTCAGCTCCCACAGTTCAATGGGAAGAACTATGATTATTGGGCAATCACCATGAGAGCCCTATTTGCCTCTCAAGACTTATGGGAGCTTGTTGAAGATGGTTTTGAAGAACCAGCAGATGAAAATGATTTTAATGCCTTAAAACAGACAGAGAAGGATTTGTTGAAAAGCAATAGGAAGAAGGACTCAAAAGCCCTCTTCTATCTCTATCAAGAAGTACATGAGAGTGTGTTTCCAAGGATAGCAGCAGCTAAGAGATCCAAGAATGCATAGGATACTCTCAAGACAGTCTATCAAGGTATGGAGAAGGTGAAGACAAAAAAGCTACAATTGTTGAGGAGAGATTTTGAAACTCTCTGCATGAAAGAGTCTGATAACATAGACTCATTCTTCACACATGTGATTGAGATGGTCACACAGATAAGATCTCATGGAGAAACACTTGAAGAGAGAAGGATAGTGGGGAAATTTTTGAAGATCTTACCCTCAAGGTTTGATGTTATAGTCACAACCATTGAAGAGGCAACGGATCTCTCAAATTTTTCAGTTGATGAGCTTCATGCATCACTGATGACACATGAACAAAGATTGGGTAGAAATGAAAACTCATCTTTGGAGCATGCCTTCAAGACCCAAATGTCCTTTGGAAGAGGAAGAGTTCAAGGCAAAGGAAACAATAGAGGAAAAGGTAGAGGCAAAAGCCAAAATAGAGGAGGAAGAAACAGCCCTGCAAATACTCAAGGAAGGGGCAGCAATCAAAATCAGAACCAAAGCCAAGGCAGCAGCCAGCATGGTGGAAAAAATCAAGCACATGGACAAAGGTATGATAAATCCCAAGTCCAATGTAATTACTGTAAGAAATATGGCCATTATGCCAATGAATGTAGGAAGAAGCAGAATGACATGGGTAATAGACCCAATGCTAATTTTACCAGACAAAATATCAGCCAAGATTAATTTTTTTAGCATGTAATATGGCTGAAGAAAAGATTGAAGATTTATGGTTTCTAGATTCAGGATGTAATAACCATATGACTGGAAACATTGCCATGTTTTCCATATTATATGAAAATGTGAAGTCTCAAGTCACATTGGGGACAGACAGTAAGGTTTTTGTCATAGGAAAAGGCATAGTAAATGTCTTGACAAAGAAAGGAGAAAAGAAGAGCATATCTGATGTATTTTATGTACCAGGTATGAAATGAAATTTGTTAAGCATTGGGTAGCTCATTCAAAAGGGCTACAATGTTTTCTTTGAAGATGATGTATGCACCATCATGGATAAACCACCAAGCAATCAATGTATTGTTGAAGTGAAGATGACAAGGAACAGAATGTTCCCTCTCAGGATGAGAGCAAATTTGAAGAAAGGAGAAGAAATGGCAGCAGTGATATAAGAGACATTCCAAAGAGAAGCAAAGGATGAAAACTGGTTATGGAATTTGAGATTTGGACATCTCAACTTTGGAGGTCTTAATTTGTTACATAGGAAAGGAATGGTAAGAGGATTACCATTGAATGAGAAACCGAACAACCTATGGGAAGGTTGTATCTTGGGTAAACAACACAGAGAAAGTTTTCCATCGGGAAAAAGCATAAGGGCAAAGGAACCCTTAGAATTTGTCCATTCAGATTTATGTGGACCAATGCAAACACCATCACTTGCAAGCAGCCATTATGTGCTGACTTTTATTGATGATTACACAAGAAAAACATGGGTTTATTTCTTGAAATACAAAAGTGAAGTGTTTGAAAATATCTGCAATTTTAAGGCACTTGTTGAGAACCAAGGTTGGCAGCATATCAAGGTATTAATGACTGATAGAAGAGGTGAGTATATCTCAAAATAATTTCTACGTTTTTGCAGAGAAAATGGCATACACAAGCAACTTACAACAACGTATACACCGCAGCAAAATGGAGTTGCTGAAAGAAAAAATAGAACAATCATGGATATGGTAAGGAGTATGTTGAAGGCAAAACATTTGCCAAATGAATATTGGGCTGAAGCTGTACATTGTGCACCATACATCTTGAATAGATACCCAACCAAAGCAGTAATGAATAGAGTTCCGGAAGAATCATGGAGTGGGATAAAACAAGGTGTCACCCACATGAAATTTTTTAGTTGTGTGGCTTATGCACACATTCCAAATCAGCTAAGAAAGAAGTTGGACAGCAAGGGGGAGAAGTGTATTTTTATTGGATACAGTGAGGAATCCAAAGCTTATAGATTATATAACCCATCCACTAAGAAATTTATTGTGAGCGGAGATGTTCAGTTTATTGAAGAAGAAGCTTGGGATGGAAGCATTGAGAAAACAGTCAATGTAAAGAGTTGTTTGTCTCATGATGAAAATGAGGATGAGATAGCTGAAATACATCCATCATTAGCACCACTACCTCCACCAACACAATGACAGCAAGGGACACCACAAGAAGGAGTAAGAACACCCTTGAGAAGAAATGAGAGTGCTTCTCCAAGCACACCACAAGAAGCAGATTTGAGTGCTTCTTCAAGCACATGTACACCAAATGAAAGAGGAACAAGATTCAAAAATCTGAGTGAGATCTATGAGCAAGAGGTAGCAAATGAAGGTATGAACTCTTTATTTGATTTATATTGTCATGTTGATGATCCTATTCATTTTGAAGAAGCTATAAAAGATAAGAAATGGATAGATGCTATGGATGAAGAAATTAATGACATAGAGAGAAATAAGACATGGGAACTAGTTGAACTCCCAAAACGTAAAGAAGTCATTGGAGTAAAATGGGTCTACAAGACCAAAAGCAATGCTGAAGGTAAGATTGAAAGGCACAAGGCCAGACTTGTTGTCAAAGGATATAAGCAACAACATGGAAGAGATTATGAAGAAACTTTTGCATCGGTTTCAAGAATGGAAACAGTGAGAGCAGTGTTGTCCATAGCAGCGCAAAACAAATGGAAGGTTTACCAAATGGATGTAAAATCAACATTCCTAAATGGAGTATTGATGGAAGAGGTTTATGTTGAACAACCTCTAGGCTATGAGAAAAAGGGCCAAGAGCACAAAGTTTGCAGATTGAAGAAAGCTCTTTATGGGCTGAAACAAGCACCAAGAGCATGGTACAGTAGGATAGATTCTTATCTACTGGAAAATGGGTTTGAAAAATGTGAATGAGAAACCACATTGTACATCAAGGAGAAAGATGGTAAGATGCTGATTGTTGTTTTATATGTTGATGATGTGATCTTTACAGGTAATGATGATTACCTCATTGAAAATTTCAAAATAGTCATGAAAGATGAATTTGAGATAACTGATATGGGATTACTGAAATACTTCTTAGGAATAGAAGTAGAGAAAAATGAAAATAAAATTTTTATCTCTCAAGCTAAATATGTGAATGAAGTTTTGGAAATATTTAACATGCAGGATTGCAAGGCAGCAATTACTCCCACAGTAATGGGATTGAAACTCAGCAAAGAGGACAGCAGCAAGGATTTTGATCCTAGTTTGTACAAGAGCATAGTTGGCAGCCTTAATTATTTGACTGCAACTAAGCTTGATATTATGCATGCTGTTAGTTTAATTTCCAGATTTATGGAAAGGCCAAAGGAGGCGCATTGGCAAGTAGCAAAAAGAATTCTGAGGTATGTGAAAGGAACTAAAAGGTATGGAATTTTATATACTACTTCAGAAAATTCTGAATTGATTGGATATACTGACAGTGATTGGGCTGGAAGTATTGATGACCAGAAAAGTACATCTAGTTATGCTTTTCATATGGGTTCAGGAGCTATTTCATGGGCTTCTAAAAAACAACCTATTGTAGCATTGTCTACAGCATAGGTAGAGTATGTGGCAGCTACAGTAGCAGCATGTCAAGCAGTATGGATGAGAACAATGTTGAGGAGTTTATGTCAAGAACAGGTAAAAGGCACAGTGATTTATTGTGACAATAGCTCAGCTATAGCATTGTCAAATAATTCTGTGTTTCACAAAAGAACAAAACACATAGATGCCAAGTTTCACTACATCAGGGAGCTAGTGAACAATGGAGAAATAATTTTGAAACATTGCAGAACTCAGGAGAAGTTCGTTGATATACTGACAAATCCATTGGGGCAGAAAAGTTTTGAATATTTGAGGAAATGCATGGGTATGAGAGATAACCCAGCAGTTGAACTTAAGGGGGAGTGTTGAATGTTAATTTCAACTGCAGGAATGTACATCTGCAGCAGAGGTTGTGCAGAAGCAATTTGCTGCTCTACAACAACCGCTTTCTACTTTTATTTCGTGGTTTAACCACGGTACCACACGCTTTATATTTTGATGAATTGTTGTTTCGGGCTTTAAAGCCCTTACAGTCCTAACAGGGTTGACTGTTTTTTCTTAACACGACAACCAAAGTTTTGTTGTACACGCCAATTTTTAAACGTTTGAATTGAGCCATCGCAGCAGTGGTCCCACCTGCCAACACACCAGCACGTGGACCAATAAGAATTTTTCGCGTAAGTTTGGTGCCTACGTCAGCACAGCCAAAACCATACCCAAAGAAGTTATAAACCCAATTTCATAAATCTTCACATAATAATTTGCTTTGACGTCAACATAACCATTTGTTACGCCAATTTTCAATGCATTTTGGTTCATAAAAGTTTTGAAATCTGATGGGGCCCAGCGCTGGCCAATCAAATGGTGTTCGCGCAATTTTGGGCCTTGGTGACGTTACAGCGTTTTGTGACGCGAATTTTCATTGCAATCCAGTTTATTGAAGTTTGAAGTCCGACGGGTCCACCATACCAAAGTTAATGCTTTGTATTGACTTCGCATCGGAGGAAAGGTCTTCATCCTGTTTTTTTTGTGTTTCATTTGAAAGCGCCGATGCGATGGGAATATGCTCGGCATATATATTATAAACTTTCCAAAAGTTTATAATATATATACAAGTCAATAGTTTTGTTTTATGTTTTTTATTTTTTTAATGTTGCACGATATAAATGAAAAAGCTCGAAGACTAATGTAATATAAGACTCTGTGTGTGTGTGTATGTATTCGGTGCCCTGAGGCAAAACAGAAAAACAGTGAGCATTGTATGTGCGTTTTAAAAAAAGACAGAGAGAGATAGAGTATTGAAAAACTCTGAGATTTTGTAAGCACTGTGAAAAGAAAAGCACCATTTTGTAATACTTGTTATGTTAAAGGAATAGAAGTATTTTTTTGTGCAACCTCTGTCTATCAGCAAGTAAATTTTTTTTGTTTGTTTCTCTGTGTTAAAAGATGATAATTTCTATTCTCCAAGTGTGTTCTGGAATATTCAGAAATTCCAACAACAATTACTGCAAATCCAAAACGGGGATATAAATTAGCATACATAAATACAATAGACAACAATAAAACAAAATGTGCAGATAGCAAAAGAGCGCTTAAGTAAAATAAAATAGTTTAACTTCACCTATCACTGGACCGCGTACCGATGAATTCGATATAAACTAGCACACATAAATACAACAAACAACAATAAACAAAATGTGCAGATAGCAAAAGAGTGCTTAAGTAATAG
This sequence comes from Pinus albicaulis, assembly GCA_034641835.2. Lineage (NCBI taxonomy): Eukaryota > Viridiplantae > Streptophyta > Pinopsida > Pinales > Pinaceae > Pinus > Pinus albicaulis. Next base: position 442,117,809 of record CM076575.1, on the reverse strand, counting down.
AAAATAGTTTAACTTCACCTATCACTAGACTGCATAGCATACTGAGGAATTCGAACTTGTCCACCAATGCCTTGAAGTCAGAAGGAATTCGTCCAATGGATTGTAGAAGCAAAGCTTGAATTTTGCATTTGGGTAGCTTAAGCTGCGGCTCATCTGAACTGGGTTGTTTTTGAATTCCTCTGCCATAGCCTCTTCCTTCACTATCTCGCAGCCTTCTGCAGGCTCTGTCACTGCCACTGCTTTGAATAATGATACAAAGTCTGAGCATTTGAGCTCCTCTACCTCGCACAGCTTAATGCCATTCGTTGCCTAAAAGACTGGAGAGCCATAGCTTTGCTGCCATCCATGGCTTATCGTTAAGCATGGCAACAGGCATGTCACAATTGTGTCTAAAATAAATGAATGATTTACAACATGTCCTATGTATGAATAAAACATTAAATCAGCGACGAATGATTTACAACGTGTCAGATGTATCATTTTTTAATTTTCTTGGCTACTTCCTTTACCCAGTCCTAGTAATGACCAACTTTAGCTTGACGAATGTGTCTAACAATGTTTTGTTTCCCTAACATTGTGACATCGTGTTTTTTGGCAAATGAGTCTGTTCAACTACATAAATGTCATTTCAGGAATGTGTCATACAAGCTTTTGAATTCATGTTATCAATGAGTTATAATTTGTGTTTACATATTAAAATTTCTAAAAAACTTAGATTTTAATATAATTATTATTTTTAACATTAATATAATAAAATTATAATAGTTAAATTTAATTTATCATTGACCTTAATGCATGCTTTACTCGGTTGGAAGTTCGCCCACAGGCTCTCTGCCCGAGGAAACGAAATCCGCTTCAAGTCTGGAGCCTGTGCACGGTCAGACATCGCTCTAATTAAGAGTAAAAAGTACCATGTCGTTCATTCGATCTAGAATCGTTCCTTGTGATTTTTCCTTCAACAATAAGCATTGAACACCAAGAATAATTTAATTTAACATTTTTAATGATTTTGTTGCGTTTTTCTGAGATTATATATGTTTTTTTAAGTTATTTAAATTATATTTGGATGGTATAAATGAATTCAGTTAAATTCATTGTCAATATTCAGTAGATAAAAAATACCTTGGGATTATGAAATAGTGTAGATTTGTATAATTTAAATTTGCAATTTGTACACTTATTCTAAATTTTAAACAAAATTAATTTAAAATTATATTTATTAAAAAATAAAAATAATTAAATTACACTTATTTTAATAACAAAAATTTATGGACTTTTAAAAGGGACACTAATAATAATAGTAGTATTGTAGTAGTATTAATAATGACATTTTCTAACTATTTCTCTGTGTACATTCTCTAAAATCGATGAACATTGTTGAACTTTTAAAAGGGACATTAACATTGTTAATTTAGATGCAAATCAACATTGTGTAAGAACTATTTGCTTGTGTACATTCTCTAAGATTGCCGAACTTTTAAAAGCGATATTAACATCGTTAATTTGAATGCAAATCAACATTGTGTAAACAGAGTTTCAGAAGAAAAAAAAGTCTTTGTTTGAGCTCAGCTAAAGTTCTTTAGCTACCTGTCTGCCATACCAGTCAAGAGAAAAAATGAGCAAAAATATATGGCAAGGACTTGCTCCTTCGCAGCTCGTCTTGTTATTCATTTTACTTGTTTTTCTAAACACTGCATTATAATAGGTATTTTATACCTAATGTAGTTACCATTAGAAACCTAGTGTACCACACACTGTGAAACAAAACAAAACTTTAATGAAGGGATGTGAAATAAAATCTTTATTACGTGTGATTTTAGGGAAGGAAGGCATAAATCAATCACCTCACAAAAGACAAAAACATATGGCAACAATCAAACCTCTTTTTAAAGCATCTTTTATATAACTAATGTGTTGCTTAGTGGCCACTATCATCGTTAGGGAATGAGAGTGTAGTCATTTTACTTCAGCACGGTGACTTTTACAATTGTAAATCAATCACTTCAAACAGAAAGTGCGAGCAGCTGCCAATTATCAAACCTCTTTTTAAAGCATCTTTTGCGGCACTGATGTGTCTGTCAGTGGTCACATGGTCATCCTTCGAAAATGGACATGTTAGCATTTCATTCTATTATTTATTATTGATATAGATAAATATTGTATATGAATTGTTGTAAAACATTAAAGGGAAATATCAATGAAATTTATATACCTTATTAGTCCCTGCCTATCGTAGTGGGACTATAGCGATCGATTGCGATCGATTTCATATTAATTTGGGTGATCTCATTCATTTAACCAAAGCTTTTAAAAAATGTTTTGTCAACAAAAGCTTTTAACCAAAGTTTTTTTTGAAGGTCTTATTGCCCAGTTTAATTTTCATATACAAGTATCACTGTGCCTTTTTAGAATATCCTAAGTTGGAAAAAGCTTCATGAGGCTAGACGATCGTAGCGGAGAACGCTAAATCTAACAACTGGTGTCGAGAATAGGCTCCAGCTGGCTTACAAAATTTGGCAACTGGTGTAGGGAATAGGTTCCAGCTGGCTTGAAAACTTCACAGAAGCTTGAAGTTGCAACCAACCCCTGCCCTTCGATCTCATCCAGAAAAATGTGAGGTAAGCAGTCTAAGGTTGTTGAAGAAACTATGTCCGGACGAGGAAATCTTTGCAGCTCTTAGAAACCCTAACCTTTTCTACTCCTCTAAACCCATGCGATTGTAATTCCTGTGCAGGTAAATTTCATGCGATTGTAATTCCTATGCAGGTAAAGTTTTTAATGTTACTACCAGGTTGTTATTGTAATTCCTGTGCAGGTAAAGTTTTTAATGTTACTACCATGTTGTTATTTTTTTTTATGGATTTTGAGATTGGTAATATTTTTATCTGAAAAACTTTTCCTTCACGCAACATGGAACTATAGAAATATAATTAAACTCTATAAACTCTATGTTACAATTTAATAGGCTTTCAAATAGGCAGGGATTACCATTGCTAGGAATCCTTGTTCTGGAAATGAGGTGCTCAGGCTATGTTTTAGCCATGGAGATTTACTATTTGATGGCCTCCACTCATATGGTCAACAAAAATACCAACAAATTTCAGAGCTACCATTATCCAAGATAGAAGTATTAGTAAAATATAGCATTACTAATACCGAATGGGAGAAAAAGAGAAGGGTAGCCCACATTCCCCACCAGTCAAGAGCCAGGGGAGGGAGAGAGCCTGTAGATTCTTCTGTCAAGTTGAAATTGAAAGAGTAAATATTCCGTCCAGCTGAAGGGTCGAACCATATGTCCATTTTAAGAGTAGTAATTTCCATAGGAATGGGTAGAAGCATTTGAAAGAAACTAGGGGATTCTGAATCACTATGAAAGAGGAACGGTAGCAAAAGAAAAAGGTGGATGTGTCGAAACACCGAACAAATTTAAGGTGGATGTTTCGGAACACCGAATGGATTTTTCAATAGGATATTGTGAGTATGACTTATAGCCAACTTACTATAATGATATTTTCTCGATCCTATAATATTTATGATTTCTTTATTAATTTCATGTTTGATTATACTCATCCCGATAATATATCCTTTGACACAACCACCTTTCTTCACCCAAGAAAAAAATGGATTGACATTCCCTTTCTTTTACTTTGTAGTGAAAGATATATATGAGTAGTTCTGGCTCAATCTCTGTGTGTGAGCGAGTAGCACATGATATATGAAAGCACTAGAGGTCATCCTATAACCCTGTTTGATACTGACTATACAACTCCCTCTCTGCGAGTCCAAAGAAATATTGTAAGGTTTTTAGGTCAATAATATAGCACAAGAATTTCAATTTCTGTCTTACAAAAACATGAGTTTGAAGAGCAAGGATTTGAGTCTTAGTATTGAAAACTGGCTTTATGGTACAAATTTAGAGAAATCTGTTTTGATTGTGGGGCCAATTAATATAATTCTTTGCTTGGTTAATGACTAAGATGGTATCGGTAAGTCCAAAAATCATTACTTTTCCCTGTGATTTCTAGTGAGAAATTGTAGCAGTTTAGAAGCATCTTCAGTATGCAGGTATATGATAAAACATTGAAGCCTGCAATATATTTCATAGGCCAGTCTATTTTCATGTAGCATTCTTTGACAGCATAGCAATCTGGTTAAAGCAATTTTTTGGAAGTTTGTTTTCAATCTTTGTTTCATATTAAACTAATCTGAAGGCTTGTTAATAGGTCCTTCAATTTATGGAATTTTACCATACCTTGGCTTCATGTTTTATGTCTATGAGGAGTTGAAGAGGCATGTTCCAAAAGTATGAACATTTTATCTGAGCGAACCTTGTTTGTTGATCTTTTATTGTTTTTTGGGTTAAGTGGGTTAAGCGATGTCGATGTCGTTAGATGAAAAATGCAGGTTGAGCATTTTATTTCCTTGGTAACTAGAGTCTTTATGTACCATTATTCATAAATCTAAGCCAGATATCCAAGTTATTTAACTTATATGATCCTGAAAATTAAGGCAGTGCACGTAACAACATTATCAACGAACCAACATGGTCCATCTTCTCTTGAACAAAAGGAACCCAAATGCAAAGGAACATTGGATGGTCTTGTTACCACCCGTCAAAAAAAACACTTATTAACAAAAATATTGTTAACCTCAGGTACAAAAACACTTATTAACACAACCGAACAAGTATTTTTTATTTTTTAATATTTATTAAGGTATAATCCATTAAAATGTTTCATACTTAATATTTATTAAAGTATAAGCCATCAAAAGATTTCAGACCTGGCAGGGACTACCGTTGCCTGCCACTCTTATTTTTATTATTAATGTAGATCACTACACTAAAGGACATGAAGTGGAAAACCAGAATGGTGCTATATTAAGTGCTTCAAGTACATCAAAATGTAAGATCAATGAAAATCATATGCCTTATTTTTACTCTTGATAAAGATAAATATTATATATGAATTTTTATTATATATTATATATTAATATTGATGTAGTTAAACATTTATATAAATAGTTTTAAAAAAAATTTAATTTATAGTAAGGGTGCAAAAGTTAGTGGGAACAATTTTATGGGCAATTAGCCTAGGATTAGAAGCAGATCTAAAGTACCTTGTAATAAAATATAATTATGTAGATTTAGTTGAAAATGGTAGGATTTTAGTTTTTTATATCCTTTATATGTGTTCACTTTTCTCTCAAAGATGTAATATGATGGAGAAGAAGTTAATTGTCAAGGAATTTATTCAAAGAAATAAAGCCAAGAAATATACTTTGGGTTTATGTAATTTTAGGAGATCTTTCATTTAATAATTTTGGAAGAAATCAAACTTCTCTCCCAAGCCATGATTTTTCTAGCAATTTTTTTTCATTATTTGCACAAGATGTTTGGATTTTCTAGTAAATTTGTTCTCATTATTTGCAAAGACACTTGTTCAAACATTTAAAGACATACATTAACCAGTCTAGAGGAGGGGTTTTGTATGTGTATGTTGCATGTTGTTTTAAAACATGTTAACAATATAGTGGAGTTTTAAAGAATTTTTAAAGAATATTTATTGATGTGATTTTTGTTATCTTAGTTTAGGAATATAACACTTGTTCAAACATTTAAAGACATACATTAACCAGTCTAGAGGAGGGGTTTTGTATGTGTATGTTGCATGTTGTTTTAAAACATGTTAACAATATAGTGGAGTTTTAAAGAATTTTTAAAGAATATTTATTGATGTGATTTTTGTTATCTTAGTAAGATGTGCATATCTTCGATATTACATAGAAATTTGGTGCCTTTAGAGTGCTCAAAGATAACTGTAAATATTTTTCTTAGATATAGTAGTTTGTAAATTTGTTAATTTTGAATTTTTTAATAAATAAAATTGTAAATAATATTATTCTTGCATACCATGTGGTATGTCAGTGTTCAACCTAGAACGTTTTCCTAATTATGATCCTAGTAAGTTGTCTAGCAAATCTTACATCTACTTTTCAAGGAAATTTTATTTATTTGAAAATTTATTATGATAGAAATGTTAGGCATTTATGAGATTAGATAGCATCTTCTTATAGTTAATGCAAGGTTGTTCAAAAATTTAAATTGTTTTTGTTGTTGGCACCTAAAATAATTTTAATGAGGTTAGTACCTATCCAAATTCGATGACAAACTAGAGTCTCAAGACTTGGGGATATCGCAACAAATGAAGCCACTCAACTCTTGGAGAGGTGAATATAATCTTATATTAATTAATATGAATATTTGGTCATAAAACGTAAATGAAAACCTAAATTTCAAAATTTATTCATCTTGAAAGGTTGAAATAACACTGAGTTGACTACATGTAATGTTAATCATGCACTATGGTACAAGGTGATGAAGTAATTGTTACACAAAGGGAGATGAAAAAGGCGGTAAAATGGAAATGAACAAGGTGGTATATAAATGGGGCTGAAAAGGCACAACCACAATCAAAGAAAGCACCGCCATAAGAAAATAGCTTGTATATCACATATGTAAGGATGTAAATGCCTTAATAAATCAAATATTTAAGAAGGATGAGTGTTTGGACCAATTGATTAACTAATTAGGTTGACACTTCATATTAGATCAATCATTCATTATGTATATATATGAAATTGCTTCTGGTAATTTTGTGTTGATATTTGGAGGTTATAAGTTTAAAGTTTCTATAGCAGGTCCTTAGCCCTAGCCCAAAGGAAAGATAGATGCGCATGAAAAGTGGCATAAGATAAAGTGGTCTTTGACAAGATGGATGATAATATTCAACTTATTAGCTACTTTAATGACCATCAATTGGAGGAATCAATCTTTTTTTCTCCTCATTTTTTTCCAAGACTACAATATCTTGTACCACTCACTCATGGAGGAAGACTTGACACACAACCATTCTTATGTTTGCATAGATCCTAGGATCAAGATTTTTTTGTAGGTTGTACATGTCTACTAATTGCATCTTACTTTAGTCTTGTTCAAAAACAATAGCTTATGGGTGTTTATTAGAGATAAAAGATGATTACCTTGGTAAGGATGTTATTGATAATAACCACACTCCACCTCTCTCCCAGTTCAACATTTTCCATAACACATTCTGAACATCCAATCGAGGCTTCATTGAAAAACCAAATGCATTAGGGTTTCATAGTGGTAGTCTGAACCCATTTGAGGTGTAGGGGGTGAGTATAGACTAGTTAGGGATTCTCCAAGGCCATGTAAGAAAAGGAATTTAGTAAAATTGAAGGATGAGGTGTCTAACTAGTCGTTGGGGAGGACCTTCAGGTCAATTACCTTTCTAAACTTGAAGGTCAAGTAATGGTGGGTAGACTTAGTGGGATGAGGGTTTCCATTCCAAGTCTTAATACATGGACACAAATTCAATGGGATCCTTTCCTTGGCTATGGCCCTAACATGTATCTCCTTGCTTGTAGTTGGATTAGGTTTATCTTTTTAAATCGAGAGGATATTTTGTGGATTATGTCACTTCATTAGTATTTTGATAGGCATTTTTGTGTTTAAAATCATGTCATACTCTATTTGGTCCTCAGGAAGATTTAATGACTTGTTCCCCCATCTATATTAAGTTTCCAAATGTACCATTGGAATCACAGACAATTTCTAGCTTAATAGATATTAGGGAGGTCTTGGTTACATATATAACTATAGATGATAGCTATAAGACCAATAACTTTCGGTTGGTAGAAAAGTTCTTGTGGATTTGGACCTTAGGAAATATCTCCTTGAATAAATTGTTCTAATTGTTTGATATGGATTGTATAGACATATATTGGACCATGCCAATGTTTCATTTAGATGTTAAATATGTCACAAGGTAGGACACATATTAAAGGATTGTGAGCTACCTTTTTAGAAAAATATTGTAAGGAAGGAGAGATCAGGGCTTAGTTTATGGGTTTATATTAGCTTACCCACCCAAGTCATTATCTCCTCTAGCTAGGTTGCCACAGGAGAGGTCTAGTGAGGATCTCATGCCAATAAATATAGAAAAAATGATAGCAAAGTATTACAATCTTGTGGATGGAAATGCCTCCATTCCTTTAATCATGGGAGCTCAAATTTAAGAGGAAGAGAAACCAATGGAGCACTTTTTGGGTGTAGATATGATGAATTTGTACTATATATAACAGTGAAAAAAGATGAAATTTTGAGGATATTTAGCGATGAGTCTCCTATGAGGGTGAAAGCATGAAGATAAGTTACACTTTTGGGCAAAATGTGGCGATGAAATTTCAAGTTTTTCCTCTTTTATCGTAATTAAGCCCTCAAAATTTATATAAGCATTGTGAATTTTGATTCAAAGTAAAAAGACAAATTGTGGAGAATTATGTTGCTGTCATTATGATATTTTTTGCAAAAATATTTAGTGTCTTATAATATGTCAGTTTTACATTAAATGAAATGCTTGTCCTTACAAATTTTCACACATCTTAGGAGGTATGTGTGTGTTCACATAGCATAAATTAGTCTAAAATGTGTAATATATATATATATATGAGCATGATCTACATGGAGAGAGCTAAGTTTTTCATATTAAAAATTTATTTTTTAATGCAAAAATATATTTTTTATTATTTTTCGAAGTTGAAAAGTAATATTTCAATTGCATTTTGCAAACACGTGTTCACGTAAGGGTTTTTTCAACTATTTAAATAAATTGAAAAACCAAAAGTACCCATTTGAAGGGGACTCGTAAATGAAGATAGTGGTGCTTTTTGAAATTTTTTCCCTGTGTATATTTTATGATATAGATATTTTATTCAACCTCTTTAAAATAGTTCAAAAAAAATTCAAACATTATGTTTAAAATAAATTAGATGAAAAATATCGTATGAATTCAAAAATGTCAAGCTCATATGCCACTGGATAGAGGATTCCTTTGTGAATCCAATGTGATCAACTCTGCCACCTAAGGAAAAATTTATCCCTAAGTCTGCTAGGGTACAAAATGGAGTTGCAACAAATTTTGTAGAAGCGATGCTGAAATTGCTGATTTTAGGACTTAAGAGGCTCGATCGAGCAGGAAGAATTCAAATTTAAATAGCTCGGCCAAGGGTTCGGTAAACCCTCGATCAAACTATATACATGGTTAGAATAGACTCGATTGATCTATGTAGCTCAATCAAGTTATTATGTTCAATCGAGCCTTTATAAAAAAAATTGAATGATCTAAAATTAAACTTTTACCTCATTGTAAAATTCCAAATCTTATTAGAATTTTTGTTATAATGTCATGTAAAAACCTTATTAAAATTAATATTAATATTAAAAGAATATTATTATTATTATTATTATTAAAATTAAATTAAATGATGAAATTATATAAATATAAAAAAATTAATATTAATATATTTTAATGCTAATATTAAATTTATTAATTTTGGATTGATATAATATTATTAACTTTAATATAGTATAAATTTCTTATATTATAATATATACTAGCACAACCATATTAATAAATGTGGTTGATATGAGCACTAGGGTTTCGACTCGCATGAGACCCTGCAAAACCCTGTAGCCATGGTCACTACCAATCACTTCCCTCTTGCAACATTGTTCTCTGATAATTCTGTAGGGCCCATGGCAGACACAACGGGAGAGGCCCAGAGCCTCTCCCAATGTCATTGCTCGGGTGTTGATCCACGTAGTGAGAAAGCAAATAGGGTCAGCCAGGAAATCCCTGCATACACAACAACATGCAATTATGAGCCCCAGTCATATCTATATCCACAAGTCAATGAGGCACATGCAACCTCTAAGTGCATTCCAAAATGCGCAGATCGACCTAGATTGGTTATTCCAGCATATAGAATAAACGCAAAAATTTAGTTCATGCAGTATCACGCACTAATCTGCAAATTTATTGGAATTTGGCCCACAAAGTGGGATCTCAGAGGATGGATAGTAGTCAGCTAGAATCTGAAAGGACATATAGATCTTCAGCTTGGCCCAAAAGATTTCTTCACTATCATTTTTACCTGTCTTGAGGACAAAAACCAAATCATGGATGGAGGGACCTATTTCTTCAACTCAGCAGGTCTCTATCTTCGGAACTAGGTGGAATGTCTCAACCCGAACAAAGAAGACCTTTCATGGGCTCCTGTATGGGTTAGACTCTATTCTCTACCCCAGGACTACTAGGATGAACTCACTCTTCAGGAAATAGGGGTATTACTGGGACAATTCGTCAATATTACAGATCAAACAAGATTAACAAGTATACATTGTATGCACGCATATATATATTTACATGCATATAGACAAAACCCTTCCAGACTCAATCACTCTTCAGCATGAAGAGTTTGAATGGATACAAACTCTAGTTTACGAGCATGTTTCGTTCATATGCAGAAAATGTCACCAACATGGGCATTTGTTCCCGAAATGTCCCCTCAATCAGAAGACCAACACCTCTAAAGCAGAGATCGCACCAGATGCAAAAGGATTCACAAAGGTACACCACAGAAAATTCCAAAATAAAAAATATGTGGTAAATAATCAACCCACAACCCCCTCCACAAGAAAAATTTTGATATTTTGAGCAAGCAACTGGTAGATACAAATATGACTCAAGAAAACTCCCAAGAAGAGTCCCCTCTCATGAAGGAACCCCAAGGATCTACTTATAATTCTCCCTCTCAATTAGCCCTCCATTAGGCAAAAGGAAAATCTCAACAAACCCTCAAAACTCAATCGACAATACCCTCCCTCCAAGGGGACGAAGGAACAGAGGAAGCCCCTATGGAAGATGATCTGAATTTGGTATTGGGGATCTGGATATCCTAGTTATGGAAGATGCATGCAAGCACAAGGCCTTTAGCTCCATCACCCTAAGACAAATCCAGATGCTCACCTTGGTTTTGGACAGATTAGTCCTAGGCATCCAAGGATGAACTCTTCAATAGGGGAAAAAATGACAGAGAGACGGTAAAAAAAGAGGGAGAAAGACAGATCTACAAAGACTGATCACCATGGGACACACCCTTGTGGAGTCTGGGAAATATGCCCAGTTAACCTAGTTCTTCTATCCTATCAAAATTTCCCAATGAATTTTATTTCCTGGAACATAAGGGGAATCAATAACCCATCTAAGCATCGAATGATTCATAGGAAAATAACAGCAGACAAGCCTAGTATTCTTATGATTCAGGAAAAAAAAGTACAAGAACCTCCATGGAAAAGCTGATGACCAAACTCTGGAAAGGTAGCCTTACAGTCGCGGTGGACGCTACCAGGGCATATGGAGGCCTGGCCATCTCTTGGAATCATTGAGACATCAACCTTAGTGATTTCCTAGTCACAAGAAACACCATCACTACCTCCTTCCATGTGGAAGGAACCACTATCAAAGGCTTTGTTACAAATGTCTATGGCCCCCAAATCCTACAACAAAATACAGAGTTACTCCAGTACCTGACTTGGCCCAAACATCAAATCCCAAATCAGCTCTGGCTACTTGGGAGTGACTTCAATATGATAAAGAATCGGGGGCGGGGGGAGGGGGGGAGGAGGCAGAAGTCAAAGTGAACCGGATATGGAAATATTCAAAGACTTCATCGAAGAACATGATCTCATGGATATCGCCAGCATGAATGGCTACAAACCTGGAACACTAAAAGAGGAGGAAATAATCAAATCGCCTGTAGACTGGACTGATTTATGGTCACTGAAAACTTCATCAAGAGGGGGGGTGAGCTTATAGCCACGATCATGCCCTCTGTGGGATCAGATCACTAGCCAATCAACCTACACTAGGAGAACAGGTAAGGCCTCTAGAAAACCCTTCAGGTTTGAGAAGTTATGGCTGACCCATCCAAAATTTATGGAGACAGTTCAGACTTGGTGGTCAGGAATGGAAATGTAGGGAAAATCCAAAATGCACCGCTTCTAGCAAAAACTCAAAGCTCTTAAAGCCAAGCTAAAATACTGGAACAAAAACACCTTTGGGAATATATTTCAAGATCAATAGATACTTGAGAAATAGATGGAAACGCTTCAACAAACCATCATCTCAGATGGCCACTTTGGAGATGCCCTCCTTCAGGAGAAGCAATTGACCCTCAAGTTGGAAGCGAGAAGACAACAGGAATAAATTTACCGGCCCCAAAAATCATGAATCAAATGGCTTCACGATGGGGAAATAAATACGAAGTTCTTCCATAGATCTACCATTTAGCATAGAATGCACAATTGCATCTTCTCGCTCTGCACAACCCAGGGCACGCATGTGGTAAAGCACAAAGAAATCACAAAAGAACTAATGGACCACTTCAGAGAGATCCTCACGAAACCCATACCAGACCGGTCAGAAGCCATTAACAAAATAACTCAAAAAATCCTAGCTAGTCGCCCAGGAGCAGAATTATCTCCTCATGAGACAAGTAACTATGCAAGAACAGGATATTGCGATCACCCAGCTCCAAGATGGAAAAGCTCCTGGACCGGATGGATTTACCGCAAATTTCTTCCATCATTGTTGGGACATGGTGAAAGAAGAGATCTTGGAAATTGTTGAGGAATCAAGACACTCCAAATGGATTCTCCCGACCCTCAATGCCGCATTCCTCACTCTCATCTCAAAGGAATAAAATGATGCCTCTCCAAGTAAGTATAGACCTATCTCACTCTATAATTTCATTTACAAAATTGTCTCAAAAATTGTGACGAACCGTCTAAAACCTCTCCTGCCCCTTATTATCTCGTCGAAGAAAATTGGATATGTGGAAGGTCGTCAAATCCTAGATGGCATCATCATGTCCCATGAGATAATCCACTCCCTCAAAGTCACAAAAAGCCCTAGAATTCTCCTCAAGAGTGATCTATCAAAGGCCTTCGATAAATTAAGCTAGGAATACATCAAAAAGATACTCATGACTTTTGGTTTTTTGGGACTTGGGTCCAATGGATATCCTCCTTGATTTCTTCGGCCTTCTTCTCAATCCTGGTCAATGGCTAACCCAATGACACCTTCTCTTCGTGCGACATTCTGCAAGGTGATCACCTTTCACCTTTCCTCTTTATTCTCATGGCATAAGGCCTCAGATGCTCTATCAAACCAGTTGTCACCAAAGGAAGCTTAAGGGGCCTCTCTCTCTACAATTATGGGCCTCACACACATCAACAATTCTTTGATGAAAATTTTCTCATGGGACACCCTTCAATCAAGGAAGAACTTTGTCTCAATTGCATCCTCAAACTTTTCTTCGAAGCCTCTGGCACCTCTATTAATCTTGAAAAATATCAAATCTTCTTTTTTAACACCTCGACTATAACCCAATGCAATATTTCCATAATCCTTGGCTTTTTCATTGAGAGCCTTCCTTCAAAATACCTAGGAGAACCCCTCACATATACAGCCCTCAAGCACTCATCCTAATGGGACCTCATGGGTAAACTTCAGGACAGATTGGAATCTTGGACTTTTCAATCGGTAAATCTCATCGACTGACTTGTTATCATCAAATTTATACTCCAATCCATGCCCCTTTATCTGTTCTCCATCCTTGCAGCTCCCAAGTGGGTACTTAAAGCTATCTGCAATTTGCAGCAACATTTTCTTTGGGGAGGAACCACGAACAAAAAGAAATGGGCTCTGGTCAAATGGGAGTTTGTTTGTACCCCCAAACATTTGGGGGGCTGGGACTGCGGGACTCGGCCTCCAATAATGTTGTCTTAGGCTCAAATATCTGGTGGACTTGGCTAATCAAACACGACACTCCTTAGGTAATGCTCTAGGCCAGCAAGTACTCTCTTGAATGGCCTCAACAAGATCTCATTAGATTCAATGTGGATTGCAATGGCTCCCTCATGTGGAATGCGGAAAATTATATGCAGTGCCAGCTTATACAACTCCACAGTTTTTGGGAAATCTGAGATGGCAGAAGTGCCAGGTTCTGGGAATATTCTTCAATCTTCCTCAATGGCAAAGGCATCTGCAACACTCCAACCGTAACAAGGTGGACTTCTTTTGGGACCCTTCTCAGGCTAGGACAATGAGAACTTGGAAGCATCCCACCAACTGGCTGGATACCTGGAGTGAATAAATCCCAGACAAAATATGCTCTGAGCTGCAAAAAAGTAAAATCAAAAGCAAAGATGTCAAAGACATCTTACGATAGGGGCATCAACCAAAAGGAATATTCTCACTAAAATAGGCTCATCATCTAACTCTTAACGAATTAAATTTTATTAAATGAAATATTTGGGATAATATTTGGAAGGCAAACCTATGGCCAAAGGTGGCTACATTCATTTGGCTTCTCAAAAAAATATGCATCCTCACTTGGGAAAATCTCTTAGCCAGAGGGTTCCAGGGTCCCTCATTTTTCCATCTCTGCAAGAGCAACTCGGAAACGATGGATCGCCTCTTGGATCAATGCACCCTCTTTGATCAACTATAGAATAAGGTAGAAATCATTAATAGGTTCACGAATCGGGCCCATGGATATATTGTTAGATCCATCCACCAATGGACTAATGACGCCTTTCAAAGCAACCTCCTCAACAGAACTTGGAAACTCATCCCGGGATTTCTGGTTTGGAAGATTTGGAAAGAATGAAATCGGTGAATATTCAAAGATCAAAACACCAGAAAATAGATTATATGCATGACTATTCTCCCACACATAAGTGAGACCCTCTCCTTGAGAACCTGGATGCATGAGGATCTTCCAACCTCCTCCCAAGAACGTATCATTCTGCAAAGCTAGAATCTTCCAAATAGGATCCCTCTAGAGTTGACCACAAACCATGTTAGAAATTAATCCAGTCCTGAATATTGGAGCCCCCCTCCCAAAGGTATATTCAAACTTAAATTTGATGGCGCTTCCAAAGGGAATCTCAGGAAAGCTAGATTTGGAGGCCTTTTCTGCAATGAACAAGGGACAATTCTCAAAATCTACTATGATACTCTAGAATGGGAAAGAAATACAACATCTGAGCTTGAAGGCATAAACCAAGGCCTCAAAATTGCCTACCAGGAAAATATATTTCCTCTGAAAGTAGTAGGATATTCCTAAGTCATCATCCATATGGCTACCAGAATTCAACACAGATACAGGGGCTCCAAACTCTCTTCTAGCTGGCACCTAGAATCCAACCTCAACAATCTGGAGAACCTCATCAATAGATGAGGCGTTATATTTTTCCACCATGTCAAAAGTTGTGCCAATCAAGTTGCCGACATGCTTATCAGTGAAGGAGTAGAAGGTCTAAACCCGGTCAGTAGTCAAGACTTTGACAGTTGGCCCAACTCAGACCTCAAGCACCACTGCATGATCCAAGCTATACGAGACCTTAACAACCTAGATGTGGGTGATTTTTCCAACACTGACAGTTGCCTCATTAATGAGGAGCATCATGCATAACAAGAGCAGGTGGAAGGGCACATGGAAGAAAGGTGATATAGAGGTTAGGGAATGGTTAAAAGGAGAGGGGAATAAAAAATGCCCTCATTCCAACCACAACATGAAGATCAGAGTGTTAATTTCCATGAATTCCATCCAAGGGAGGTCGCCTCTGCACACTCGATCCATTACAATGGTACTCCAGAGCAATCCATAAGATGCCACATCTACTCGTGCATCCCCATGAAAATTATTAGCCATTATACCTGGCTTTCTCCTTGGAACACCTTGCTCCGTCTCCATCTGGCTAGGATTCTACTATTCAGGACGTTGAGAGCGAGACAAGCATGGTGTCACAACCAATGAGGATGAAGAGGGCAGAGTGCCTCTAGTAGATATAATGAGGAAGACAATTCTCCCCTAAATTTTAGGGAAATTTTGAGGCAGGGATCCCCAGCCACATCCAAGAATTGGTCGACCAGGTGAAGGAGGAGCATCGCCAAGCCACGAATTCTCATAGCGAGACAGCAGCATCTCGGTACTCGAATATGAAAAACCTCTTTGTCTAGTCGCTTTGGCAAAGGCATCTTGCTACAGAGTGCATCAATGCACTAATTCTCAAAGGGGACTCTGCCTCTCTCATGGCTACTCAGATATGGGATGCCATGAATCATGATAGGGAAATTTCTTTCCCAATAGGGGGAAGGTGAGAGGTTGAGCTACTTCAAGGTCTACCTCGGGAAATTTGGGAGCCCTCCCGCTTATTGAGTCTTAAAATAAGCTGGGAGGAGGATAGGGACTTGGCTTAGCCAAGCAACAAGGCCTGGCGCAAATCCACCATCCCGAGACACCAGCCCCAGCGATACCTCAATATCTACAAGGGTTATGAGAGGAAATTCATCCAGCAAATATATGTATCTAAATCTTATTCCTATTTATTTTTTATGCAAAGAATTGCTTAAAATAAATAAATGTGGTTGATATACGCCATAGGCGTCAAAAAAAGAGTTGAACATTAACACAAAAAGAGTCATACAAGCTGACTCAATATATGTTAATTTTATTTAACCTAATTTTTTTATAAATCTCACATAATATAATATATAATAGTTTTAAAATATTGAAGTAACCATAACCTAAATCTACCTTTAAAGAAATGAAACCTAAACAGTTTCAATTGGAAGACAAGAAGCACTCTATGTATCTTTAATGGAGGTAGCTGGAACATTAATATTTTGGAAAATTTTAGATAATATTTCCATGGAAAAATTATCATTTTCCCTCTAGGTGAATGTACAACATGCATTTGAAATTTTTCATTTTAAATATGTATTATATAAAAAAATGAAATTGTTGTATGACATCAAAATTAAAAAATAAAATGATTTAAACATGATATTCTAATTGTCAAAGTATTTCAAAATTTTTGAAATATAAAGTGAGAGAGAGAGGGAAAGAAGGGTAAGAGAGAGAGGGGGGGGTTATAAATATGGAGAGAGGGAGAGAAGGAGAGAATCTCCAAGAAAGTGAGGGAGCTTGAGAGATGGAGTTGGAAGAAAAGATAGGGAACGAAGAAGTTCAAGACATATATAGAGAGAAAGGTGGAGAGAGAGATAGAGAGAGTGACAAGGGAGAGATGAAGAGAGAGTTTGTATGTTTGGGGGTGAGATAGAAAGACAAAAAAGGAGATATGAAGAGAACGGGGAGAGAGAATGAGAGAGGGAGGGAGATAGTCAATAGAGTAGCAGAACGAAGCTCAAGAGAGAGAGAGAGAGAGAGAGATGTGGGGAAGAGACATAGGGAGGTGGGAGAGAAAGGAAGAGAGGGAGGGAGGGAGAGAGAGATGTATTTGGAGTGGGAGAGAGAGGGAGGTAAGAAGAAATACATATAGAGAGAGAAAGGTGGAGAGAGAGAGAGGGAGGGGAGTCGCAAGGGAGATGGAGAGAGAAAGAGAGGGAGTGAAAAGGGATATGGAGATAGATGGAGAGATTAGAGTAGGATGGAAAATAGATAGAAGGGGATACAGAGGGAGAGAAAGGGAGGGGAGAGAGAGAGAGAGATAGGGAGGGAGATATAGATATATATGGATAAAAAATGTGTATTTTTGTGAGGTGATATAGAGGTATGAAGGAGAGATAAAGGAAGATAGAGATATAGATGGAAGGGGGAGAGAGGGAAGAAGAGGGAGATAGAAGGAAGGAGGGAGAGATAGATATATATAAAGATAAAGTGTGTGTGTTTCTGGGGGTGAGATAGAGAGACAAATAATGCCAATACTGGTTGGGGATGGTCATGCCTAGTCCTGGAGTCATTTATTGTTTGCTTAGCCTTGTAATCGTGTGTTTGATGGATTATGGAAGCTACAGGAAGTTATAGGTAGTGACCGAGATTCTGGGCTTAAAAGGTGGCACAAATACTGCGGACACAGGCAGAGGTCTAAGGAAAAAGGTCCCCAAATGCACCCATGCCCATGTTTTGGGAGCATTTAGAGCCTCCTAGACACACCCTTGTCCATATCAAGGGAGTGTATGGGGGATTTATTCACTAAAATTCTGTTATGCATTATTTTTTCACACTTCACTTTGTGTCGTCATGCCACCATTGTCACCAAATATTTTCTCCATGAAACATGTCTAAAACATACCTGAATATGTGAAAGAATACTTGATTTAAAAATATTGTAAAATCTTGGAAAAAGCCTTGTTTTACAATCCTAGCGCGCTCTGCACTACTGATGACCTGTTCTTGTCAACTTTTGCAAAACATGTGTCTAGCGCTAGCAGTGCGACTTTTGTCAGGAAAATCTGTGCTAGCCCTCTTCAGGCGGTTCTTCCCAAATGGAGGAGAATCTTCCCTTACTAGAAGTCTCAATAACAACAACGTGGTTTTAGGTTGTTAATGATAAGAGCAAAACCTCCCATTCATGGCCATGAATCCTCTTTCCATGTATCTTTCCCTTAATATGTGGAACTCATCCCACCTTTTACGGATCATCAACTCCCTCTCCTTACCTATAAATGAAACCCCTCCCATCCACAAATGGTTGGTTTCCATCCTATGAGCTGAATCATGCACAATTATTGCCCATATGTGAAGGAGGAAGTTGTTTGAAGAGTGGAAGCTAGGACTTGGCCGAGTCTTACCTGAAGGAATCTTCCAACATCAAATATTTTGGTTTTATTTCTCCCTTTACAATTATATTAATAATACATTATTTGTTTCCTTTCAATAAATTTTTTGATTATTGCATGTTTATTGTAGTGCTCCTTGATCTGTTACATATCTTGTACTAGAAATTGTTATGATTTGTATCGGTTAGTTGTGTCCACTTGTTCTTCCTTGTAGGAATTTTTCTTCACCGACGGAGAGGAGATCGTGAGCGTGGAATCAAAAGAAGCAAGGTTGACATCAAAGGCAAGCGTTAGCATCAAAAAGAGGTATGACTTTTACCCGCCTTCATGTTTTCTAGCATAAGTTAGGAAAGGTTGCATATATTTGTCTCATTTGTTGGTAGATCCTCCCATTAGGACTAGAGGGATCAGTTATGTCTAGAGAA
Organism: Pinus albicaulis; assembly: GCA_034641835.2. Classification (NCBI taxonomy): domain Eukaryota; kingdom Viridiplantae; phylum Streptophyta; class Pinopsida; order Pinales; family Pinaceae; genus Pinus; species Pinus albicaulis. The sequence continues at coordinate 442,098,869 of CM076575.1, read as the reverse complement.
AGGATTTCCTGCACAACAAAATGGTGACTCCACTAGGGAGCCTATAACCCTTCAAACCTCCTTTTCATTTTGGGTCGTTTGATTATTTTGGCCAATTGCCTTATAATACATCAGTTTTAATTTCTTATAAGTTTGCATTATGAGTAGTCTAGTCTTTAGAGTGTCGAATAGGGGTTCCTTTCAGTTTTTATTCTCTTTTCCTAAGTTTTTCTCTCCAAGCGCGTTTTATTTGGAAAATAGAGTGTTGTCAGTGTGTATTTCACTCTAAAAATTCGTGCTTAACACCATAGTTCCCTCTGTCTTCCCATGTTGGTATTAAAAGCAAGAATTTTTAGGGTTTATTGACAGAAAGTAAGGATTGTTTTTATCATTGAAGTCTTCTTCCTACTTTGTGTGCTTCGCATATTGATGGCTTGTTGTTAGATTATTTGTGGTTTGCAAAATTTTACTCCATGTTCAAGTAGTTAAAATGAGCATGGGGTGAATCTTAGGTTCTTTGGGTAATTACTATTTTTACTACTTGCATGTATGTTTGATGAGCATTTTAGTTCTTTTGGAAACCGGAAAGAATTGCATTTTCATTTGTTGAACTTTCATCTCAAAGTTTACTTCTCAAAAGTGAATTAGATTACATTGCATTTGAAACTTGTTGATGTTGTCATTAAGAATAGATTACATTGTTTAGTGTTGAAATTTGATAAATGCATCCTCATTCATTTTGAGAAGGAAATTGTGCATAGATTGCATTTTCTTAGTTTTCAGGGGAATCATGCATAAATTACATTGCATGGTTTGACATCTTTTAATGCTTTGAACTGAATTGGAACTATGAAAGTGAAAGATCTAGTTAGGAATATCTTGTGTGTTGCATACTTGATTATTACATCAACGTTTGCACTTCTTCTCTATGTTAGATAGCTTTCATCAAAATGGAAAGATTCTTTTCATCATATTAGTTTCACTATAGGTATGTTCAAGTGACATTAATTTTGAGCCTTGAAATTGAAACATAATTCAAGATCAACTTAAGATTTATCTCAATTAACATAAGGATCATTTGGAACATCAACAAAAAATCTAGAGGTCTAGGCTAGAGAGATGTTCCGACATCGTTAAACGTAGGAGTTGTCGGCGTTTTCTAGTGTTGCATTCTGGGAGTGAAATCTTGTTCCACGTACGTAAGTGCATAGGATCGTTCTCGATGTAGCTTCGGGTATATCGGATGTCACTCCACACATGATAATTCTATCAGAACGCTCTCATCAAACGCTTAGGCATTAGACAACACTACTACGGACTACACTCCCACGTACCATTGAGTATATTTTGGGAGTCCCCTATAGGTTTCTAACCATCCATAGGTAATCGAGTTGACCACCTTGTATACCATGATACGCCGAAAAAAACATTCGGGGAGATTGGTTGTCATACATTAAATCCTTAGTTTGCCAAGGTGTATATTGCAATTCATGGTTGCTTGGTAATCCTTCATTACTAGCTTACCCATTTTTTATTTAATTTTGTTAATTTCTAGAATTAATTGACCGCAAAATAACATCCTCCCCATGGAACAACTCCTTAGTAGATCTAGGTTGATACTAATGGAAATAGTTCCTGAGTTTACCAATCAAGGAAATCCCTCAAATTGGAATCCTTGTCCTTTTACTTCTTTTAGAAATATTGTGCTCCTTATATGGAAACATTGTCCCTTCCTAGATTTACCAATGGTTTTCCATTTTGTCTATTTTCGGCCCTTATGGTTCCCAATGTCCAAACTATTTCTCAACCAAGTTCACCTCGCATGAACAATGTCAACCTCATTTTGACCCTAAATTTGATCCTTTTCATTCTTCACTCATTGTTTCCTCCCCTCATTCTTCCTCTTCGCCTGGTGAAAGTATTGATTCTAGTAGCCAGGAGGCTAAGAAGAAGAAGAAGAAGAAGAAGCAAAATAAGCAAGGGGGCAACCCAGCAACCATTTCTACCAATGAAACTAATGTGGAAAAATCTTCCAATCATCCTCACAAATTCAAATTCCCTTGCAACTTATGTAAGGTTCGCCACCTTCTTAGATATTTCCCTGGTATTCCCAAGGTTTTAGAAGTGTGGTCCATAGGCTCACATCAACATCTCTCATCGGCCTCTGGAGATCATGTTGGTGATAAACACTCAACTAGTGATATTACAGTCCATGGGAAAAATGGTAAGTTCAAATTTCCATGTAATTTATGTGAAGGGAATCATCCCATTCACCTTTTTCCTTATATGGATGAAGCCTCGAGAATGTTGGAAAACCTTACAACTTCTTAGCCATGACTTCCTGCTAGTTACCGTAAGCTTCCCACTGATCCTCCACTAGTTGATCAAGTGATTCATCAGAAGTCATCTCTGGTCAATCACACTCTCTCTGAAATTTAATCCTATGAGTTTGTTCCCGACCAACCATTGGTTGAGAAAATGATTGACTTGATTCCACGTTCAGTCAATCGTACATTTTCCATAGAGGGTGAACCTCATACCAATTAGGTTCTTTTTGTTTCTTCAGATTCCCATGAGTTGGATGGAAATCCTCCCATTCCCATGGTACAAGAGGGTGATCTTCCCATTCCGATAACACAAGGGGGAAGTTCTCCTATTCCCACGGCACCCCCTCCAAGTATTATGGTTGCTTCTTTTGATTGGAGTTGACAAGCATGATATTGTCTTCCTTCTTACATGCCTTTTCAGATCACGGTCTAGGATTACAGTGTGGTTGTAGCTATCACATTCGTAGATGAAGGCACATTTGTTAGTATTCTATCCTCAAATACTTGGCAAGCTTTAGGTTGTCCGCATCTTGTGCCCATTACTCAGAATATGTTGGTGTTTAATAGAGGGACTAGTCAACTGTTAAGGATCCTTCCTAAGTTGTGTATTACTTTGGGAGGAAAAATCATCTATATAGATGTGATGATTGTACAAGGCCCTTTAGTTTTTAATTTATCCTTGGTCGTGATAATGTTTATGTCATGGGAGCTCTTGTCTCTGCCCTCTTTTGAGTGATGTGTTTCCCGCATGAAGGAAGAATCGTTACCATTGGTAATCTTTCATTAATTGGTCCTAATATTAATCCCAATCAAGAAACATCCCTAAATGTTCCTTATATGTAAGTGGTATCTTCCCCACCGTAGGTTAATTATTTGGAAACATGGTTCATGCCCGCATCTACTGATGATCTAGTCAGTGATATAGTGCGTCATGTACTGGGGTCATTGGTTATCCCATATTATGTGAACCTCTTGGAAGCCATGATCTCTTATGGGCCATGATCAAGGTCTCGCCACCAGAGTTCATTTTTTTGTGTCAAGCTTGTTAAAAAACGAAATAAGGTCCTCGAAGCATAGTTCCTTTTCTTGTGTCAAGCTCCTTAAAAAATTAAACAAGATTCCTTGGAGCAGAGTTCCTTTTCTTTTGTCAAGATCCTTCAAAAATGAAACAAGGTCTCCGAAGCATATTTCCTTTTCTTGTTTCAAGCTCCTTAAAAAATGAAACAAGGTCTTCTGAGCATAGTTCCTTGTCTTGTGTCAAGCTCGTTAAAAAATGAAACAAGGTTTCGGAGTAGAGTTCGTTTTCTTGTGTCAAACTCATTAAAAAATAAAACAAGGTGTCGAAGCAAAGTTCATTTTCTTGTGTCAAGCTCCTTAAAAAAATGAAACAAGGTGTCATGAGGATAGTTCTTTTAGTACTTCAACCTCATTAAAAAATGAAACATGTTCCTATGAGGATAGTTACTTTACTATTTCAACCTCGTTAAAAAATGAAATAGGTCCCTGTGAACATAATTCTTTTACTGTATCAATCTCATTAAAAAATGAAACAAAACCCCTTCTAATTCAAGTTCTTGATTAGGTCTCATAAATTACTAGTCGAGTCTTTCACTTGATTGTTAGTCACTTTAATTGTTTATTGAATTAAACAATTCAAGTGCTACATAAATTGTCAACCCAGGGAAGTCTATTTATTTTAAAGGCAATCACACACTGTATCTGCTCAATCTCAAAAGCAATGAAATTTTGTAGTAAGAATTACACTAATCATGCCTTGCTTCAACAAACTAAAGTCTACTTGAGTTACAACAAAGACATTCTTTCTATTGCAGACAATTATCAAAAGAATCCTGGATTACATTAAAAAGACAACATCTAGGAAAGGAAACCAATCTGCAAAAGGAAAGACCAATTATGCTATAACAGAGAATAGGACCCTATTCCCCAAGTAGGAATCTTTAGCACCTGTTTATGATTGCCAAGCTTTCACAAACTCATTTTGTAAACAAGATTAACAATTAAAATAATCCACAATTACCTAACAACAAATTGTATTAAATCAATGCAACAAGTAATGGAAACAGAGCTTCAGCAATAGACAACAGAATTCCAATACTGCATAAATGAATTTAGCAAACAGAGTTTAACAAGGCACAAATGAAAAGAACAGTTAAAAAAATACAGGGATAAATGGGGGAATCTTGTGAAGAAGGTGGGCTCTTCCCTTCTCACAAGATTCCCCAGAACAAGGAATTAAGATGAAATGCTCAAAACAAAATTTTATTCATCTATCGAAAGTACAAATTACAAAGGATTCACATTCCTTCTCTGTTTCTGAAATAAATCTCTCATAGTATCTCCCCTTCCCTAATGCTGATGTATCCTCTTTTTAAAGAGGAGACATCTATTACAATTGATTTACATTATAGAAATCCTTTTTTTAACCCAATATGATCTTCTATACTGAAATAGGACCTTTCTGTTCTTCCATAGCAAAATGTTGTTACAATGGTTACGATGGTACTGGATTCAAAGTGTAGTTGTTACGGCCAGTATAACAACTTCCTTACCTATCTTTCCTGTTGCTATCGTGCCTAAAATACTGCTTCAAAATCGCAAACCATGGGTTGTTTCAGCAACGGGATTTGCGTACTATGTTGACTGTTTCAGCAACGCGGTCTTTAGACAGCCATGATGGATTAACTTTAGTCTTCAAACGGATTCAACAACGTGGTTCCAACAGTCATGATAAATTAACTGCAATCTTCAGACTGTTTCAGCAACTATATATTTTCGATTAATGATTAAATATGAAGGTAATGTAAAATTACATGTAAAACAAGTTAAACATATAGTAAAGAGAATAATGTTATATACCTTTGGAAGAATGAATGAAAGTGATAGTATAAGCTTTAAATATGGATTAGAAAAGAGTAGAATGATAGCAAAATGTATGGTCAAAATGGTACATTATGGGGTCCTAACATCCCCCCCAACTAAAAGGGTTGCATGTCCTCAGGCAACTTTAGTCTGAGTCTGAGTCCGGATACTGGCTTTTGGCATGCAAATTACTTAGGCAGTAGCTATGGAAGGTGCTATCTATTAAAGTTCTAAATCCTTGCACATTTTGCAATCTTTGCCAAGCTGCTGCTTCATCCTTATTACCCAATCTATGATGAGCATGATATTCCTCTGCTGGCATCCATAAAATAGGAAAATGAAAGTGGTACCCTATCCACTTTTCAGCACATTGTTGAACACATCTGATATAATTGGGTACTCTAGACAATGCAGTTTCGAGATTAGTAGGACTAAAAGGATTATACTCCTGCTTCTCCTTAGAGGATTGTTGTCAAAACATATTTTTTTCTCTTAAAGCAGCAGTTTTATTGGCCCTGATAAAATGGTGACAATCCTGGAGTATTGAAGCTTGTAATTCCTGTATATGTTCAGTCATCCCTGGCTTCTGCAAAAATTGATGATATTCTGCCACAAATATGGCAGGGTTCTGAGGTTCTGGACTTATCCAGAGAAGACGGTTGTCTTCATTATGCCTGGTTGCAAGGAAAGCAGTCTGCCATGTAATTTGATTAGCAATGAAAGAGGCAAATGCCCTGATATGAATGTCACCAACAAGAGGGTTAAGATTAATCTTTATGTTTTTAGGGATAGCTTCATTATGAAGGTACAACTCACATAGTAAGTGTTGATCACTGGTGGGGGCCTCTGCAAATGTTTTCACAAACTGTTCGGATGTAAGCACCTCATAGGGTCTTCCATCTTTGACTGCTTTCAATTGAAAGTAAACAAGTTGCTTTGAGAGAAATAAAGAGTAATTTAGAGACGATTTCCTAGTAGCCAATAATTTTTGTACCAATTCAAACATTAGGAGAAGTTTTCCTTTTATCTCTTTATTCTCCTTCTTGTAAACTCTAAATTGTGGCAGCTACTGAATAAGTAGCATCTTGGATGTCTAGTTCTTGTACATCGGTCGCTGGTTCTTGTGTTTCAGCTGCTGACTGAGTAGATGGTTCTCGTGGGACAACTACTGACTGAGTAGCTGGTTCTTGTGTGATAGCTACTTTTTCTGTAGAAAATGATGTCACATTACCCTGGGCCTCTAGTTCTTGTGTTTCAGTGCCACAGGGTGAGACAGGTAGTAATTCTGGGGTTTGGAAGGGTGGTGATGTGTGAATTTTTAACAAAATGGTTGCGGGATCAGAGGTAGTAGGAATGGTTGTTGCTTCAGTAGACGTCCTCATTTGTCTCCTAGGTAAGAAGGCAGAAAAAGTAGTAGTTTGCTTTTTCCTTTTATTAGAGGTTTTATCCCTAGGAGAAGGGCTATCAAAGGAGGTAGCTGCTTTAGTTACGACCCTTGTTTGTCTTTTTTATAGGGAGGCAGTTGTGATTCACCTTTTCCTTTTACGAATAGAGGAAGATGGTGGTGTATCGGCCTGAGAGTCATCACTGGGAATATGGATGGTAGGATCAGATGATTTTTCTAAGTGGTGAGATGGACTTGAATAAAATTTAATTGGATTAGTTGGTTCTATGGATGGAATTGGTGGAGGGTCAGGGATATTCTCTGGTTGCTGCTCGTGGGAACTTTCAGGAATTTCTTGAGGATTTTCAGCAGCTTCTTGAGGAATTTCAACAGCTTGCTCAGGGGGTAGGGGTGGGTTGTTTAGAGGAGGGTTTTGTTGAGCAAAACCCCTTTGAATCAATAGCTGAACAAGGAAGTGATGGGTGAGGGAAAGGAGTGGGAATTTTACCCATCTACAATAATATGACATATTTCTAATGCATCCAAGTAAATAGTAGGGAATGTTCACTAGTCTATCGTGCCGTAAATGATTCATTAAGACAAAATCATGCTGGTAGACTACCTGGTAGCGACCTTCACAAGTGAGGTAATGTTTGACGAATTCAACAACTTTCGGCCAAGGAGGCGGCAATGACTGAAGTCCGACACCCCGGCCTTTAAGCTCGACATGTTCTCCTGGCAGAAGAAAATCTTGTTGTGCATTCAAAATGATATGATTTCGACTAAACCATCGAGTACCAGTGACCGACAAACCTGAAACTTGTCCTATGTCACCCTCTGATACTAGAATTCGGACTCCCTGAACAGTAGAATGATCTTCCTGAAGATTTTATGCAAATTCAAGGACCTATAGTGGATCAAACTCTTGAAGTCTCTGAAAATATTCTACCCAGCCTGCCTGCTGAAAAATTTGATACGCGTCTGGGAATAATTCAAGCAGAGCTATCGAGCCGGGCTCATGTCGAATAGTAGGTCCTCCCATAGTTAACCAGCTTTGGTAAAATGCAGAGTCAAAGAGCGAAGTTACTGGACTTCTAACAGAGTAAACTTTGCGAATGAGAACATGGAGTGACGGTGAAGAGGTGAAGTAATGGGTAGAAAAAATGACGGTAAGTGGCATGCTGTGAAATGATGGCATATAATTTCGATATTCCCCCCAACTACGGCTGAAATGATGTCTTTAAGTGTGTGGATATTGTGATCATAATAAACGAAATCTTATCTTTAAACCATAGTTTAATTGTACTTACATATAAAATTTACATACCTCATGTTTACCTTTGTAGTTCAAAAAATATAATGCTTGTTTATAATGGATCAATAGTCATGGAAGAACTTTAGAAGCTTTTTGAAACATGAGGGAGATTATATTAGAGATCTGTTTTATCATAGGAAAAGACAGTGAAGGACAGGAGTAACATAAGGAAAAGGAGAAGTGGAGATGAACGAACTGAAGAAGATGATTTCATGACAGAAAATGTTGTATAGTCATGTCTTTGGAGAAAGAATTGGTGTTTCAGCAACGGGAAAAATGGATGAAATTTTGCTGAAAAGTGGTGTTTCAGCAATGGAAAAATAGAGAAAGTATTGTTGAGGAGTGATGTTTTAGTAGTGGGAAAATGGGGAAAAATATTTGCTGAGGAATGGTGTTTCAGCAATATGAAAAATGGGGAAAGTATTTGCTGAAGAATGATGTTTCAGAAATGGGAAAAATAGGGAAAATGATATCGAAAGGGAAAAAGGAATGAAGGGAATGAATGATGAAATGTTACTGGAAGATGGGGAAATGAATTGATGTGAGAGAAGCAATGCTTCTCAAAATGAAGCTTGGATCTTCTTGTAGTGAAATTGTCCTTCCTTGGTAAGCCTTTCCTTAATCAAGAATCTGCAAAATAATCAATTGTAACATGCCAGCCCTTGACAAGAATTATTAGTTTAAGAAATCTAATTCTAATACTAAAAATACAATGCAGAAAAATTAATTGCAATGAGGGGCAGAAGGCTCCCCTAAAAAGAGATAATGTGCATCTGCCATGCAAGTAGCCTTAAAATCTTCTTTGGAAACAGGGCGCTGGTACAGACGAAGCCAATGACCATTTACTAATAGTGGTGTTTTAGAGTCATCAATTATTAAGAGCCTTACTATTCCATTGGGAAAAACAACATCTATTTCGTAGGGTCCTAGCCATCTTGTATGTAGCTTCCCTTGAAAGTTTTCAAACCGAGAATCATACAATAAAGCCCAATTACCTTTTTGGAAATGCTTATACTTAATGATTTTATCATGCCACTTTGTTCTTTGTTGTTGAATCATAGTTGTCTGATGAATGGCATCTAATCTCTTTTCATCCAGTTCATGAAGCTGCTGCAACCTAGCTATCTGTGATTCAGTCAAATCAAGGTTAATAGCTAAAGCAGTCCTTAAGGTTTTAATTTCAAATTCCACAGGAAAAACAACACTTTTACCATAAACCAATTCATAGGGAGAAAATCCTGTAGTATTTCTCTAGGTAGTTCTGTAAGCCCATAGTGCTTCAAGGAGTCTTTGAGACCAATCCTTCCGGTTCTCCTTCACTGTTTTGGTTAGAATGGCTTCTATTACTTTGTTTGTACTTTCCACCTACCCGTTGGCATGGGCGTGGTATGGTGTAGTCATTCTATGATGAATATGATATTTCTAAAGGGTGGCTTTAAAACCATGAGAATTGAAAGGAGGTCCTCCATCTGTAACTAGCTCTCTAAGGACTCCAAATCTAACAAAGATTTCTTCAGATAGGAAAGCTAGGTCAACTTCTTCATTAGCTCTAAGGAGTCCTTTGGCCTCCACCGATTTAGTCATATAATCTGTGCAGAATAATATATAAACTCTTTGATTGGATGGAGGATTAGTGGGTCCTATAAAATCTAAGGCCCATCTTTCAAATGGTTCAAGTATTACCTGGGGGTTTAATGGCATTTCATCTCTATGATTAGGTTGACCCATTCTCTGACAACTATCACAAGCCCGAACATATTTCTTTGCATCCTTAAAGATTGAGGGCCAATAATAACCCATCCTAAGAATTTTATGTGCCATTCTCTTATCAGCAAAATGCCCTCCGCAAGGGCCATCATGATAAGCTTTTAGTATATCATACACCTCATCCTCTCTAATGCATCTTCAAATTTCATGATCAAGTCCTGTATAGAAAATACGCCCACTTATCCAGCTATACCGAGCACTTTGTTGAATGATTTTTATTTTCTCTCGATGTGATAGGTGTGATGGTAACTTCCCTGCAACCAAATAATTGGCAATGTCTGCATACCATGGTGAGTGAGCAGATACTGCAAATAAATACTCATCAGGAAAGAAATCATCTACTGGAGTATTATCATCAGCTTTTAACCGAGAAAGGAAATCAGCAACAACATTTTCTTTACCTGGTCGATCTATAATTGTAATATCAAACTCTTGAAATAAAAATAACCATCTGGTGACTCGAGCATTTGTAACAGATTTGTTCATTAAATACTTAATAGCCGAGTGGTCAGTATGGAAAAAAGTAGAGTAACCAATAATGTAATGTCGAAATTTATTAATAGCATAAATTACTGCTAAAAATTCCTTTTCGGTAACTGTATAATTAAGCTCAGCAAGAGTCATAATCTTACTAATAAAGTAGATAGCATAAGGAAGATGATTTTCCTCTTGTCCCAAGACAGCTCCAATTGCAGTATCTGAAGCATCAAAGGATATATGAAAGGGAAATGTCCAATCAGGTCCTCTCAAAATAGGAGTTGTGGATCTTTAACGAGCCCTAGGAAGGAGAAGTTGAGTCTCATTATTATTGACAATTCCATCACTATTTAATTGTTTTAATGAGTCTAGTGAAGGTAAAACTTGACATATTTTTCATGTTTGGAGAGTTTGGAAAGAAAACTCCATATGTCTCGTTTCGTAGATAGTCTCTCGAATATGAAAAGGTAGAAAAAAATACTAGAGAGAACCTCTTAGCCATGTTTAACTAAGGTATTCCTTTTTCGTAGATAGTCTATCTCAATCTGAAAAAAATGTTAAACTTATATTGAGTAGACGTGTTTTAATTTACTTTTATGAGTTTAGAAAGACAAGTGCTCAGAAATTTTTTCATATTTTGGGAGTTTGAAAATAGCTGAAAGAGGACTCCTCCTAGAGGAATGAGTGGTATAAAGGGTAGCCACTTGTTCCATTCATGATGGAATTGCTCAAAATATGCAAAGGTCAATAGGTTGGCTAAGAAGACCACTCATCATAGCGATTCCCAAAGTAAGGGTAAAACAATCAAGTGAGAGTGTATGATTAGCCAAGTAGATGGTAACGATGGAATACGAAAACCAAGGCTCATATGGAAAAAATAGGCTGATAAAAAATATGGCAATCACAAGAGTTAGAATGAGAATGGTTTCATTTTTACACAAGCTTGAAACATGGGAAACTATGCTTGAGAACCCTAGACAAAATATCTTGTTTGGTGCTAGATCCCCCCAGTAGAACTCGAGGGATAATTTCTGTCAACAGAAAGGATTTCCTGCAAAAAACAATTAGTGGGACCCAAGGACTAGTCAATTGGATGACTATGATAGCCTCTCAAGGCCTTGTAGTAGGTATAGGAGGTTTTTGTTATGGGTTTCTACCGATTCCACTTCCTTAAAGTCACCAAGGAGTTTCAGTATTGTTATAGTATCCCCTAATCTCATGTTTACCCCAAGTAAGCTGGTGAAAGTGGGTAGATATGAGGGGAGGTGTCACTATAGGGTGTTATCAGAGCAGGTTTCTCTCTAGTTGGGTCATATCTAATACCACAGGGTGGTATCAGAGCATGGTTCACCCCTTGGACTGGATGGGCAGTGTGTGTTGGTCGTGCATTCATGTCAATTTCATATGTGTTCCTTATGCTTGCGATATATGTGCTTTTTGTGTATGCATGGTGGTGGCCATTGTTGTCATTGTGTTGCCATGTGGAGTTGATTATGCTGTTTTTCGGATGCATTAATCATGAGTGCATGTCAAATGTATATTCATTTTTTATGCATTTTAGTGTTTATATGTTGTTATGCATTCATTTTCATGGTTAAGGTTGTTGTCCATTAGGTGATTGTATGCATTTTTTTTTTCCCACAGAAAAAAACGAACTTTCTATTAATATAGATAGTCTCTGAACATATGCCTAAGCATTTCTGAAAACAAAACATCCATTCCCTTTGAGAGAGAATGGAGTCATGGCTACTTAACACCTGTTGACAGAGTGCTAACAGCCCTAGAAGAAACAAATATCCACAGCATAAGCATCAAAGCATCTCTTGTTGCTCATCATCAGACCAAGGAGAGATGAGAGCAGAGAGAGGCTGCATAAACGTGATGCTCCATCACCATAAGAGCTGGCAGTAGAAACTTTCCCAGCCCCATATATATAGCATAAACAAGAACAAAAAGCGAGCCCAGAACCTCCTTACATAAGGAAAACAATTCTGGACTCAATATAGTAGCAGTTATTACAAAAGTTATAAAGGTCCACTGTACAATGCTGAAAATAAACAGAAATTACACAAAAAGAGGCTGTTCATGGTTATGAACAGTCCCATTCACTACTTCCTCTACTGCCCAGGACCCCATAGCGCGTTGAGCACCTTCTTTAGATAAGATATCTGCTTGCTGGTTCCTTTCCCTGTAAATGTGAACAACAGAAATCTCAGAGAAAAAAGTTTTAAGACGACAAATCTCCTTAAGCAAAGGAAGAAGAATAAAATGCCTGCACTGCTGAGTCCCATTGAACCAGTTGACAACATTCCTTGAATCACCAAAGATCTGAATCTGATTTATCTGTTTGGAAATAAGCCAGCAAAGAAGCAAATGGAGGGCTTTAAGTTCAGCGAAGTTATTTGACCCTTGCCCAAGGCCAACAGAGGCTCGGAGAGATTTTTCAGCAGAGAGATGGATAACCAGCCCAGCCCCACAGGTATCATTGAGATCAGAAGCACCATCGAAGTAAGCCCAGGGGAAGGATTCATTAATTGACTCCGGCTGGTGATTGTATGCATTGTAGGTCACTATGATGCTATTGGGATGTTATGATGTTGATGGGTTAGTTGAGATAGAGCAAGATATGCATATCATCAAGTGAAGTTGTAGCAATATAATTTGGATAAGAGCAGATCTTCATACATCTTGGTTAATGGTTGTTATAAGAATTAGGGTTATGTACATGCTTGTTAGTCTGTTGTTGTTGTGGTTACATGCATGGTAGATGCTAGTGAATCAGTGTGGTCATATGCACATGTGTCAAATAGCCATGAATGATAGTCAATTGTTGATTGTTATATGATAGTTAATTTTATGATTATGTTATATGTTTTTGATGAGTATGCTATATGTTAACTCGTTGTTGTTATATGTTAGTTAACTTGATGACCAAGGTTATTGCATTAAGATATTGATGTTATATGTATCATGCTAATTTGGATTAGCCTATACAGCCAGTTATTGTTATGACATTCAGGTATGAGTCGGCCTAATTATGATATTGTGTTTTACTAATCTAGAATGACTGTGCACATGTGATTTTTATGCATGAATGACAATTTTTTGTGATTTTATGATGTGAACATGTTATCTAGTTACTGTTATGGATATCAAGACCTTATTTATGTTTGAGTGGATATGTTATGAAGTTATATTGTGCTAATCTAGATTGATTTTGCAGACAAGTTAGCCTCCCATAATATACATTAAGATATGTGTTTTCTTATGTCGTGTACTTGGTTCTTAACTATTTGATTATGTCAACTATCTAGTGTTGAGTGTTTGGTGTCTATTATGTCGTCTAGTTTATTTATATAACATGCTATGTTTATAGTTTGTTTGAATGTTTGATTAATCGCATGATATGAGTATGTATCTGTAAGATTGCATAAAGAATGATTTTGTTCTAATATGATTGCACTAACACATATGTGTGGAGACAGTTGATGTGTACTTGAGTGCAATTAGGTGATAGTTGTACCATTATGTAGTATGAGTGATGACTGTGAGTTGACCATTGTTATTGACATGATTTTTCATTTGGGTAAAGTTTGACTTCAAATTAATATGCGTGATGTCTTTACCTTTGGAACATGTGGCAGACATGTTTGTTCAGTTACAAGGAAACTTGTTTGGCACAACAAGATAAATGGCTAATATATTGTTATATTGATTTATGTGCTGACAGTTACGTGTTTACGACAGTATGATATAGATAATTATGTTGCAAGAGACTGCCATGAAATCGTGAAGAAGGCTTAGGTTGAACTTTCCCTTGGAGTAAATAGGGACCCGTGGGGATTGAGTCATGGTGTTTTTTGTCAGTCTTGTGCCTTTCATCTTTTGTGGTTTGTTGTGCTTGATTTGCGGCTTTGTTTATGACTATTGTATGGCCATACCACTTTGTTTGTAGTGTCATATTGTTATTGGTTTTCATGGTTTTCTTATTCTTTTTTCTTGTTCTTTCCTTTTGTTTGAGAATCTTGGGATTTGGATGGGAAAGAGGAAATTTTATGGAGTTCAGACATAGTTGTATCATACCCAATAGATAATGTAAGGCTCGAATGAAGCTCAGTGCATGAGTGAGGGCAGTTGAATGCAAGATTATGACAACTAGTTGGACTAGTTGGGCCTATTGTGGTAAATGGATAATGGAAGTGCAGACGTGAGAAAGGCAATAGAAAAGGTAAATTAAATGGATTTGAGGTGTTGTATGCCTTGGCTATGTTGGAAATTGTTGTTCTCAATGTTGTGCATGTTGTGCATGGATAAAGTTCATTCTCTTAACCTGGACCTTTTATTATCTGGTTATTATGTTGTGATAATGATTATGCTAATGTTTATATGTATGCATGCATGTATGTATGTATGTATGTATGCCATGTCTGATAGGGTCTTTGTGGATCACGATTGTTTAATGCTAATTTTCATATGTAGATATATGTGCATGTATGTCATTGTACGTGTTGGATATGCAGTGTTGTGTACATATCGTACTATGCACATGCTGGATATGTGGCGTTGTACGCATATGGTGCTATGCGCATTTTAGATATGCCGTATTTTGTACATATGGTGATATGTACATGTTATATATGCAATGCTATGTACATATGGTGTTGTCTATGTGTTGTACATATGGTGCTATGTACATAGGGTGTTGTTTGCATGATTGTAAACTAGTGTTGTGTGCATATGGTTTTGTGTACATGTTGTACATGTGGTGCTATGTGCAAGTGGTGTTGTGTCATGTTGTGCTTGTGGCATTGTGTACATGTACATGTGGTGTCATGTACATGTTGTGCATATGGTACTAGTATACATGTGGTATTGTGTGCATGTCATACATGTTGTGTTGCGGGCATGCAGTATTATGTATGTGCATCGTGTAGTCGTGGTATCTCGACATGTGTATTCGTTGTGTTGTACTTTGTATACGTGTATTTATTGCATTGTATTGTACACCGGGTGTAGGTGTATGTGTTTTATGCCAGTGTAGGCATATGTATTGTGTTTTATTGTACACCAGGAGTAGGTGTATGTGGCATATGCCAGTGTGGGTGCGTGTATTGTATGGTGTTGCATGTCGTATATGGGTGTACGTGTTTTGATGTACACTATATGTATGTGTATGTGATTGAAGAGAAGAAAATGCATTGGGTGCTTGTTAGGTGTGGAAACTGATCCAGTGTGTTTACAAAAAGAACAAAGGCAGAAGTGAGGACCGATGAAGGATAAGTATCGATATTTTATTTCATTTCTATTATGCATGTGATCTATGATTCTAACTTATGATGATTACATGTTATTTATGATTATGGTTTATGATGATTGCATGTGATTCATGATTTTGATCTATGATGGTTGTGTTTTAAGCTAACCAGATGTGATATGTTTATGCATGATAATTTGATCAAGCAACTAGTTTTACTTATGTGGCAGGAAGTAAAGAGAAGTGCAAGTGTACCTTATTGATGGGCTACCAATGAGGTATGATTTTAATTTATTTCAATTTATTTTGAATCTAATGGAAATTATGTGCTTGGTACAAGAAAACATGTAATGCCCGGTTTGGGATAGTTGAAACCGGATGCAAGAACTAGCAACGTCAACAAAAGGAATTGGAACATGCAGCAGTATGTTGGTAAAGCACTTCAGGAGTAGGGCCATTATGGGACACTCATACCCAATAGTGTCCATTTATTTACATGAGCATTTTATGATGGGTATGATGGTTTTGAGGCAAGGATATGCCTTGGTTTTTGGACCTTTTGATGCAAGTAAACATTTCCAAGGGATAGACTACCCAAGATGTGGGTGCCAGCGGAACTTGGAAGGTGTGTGACTGCACGGAAGTGGGTGGCTGAATTGCCCGAAGGACTATGTAGTAGATAAGGAAAGGTCGGAGATGGATTTTTTTTGGTCATTAGCATTTCCAGATGGAATCAAATGCACATTGGGAGGTCGCCCTAGAACAATGAGTAGGTAACCTTTAATTGAGAGGACAAGTGGCGCAATATCATAGCGCTGGACATTGGATGCATCTTTGACCTTGGATGTGAATTATGAACTTCTTGAGAAGGAGGTGAATCCTATTATTACTTTTAGGGTGGAGGTGTGGGCCTCTAGAATCCCTTGTTGCAAATGCAAGCATCGTATCCTTTCATTTTTTGGTTGAGAAAATGTGCATATGTATATACGTGTATATCATTGTAAAAATCGTAATGAGCTATGTTATAAAGATATAATAAGCGGTATGGTTGTTATATTGTCATGTTGGCATGATGGTTTTGGATTTTGAGCAGGTTATTCATTGTAAATAATGCATCGAGCAAAGTTATAAAAATCCATGGGAAATATGTTTGTTTTTCAGTGGTTTTTCTGAGGTATAGGTGTGGTTTAACACCGAAGACGGTGCTTCCCCAAGGGGGAGGGTTCTGTAACAGACCCAAGTTAAAATTTCAGGTAATAAAAGATAATAAAGGGAAAAATAAGACCATAGTTAACGGACACTTATTCCAAGATTAATGTTTGGTTTTAAATTTAGTTTATTATGGATAAGGAAATTGGAAAAGGAAATGGCTAAGGATTTGGAGAGGTAAAGTGGCATTTATTTATGAAAATAATGGAAAATAGGAGAAAAGGAAGGTGAAAGGTCACATGTTGCACATGAGGATAAAATTGAAGGAAAATAATGGAAAATGAAGAAAATAGAGGCCTCATTGATAATGTTAGCCACCTATAAAAAATTTCATATCAAATGTTGGCTAAATCATTTTTGAAGCCTTCAAGAAACAAGTTTTATTGCAAAATTGATAGTTCTTGAAGTCTTATTAAGACATCTTACTCTTTGATTAATATTCACTGCAATTTCCCTTTTAATTCTGAAAATCTGTTGTTTTCATGAAGAAACGACTGTTGCAAAAAAACCCCATTTTCCCTCATTTTACCCCTCCTTTCACTCGTTATTAACCTCCATTTTATCCTCTTTTTCCCCATGAATTTCCTCTATTTTTCATTATTTCCCTTCTTCCCTTCATTAAAATACCTTTTATAAGGTTTAAAAATCCTTTTTTAGCTTATCCGAAACCTGCAAAATGCTTTGAAAATCCTTGGAAAATCATGAAAAAAAGCCTTTTTCATTACAGGCCTAAGCCCCTTTGGGCTAAGCCCTAAACTACTTCCCCTCCATGCGACTTGGCGCTGGAACCAAGCGCAAAGGCTGAAAGCGCTTATCGCATCAGCACTTCCGACGAGCGCAAGTCTATTTGTTACGTTGAAACTTCCGATGCCGATTGGCTCCTTTGTATATAAGCCCCGATCCTTTGCTTTCTTTATGAAACCTGGAGCCTGCAATCAGGCACTAAAAACATTATATAAACCCTTTCCGATCCTATTTTCCCTTTGTATTTCATAAAAACCCACTTTCCTATGTTTATATTTAAACCCGTTAGTTCATTTTTTTTAACATAAACCAACTGTTGATCTAAAGGCTGATCAACGATCAATAAAGTCTCGCATTAGAGTTTTTTCATCGGGCGCATTTGAAAAGCCCCCTCCTTGTCTCGATTCCGATTGGCCCCTCTTGTGCATATAAACCCCTGATCCCTCCGTTTTTCTTCATATAACCCGAAGGCCCCGCAACCGGGTGCTAATCATAAATAAAAGCCATCCCCGATACAATATTCCTTTGTATTTCATAAAAAAATTGATTTTCGTATGTTTCAAAGGGTTCCGATGGTTCACGGTTTAAACAAATCCCGACCGTAGATCTTAAACCAATCAATGATCGGCCAAATATCGCATTGGAGATTTCATTGGTCGCGGTTCAATATTTTATTTCCCCCTCCCGATTGGCATTCTCCTGATGGGTTGTCCGCCGTTGATCTCCCCCGCTAGATCCAGATCCGACAACCCACATCGCTCCATCCCTAAGCCTTTTCCCCCGCCTGTGACCCCCTCCTATTCATTTCCCACCGTTGATCTGGTCCTCGGATCAACGGTCCACATCCAATCGCATCGATGCTCTTTTATCTTTTTCCCCTATCGATCACAATCCTCCAATTGCATCTGGGCCATCTGTGCATCAAGATCCGATGGTCCAGATTGAAGCCTGCAACCTTAGGTAAATTTATGAAACCCCGCTTTATAATGTTTTTTGGGGAAATCTCTGTTGTTGATCTCTGCAGATCAATGGCCCACATTGATCCTTACTCCACCTGATATTGTATTCCATTTAACCCAAGATTAAATCTCTGCCATTGATCTGGTTCAATCCAACGGTCCATAATAGATCCGACAAGCCCAACTCTCTTGGGTCCTACCCATCCCAGATTTTATCTCTGCTGTTCATTCCTTGATCTGACGATCCAGATCAAAACCGCTCAGACCCTATCCCACATCTTATCACCCGGAATCTCATCTCCATCGTGCTCCTCCCTCAGCCGTCCGATCTAAGACCCCTGATCTGACAGTAGAAGCTCCATATCGCGTGATTTTTAGCCCAAACTTTAATTCTCCAAAGTTATGTGATATGGGTGGTTTTGAAATGCCACGTGTTGGCCTCTAACGCATATCACATTCGAAAATGTAAAACCACCCATCCACCTTTTTGCTACATGATACCGCTAGTTTCTTTAACCGAAACCACACTTCCCATTTACATTACATTTCATCGCGTTCATTCCCCGCCATCAATCTCTGCAGATCAACGACTCACGTTCAATCCAGCCATTACATTATTCCCCTCTGCCTTACTCTGAGGGACTTCATCGATCAACCACAACCGTTGATCTCTGAGGCCAATCTCATCCGATGGCCTAGTTTCCTTTCAGAAACCCCGAATTTCCTTTTGATAATATTTCCTCCGCCAAAGGATTTTTCACCCATTTCCTTTGTATTTCTTCCATTTCACAAAAGTATAGCCACGCTGCATTATATTCCCTCGATTAATCTTGACCATTGATAACCACAGATCAACGGTCTGGACTTAATCTTCCATCGTTTGTTCCAACTGCCTCCATTTGGCCCCCGCGATCAATCTCCACCATTGGATGCTTTCATCCAATGGCTGTGCTCTAAACCCAAGCCTCCAAAGAAATTAAACCTAAATACGCAGGATTTTATAATTTTTCCTGGTCTGTGCAGGTTTTAATGGTTTTTTCTATTATATTAAAGGAAAACCAAAGGCCGGGGATGACGATCCCCCATGCCTTTGTTCATAAGAAAATCATTCTACAGGGTTCCCATCAAATTTTATTGGTGCATCATGAGCACTGATACCATTTTAAACCCTCTACACACCTGCACATCAACAAGACACAGTAAAATTAATCAAGAAAAGAGTATCAGTGTGAAAGGATCCAACCATAGCAGAGATGAAGAATTGAAGACTGTTTACACAGTTTTGAGGGATTACAGCTAAAATCGACAATTAAAAGCCTAATCCATTCAATTAAACACAGTTTTAAGAACAGAGGACAGAATTTAGGCATAATTAACCCTAACACACAGAATCAAATCAAATTGATAGTGATTAAAGAAAGACAATCAGATTTATCAATTCGAGAAAGCCTCCACTGCCACATCAGAGGCTAATTGAATCCTCTCAGCTACCAAATGCCACCTGCAGCCTCAAATCATTCAAAAGAGGCTGAGTTATTATCCGAACAGAGGATATTTTCCTTAATACAACCGACCAGTTATTTCATGCCAAAGATACTTATTGCAAAATATCAGCAGAGTTATAACAAAGATGACACAGAGCCTTAAAGTCAACAAAATCTCCCCAGCGAGCTTAATACTTAATGTAAGCCAATTAATACAGAGAAATATTTGTAATCTTCTCCATTGAGCCCCTCAAAAGGCCATGAAGCATTAAAATTTATTAACTAAGGCTGTAGATCTTTTTTCTCATTCGACCTCCTCATTTTCCTATAAAATCTTGTTGAGGAGCTCATTGTAAAGGGTTGGTTGCAGAACTTTGAAATATACTTGTGCTCGAAATTTTCTACATGTAAATAGTGTTCAAAGGCTCTTGAAGCTCTATTTGTGATCAGATAAGTTAGGCTGAGAAGTGAAGATGATAGCTGAACTGAAACATTGGACTTGAAGAATGTAACTGGATTGACATCAATATACAAGATGATTCTTGGGATCCTGGTCTATATCATTGATGAAGTGCTTCTTTCTGTGTTATTGTTTTCCTTTCATGTATGCCATTTTTTCCATTATTTTATGATAAAGAACAGCAAGCATAGAGTTAGGATTTACTGTTTACAGTACCCTTCTCTGACTGATAAGCTTTATCTCAATGTTTTCCTCCAAATTGTGTATTCAAGAATGATTCAATATGGTCCAAACAGTTAGGAATGCTGGTGTTCCCTCGTCCTACTGCTTAAACTAAACATTGTTCTTGAATTTTATTTTCATTATATGCTCAGTAAAGATAGACTAGAAAAGTGATGGTTTGCCCTGTTTTCTAGCTTCTTTCTCCAAAGGTAGTTCTCAAAGTTTCCCTAAGGGTATGTTGAAAGCAGTTTAGATTTAAAAGTATCTTATCTGATCTTAGGCTGCGCTTCGTTTCCCTTATATGTTTTCATCCCTTCTAAAAGTAATTATGCGGATTACTGTATTTTTTGTCTGTTGATTTAGCTTTAATACGAACTTGCCCAAAGAAGTCTATGGTTAGCCCTGTCCTTTGGTTGGTTTTAAATAGTTACTTAAAAGGCTTTTCTTGTTTGGATAGAATGATAAATCCTAGTTGAAATTACTGTCTGTTTCCACCCCTTCAACACTTTTATTGTTCCATTCCATCATTTTATCCAAAATATCTTGTGATATAGATGACTTGCCCCTTGGACCACTCTTTAAATTGTTGCACAATTAAACCCTTTTATGACTCCATATCCCAATGGACTAAAAACCAGCGTCATATCTATCCTATCAGCCAAAGCTTGTTCTGATTGCTTGCAACTTCACACCTTTGAAACTCTTTCATTTTAGGACTTTCCACTCAACTAAAAATCATGCTCAACCATCCAAAACAAAACAAAAAACCCTCGTTCTTAATAACTTGCCTAATATCACACATAAAAACCTTAAAGATAAATCAATCTTTGCACTTATAGAGAGATCCCTCTCTGGATTCAGGAGGGCTAGATCCTAGAATCCCAAAGTGGTTCAAGTGTTCTCTCCGTAGTTCTGGTCTCACCAATTTGCTGGAATTACGAGGAGCTAACATTTCTAGCGAGTCCACTGGGGAACTTCTGAGCAAAATTCATCCTACATACTTTTGGAACCTCAAGAGACCTCTCAATTCAATGGCATTTGTTCTGTTAGCCAGTTAACCCACCAGGCATAAAATTTCTGGCCAAACACTCAGTGTTCAGTGAGTAAAAGCAGCCCTCTTCAAGCACTACCAAGAAAATGATAATCATGATAAAACTTATTTGAATCAGTGACAAACTAAGTAAACCTTAGGATTCTCTTGAGAAGCTTATCAATCCTTGAAGAAGCAGCTAGCTTAGCCATAAGAGTAGATTGGCTTTGTCTCATCACCGTAGCTAAGTGTTGAAACAAATTTAGGACACTCTTAGAACCCATAGGACTGAAATAAACTTAGAAAAACCCAAAAATATTTCAGATTGGTATTAAATAAACATGATGGTGGACCATAAGAACTTTTACCTCCAAAAGAGCTAAACATTTCCACCTGGTGACTCCACAATCCTAAACAGACCTTAAGACTCCACTAGGAAGACCCATTATCATCATAACATCATTTAAACCCGGTAAGAGGACTTTAGGATTAAAGTTTTCTTGTTTAAAAGATCAGTTAGCCTCTTAAAGACTGTCATATTTGGTTAAACTTTTCTTTTTTAGTTGGGTCTGAAAAACACAGCATAGTGGCTCCTAGAAAGATTCATACTAGAGCCTACCCTGACCCAAACCCTCCTGAGATAGTTGAAAACCCTGAAAGTATCCTTAGGAAGTCTCCTGAGGTTAAATTTTCAACTTTTTTCAGATCACCCTTGAGAGCTAATTCTGTTCCTCAAAATCTTGTAGCTCTACAACAATCACAAGTTGACTTAAGAAATCCATTTAGAACTAGGACACTTGATGATTTAGATCAGCTAGATTCAGAGTCTTCACTTTCATCCCCGGACAGAAGTGAACATCCTGGTAGCAGAGAAACAACACCACCAGATCTACATTTCCTTCACAATTTAGGTGTCACTCATCCAAGATCAGCTCGGCAATATTTTCCTGGTCCATCCACATCTGTTCTTCTTACATCCACTGTTCAAATCACTACATTCCAACCCACTTTCCCTCTTGTCAACCCACCTCTTGTAAATCCACCTCCACCCCGTATCATGGCAACATGGTATGCCCCATTGCTCCTTCCTTTTCCCTTAGTTAATCTTCCACGGGACTATCAGTCCAAGATACCATTGTATGATGCCAGTAATGCTATTACTGCTTCACAACATGTGGATAAGATGAATGACTACTTTGACATAAATGAGATTGATGATGAATCTGTCAAACTTAGATTATTTTCTCAGAGTTTAGGGGGAGAAGTAAGAAAATGGTTTAAAGGCTTAACCCCTCATAGTATTAATGATCTCCAAGCCTTCCATCAGTTATTCTTGAACAAATGGGAAGTGAAGAAAAACCCTCTCCAAATACTTTCGGACTATAAGAATCTCCACAGAAACACTGGGGAAAGTGTACATGCCTATTGCACTAGGTTTAACAACGTTTATAATGCCCTTCCCCCAGACTTAAAACCTCCACAAGGCTCAGATTTAAACAAGTTTCCTGAAATATTTGAACCTGAAATGGCCTATCAGCTGAGAGAGAGAGATCCTTTAACCCTTGAAGATATGCAAAAAGGAGCTCTTGCTATGGAAGTTAACTTAATGGAGAAAAGAGCAAGAATGAAGAATGAAAAAAGAGTGTCCTTTAGAGAGGAATCTACACCTTCCACATCTAGCTCAAAGATGGAAAGAATGATGGAGAAGATGATGAAAAATATGAGCATACTTGAGAGAGCACAAGCCAATCAAAACCAAACTGCTCCTCAAAACATAAATCAGAACCAAAATCAGAATTTTAGGAGAAACCAACCTCAAAACAGACCAAGGGAAGATGATAAACAAATTACTCCTCCTTTTCATCAAAACTATGTAAGTGAGGTTGAAGAAACGTTATACCAAACAAAGGAAGATGATATCAACATGATGGGAGTAGAAAATGATGATTTTGAAGTTCACTATGATAGAAAACAAGGTCTATATACACCCTATGATGACAAAAGAGATGATGATGAAAGTTATTATCAAGAAATGGAAAATGTTATCATAGAGTCTCAAAAGGAATATGACCTTAGGAGTAAAAGCAATCAAGAAACTCCCAAAACTAAAACCTCTGATAAATCTATACAAAACAACATTGTAAATAAACCCAAAATTGTAAAACAGAAAGACAAAACAGTGGCTGTGAATTCTTATAAAAACAAAGAGAAAGGCACTCTAAACAATGAAAAATAGAGTGCAGACCTTAGTAGTACTAGTACCTCAGCTAGTACTCATGTTAAAACAATTCTAACCAATGTAAATAGAGAAAATCAGCAAACTGACTTTGCTGACAGAGTGGTAGTTAATAAGGCTGAAACAAGCACTTCAAAGAATCAAATGCCTTTCAGTTTGGAGTAAGAAATTTCCAGAATCAAAATCTTTGTTTCTCTCACTGAATTAGCTGCCAAAAATGTATATAGATCCCAAATTTTGAAGGCTTTAAACATAGAAGAGAATAATGACACTGTCAATCTTAATGATGACCAACCAGAGCTCATATTCGGTCCTAAGATTGAGGTTAGATATCAAGAGGGACCAATTCCTCCTTTTTATGTTAGTTTAAATGTTCATGAAAAAATTTTGCACAACGCTATGCATGATTCAGGGGCCTCTCACAATTTAATGCCCAAAGCTGTAATGGAGAGCCTAGGCCTTGAAATCACCCGACCTTATAAAGATCTTTACTCCTTTGACTCAAGCAGAGTAAAATGTTTAGGATTAATCAAAGACCTTTGTGTTAACTTAGCACAAATTCCAGCCAAATGTTTAGTAATGGATATTGTTGTGGCTGATTTACCCCCAAAATATGGTATGTTGTTATCAAGATCTTGGGGAGCTAAGTTACAAGGAACTATGCAGATGGATGTGACCTACGTGACCATCCTTGTTTTCAATCAGACAAGAAGACTTTACAGGGAGTCCCATATGCAATACATGGTGACTAGCCAAGAGAGACCACATAACTCTCCTATTTATTCTGTAAACACAGGCCTTGACTCATTTATCCTTTTCAACGATGAAACATTCAATGAAAAAGTAACCTTGAGTGAATTAATAACAGATAGAGAGGAAGAGGAAGACAACACAGAAGTGTCAAAACAGTTTGCTAATCTCGAAAACTACAGCAAACAACACACAGGTCTTGAGCTACAAATCATGCATCCATTGCTTTTAAACCTTGAGAGTCAAGAAAACAGTCCTCAACACGATGAAATACCTGAGGAATTAAAACAGATACAAAAAAGTGTTGATATTCAAGAACAAGCCGAAAGCACACTTGTTGAAGAGGATAGTAACCAAACTGTTGAACCTGAAACTAGTCCTTTGTGGAGTATGAACCAATGCCGGTGCAGGTGTCTGGATACACAACACTGACAATAACCACACGGAGGGCCATTCCTACAGATTAAATTTTCAGTGTTCAAATAACAAAGCGGAATACGAATCCCTACTTTTAGGCTTACACTTGTTGAAGAAATTAGGAGCCAAGAGAATCAAAGTTCATGGGGATTCGGAGCTAATCATTAGGCAAATGAATGGGGAATACAATGCTAATCACCCCAGACTTAGAGCCTATCAAAACGACGTCATGGATTTGTTGAAAAATTTCAAGGAATCCCAACTTATTTTTGTCCCAAGACAAAATAATATCATGGCCCACAGTTTGGCTTTTGCTGCTAGGACATGCTTAGTGCCTTATGAAACCAAAAAATGTACAACTCAAATTAAATTTAGACCAGCTGTCCCTGATAACAAGAAATATTGGCAAGTATTTGATGGAGACAAACAAATAGAAGACTTCCTGCAGTCCAGAAATGAATTTGAACTACCAAGTTCAGATTCAGACTATGAAACAGACTGTCCGAGAGAAGAAAATATACTTGATGAATAGGAAAACTCTCTAGAGATGGCTGATGTAAATCTGCTGTCTAACAAACCTAAAAACACAACATAAATGATTGCAGAGTTAGAAACAGAAGACTTAGAAACTCTGGAGTCTAACAATAAAAGTTTTCCAAAGGGTATGGCCCCTTTAGAAGAGTTGTTTGATTTCAACGATGTGGCCAAGAAACCGAAACTGGAGCCTGTCGAGATTGAAGTTGAAGAGTGTAATATAGGCAGTGAACTAAAACCAATGATGATCAAACTGTCTAAGACTTTACTAGCTCACATCAAACTCAAATACATAAAGTTGTTTAAATAATTTTCTAATGTTTTTTCCTGGAGGTATGAGGATCTGAAATCCTATGACACTGAAATAATTCAGCACAAGATACCTCTCAAGGAAAACCAAAAGCCATTTAAACAAAAATTGCGCAGAATTAACCCTGTTCAGTTACCTTTGGTTGAGAAGGAAATCAAGAAAATGTATGAAGCTGGTATTATTATCCCTATTAGATATTCTAAGTGGGTGTCTAATCTGGTGTCAGTTAGGAAGAAAATAGGAGAGATTAGGCTTTGTATTGACTTTAGAGACTTAAACAAAGCTTCATTGAAGGAAAAATACCCTTTACCCAAGATGGATCATATTTTACAAAGGGTAGTTGGTTCTAAAATAATTTCTTTGCTTGATGGCTATTCAGGATACAATCAGATTTTAGTTCATCCTGATGATCAATTAAAGACATCCTTTACTACACCTTGGGGCACTTTCATGTATGTGAAAATGCCCTTTGGTTTAATGAATGCTAGTGCTACTTTTCAGAGAGCTATGGAAATTGCATTATCAGAGGAATTGGGCTACTTCATCATTATTTACCTTGATAATGTTACTGTTTTTTCTAAGACAGATGAAGAGCACTTAGAACACTTGAGAAAAGTTTTCGAGAAATGCAGAAAGTTTCAGATATCTTTAAACCCAAAGAAAACACTATTTGGTCTCCAAGAAGGTAAACTTCTTGGGAACATTATATCAGAAGAGGGAATAAAGATAGACCCAAAAAGGATCGAGGCTATATTGCAAATCACTCATCCTCGTAACATCAAGGAACTCCAATCTTTCATTGGAAAGATTAATTTCTTGAGAAGGTTCATACCCAACTTAGCTGAACTCCTTAGAAACATTACAAACAGAGCACTTAGAACACTTGAGGAAAGTATTCGAGAAATTGAGAAAATTTGGGATCTCTTTAAACCTTAAGAAAACATTATTTGGTCTCCAAGAAGGTAAACTTCTTGGCCACATCATTTTAGAAGAGGGAATAAAGATAGACCCAAAAAGGATCGAGGCTATATTGCAAATCTCTCATCCTTGAAACATCAAGGAACTCCAATCTTTCATTGGAAAGATTAATTTCTTGAGAAGGTTCATACCCAACTTAGCTGAGCTCCTTAGGAATATAACAAACATGCTGAAAAAGGAGCAAGGGGTTAAATGGACCTTGGAAGCAAAGAAGTCCTTTGAGTTGGTAAAACAAGCGTTAACCAAAACACCAGTTCTAATAAGTCCTGAGTTTTCAAAATATTTTTACATTTTTTCATTTTGATCAGAACATACAATAGCTGCTATCCTTTTACAGAAAAATCCACAAGGACAATAACAGCCTATTGCATTCTTTAACAAGGCATTGAGAGATGCACCCTTGAAGTACAACATTATGGAAAAGCAAGCTGTTGCTTTGGTCAAAGCTTTAAAATATTTCAGAGTTTACATCCTTCACTCACACATCATTGCCTTTGTCCCAAATTCAGTTGTCAAAGACATTCTAACACAGGACCCAGATGGTAATAGAGGTAAGTGGTTAGCTGTAATACTTGAATATGATTTAGAGATCAAGCCCACTAAACTCATCAAAAGCCAAGGTCTAGCTAGATTAATGGCTGAATCCAATTTTGAAGTTCTTGATATTAATATGATAAATGATTTAGATGAACAAGAGGAATTATCAACTCCCATTGTTGAAGACCATTTTATGAATTTCCCTTGGTATGCTGATATTCTATATGTTTTTCTTAATTTGAATACACCTCCTGGTTTGACAAAAACAAAGGCAAGGTTTTTAAAGTTAAAAGCTGTAAACTACTACATTATAGATAAATGTCTTTATTGGAAAAATGCAAGTGGGATATTGCTTAAATGTTTGCCTGAGAATGATGCAGAGAAGGTTAAGCATGAGTTCCATGAAGGAGAATGTGGAGGCCACCTCTACTGGAAGACAACAACCAACAAAATCCTTAGAGCTGGTTACTATTGGCCCACCCTCTTTCTAGATGTGCACAAGATGATAATTCATGTCATAAATGCCAACTCTTTGAAGGAAAAAGAAAACTGTTGCCCTTACCTTTGCATCCAATCACCGTTGAAGCTCATTTTCAATAGTGGGGGCTTGACTTCATAGGAGAAATCCATCCACCATCATCTGCCCGGAATAAATGGATTCTCACTGCAACAGACTAATTTACCAAATGGATAGAAGCCATCCCTTCTAGGCAAGCCAGTGACTATGTTATCATTAAATTTATTGAGACTCATATCCTCTCTAGATTTAGCTGTCCTAGGAAGATCATCACTGATAATGCTGCAGCATTTGGATCCAAGAAGATGGTTGAATTTTGTCACAAATATCAGATAACATTGGGTCATTCCACTGCTTATTACCCTCAAGGTAATGGGCTAGCAGAATCCTCAAACAAGATTTTGGTGAACATAATCAAGAAGTTGCTGGAGGACAACAAGAAGTCTTTGCACACAAATCTAGTTCATGCACTCTGGGCTGACAGATTGACACTTAAGAAATATATTGGAATGTCACCCTACCAGCTTGTGTATGGTACTGATGCAATTTTTCCAACCAGCCTTGGTGTACCAGTTATGAAGTTGATTCAAGAAGTGCAGTCTGAAGACAATGACATGATTAGAAGGATTAATCAGACTATACACCTTCAGCAAACCAGAGAGGAGGTTTATAACAAAGAATTACAAAATCAAAACAACATCAAGAAGCTTTTTGATAGAAGAACAAAGGCTAGTAATTTCAATGTTGGGGACAAAGTGTTAAAGTGGGATTAAAGGAGAGAAGACAAGGGCAAGCATGGGAAATTTGATAACTTATGGCTTGGCCCTTATCTCATTCATTCTATTGCTGGTAACAATGCCTATTTTTTGCAGGAGTTGAATGGAGCTGAACTGTTTGGGGGTCCTGTCAATGGCAGGATGCTCAAACATTACTTCTCTTGATCCTATCATGTTTTGAAGCCTTTTATATTTTTTCCCATTATAAATATTTCAACCATCATTGCATTCAAAATTAGAAAAATCAAAAATACAAAAACAATAGAAGAAAGAAAAGAGGGCAGATTGTAAAAACAATAAAGGTATAGCCCCGTACCAAAAAAGAGAACCAAAGTCTGAAAGTGTGCAAGCTCAAATGCCACTCCTGAAAAACTCACTTCTAGTTAGTCATATAGCCTAATCATGTCTAATTAGTTTTAAATTTACTGCTAATAGGTTAGTGAATTCGATCTGCCAAACAACTTAATCTTGGCTTATCAGTTAGGTAGATTAGGATAGAAATTAAAGGTTCAAACAAGCTCAAAATCAGAACCTCAGTTTTCAAAAAGAAGAATGACTCTATTCTATTGTAATTTATGAGTTATAGATAGGAGCAAGCTGGTTCTGATTTTCCCAAAACTTGAACCAGAGAACAAGGAAAAACATCTTGAATAAACTAAAAAACAGAGCTGAAGAAATATGAAGGAAGTGCTTAAAAATTTCAGATCTTAAGCCTTCACCATTTTGATTTAATTTTCTGTAAAATAATTATCTCTGTGCAGCTTGTTTTTTATGCCATAGATCAGCAACAAGTTAGACTGTTCAATCCTGACTTCTTTGATTTCAAATTTCCGTTTTAGAAATTAGAGAATAAAAATCTGGTAGACTGTTTAATCCTAACAGATAGTAGATTAGGTAGAGAAGCATATGAAATCAACTGTTTAATCTGAGTTCATGGAGAAATAAGAAGTATACTTAGAGTAGTTTTTTGCTTTCAAAAGAATAAAATGTTGTAAAAGAGTTTGCCAATCCAAGTGCACTCTGAAAGAAGAAATTTTTTTAGAGTAGTAGGATTGGGTAGGTAGAAGCTTGGTTTGATAAAATTCCATTATCTTTCATGGCTGCTAACATTTTTCAGAGAAAAATAAGATCATCCAAGTGAATAAAGTTGCAGCCCAATGGATGAGGCACTGATCAGCCCCCCAGAGAATACAAGTATGAAGTTCTTGATGCCTTCAAGAAGGTACCATCCCCATGTGGAGCCACTGTTAGCCACCTATAAAATTTGTCATATCAAATGGTGGCTAAATAATTTCTGAAGCCTTCAAGAAACAAGTTTTATTGCAAAATTGTTAATTCTTGAAGTCTTATGAAGACATCATCTCCTTTGGTAAATCTTAGCTGCTTTTTTCCCCCTTGATTCTGAAATTATGTTGTTTTCGTGAAGAAAATACTGCTGCAAAAATCCCCATTTTCCCCTCATTTTAACCCTCATTTCACTTCAAAATTAACCTCCATTTTATCCCCCTTTTTCCCATAAATTTCCTCTATTTTCCCTTATTTCCCTTCTTCCCTTCATTAAAGACACCTTTATAAGGTTTGAAAATCCTTTTTGAACCTTACCGAAACCCCCAAATCCATTAAAAAACCTTGAAAAAATCATAAAAAATTAAGTTTTTTTTTTACTATGGGCCTAAGCCCCTTTGGGCCAAACCCTAAACCACTTCCCCACCATATGCCCTAGCATTGGAACCAAGCGCTAAACCCATTTGGCGCTTATCGCATCGGAACAATTGATGCGCGCAAGTCTATTTGTGATGTTAAAACCTCCGATCCGATTGGCCCATTTTTATAAGCCCCGAGCCTTTTGCCGCTTCATATAACCCAAGAGCCCGCAATCGGGCGCTTAAACTTATCCATAAACCCATCCTGATCAAATTTTCCCTTTGTAAATTCATAAAACCCACTTTTCCTATGTTTATATTAAAACCCGCTAGTTCAATGTATTAAGTGATAAAGATCGTTGATTTAACACCGACCGACGATAAATGAAATCTCGCATCGGAGATTTTCGTCGGGCACATTTGAAAGACCCTCACCTTTCTCCCGATTCCGATTGGCACCCTTGCATATAAAGCCCCGGTCCCTTTATATTTCTCATGTATCCAAAGAGCCTGTAATCGGGCGCTAAGCATTATAAATAACCCGCCCCGAAGCCAATAAACCTTTGTATTTAATAAAATCCGCCTTTTTTCATATTATAAAGGGACCCGCCCGTTCATTGGTCGGACCAAACCTCCACCGTTGATTTTTAACCAATCAAACGGCCAGCACCATCTCGCATCGGAGATTTCCATTGACGCATTTTATTATTTTATTACCCCCCCTCCGATTGGCTACCTCTGATTCATCCTCCACCATCGATTTGATCCTCAGATCGATGACCCACAATCAATCGCATCGGCGCCCATTCTATTTTTCCCCCGCCAATCACAGCCCTCCGATTACATCTGGGCCATCCACGTGTCGAGATCCGACGGTCCAGATTGCACCCCTCGACCTTTGATAAATTTTTGAAGCCCCGCTTTGTAATGTTATTCGAGGAAATCTCAGCCGTTGATCTCTGCAGATCAACGACCCATATTAACTCTTTCTCCGCCTCATATATTTTTCCGTTTAAAACCCCAGATTCAATCTCCACCATTGATCCATTTGATTAGACAGCCCAGATTAAAGCCGCCTTCTCCTACCCCCACCTATTATTACCCGTGCATCTTACCGATATCGCGTTCTCTCCACGACTGTCAGATTTAAAACCCCTGATCTGACGGCTGACACACATTTTCGCATAAATTCATGCCTGAACGTTAATTCTCAGAAATCACGTGATATGGGTGGTTTTGAAAGGCCACGTGTCAACCTCTGACGCATATCGTGTTCGAAAAGTGAATACCGCCTTTCTCCCATTTTGCTACATGAAACCCTTGGTTTTCTCCTTCGAAACCGCTTTCCCATGTTTTCACCGCTTTCCATTGCATTCGCTCCCCACGGTTGATCTCTGCAGATCAACGGCTCACATTTGATGTCACATTGAACTATCGCCCTCCACCTTCTTCCAAGGGATTTCATAGATCAACCACAACCATTGATATCAGGGGCCAAATCTGATCCAACGGCCCAGATCCTTTTCGGAAACCCCGAATTTCCTTTTAACATATTTCCTCCACCCAAAGGATTTTTCACCTATTTCCTTTGTATTTCTTCCATTTCACGTTAAAGTGGCCCTTTTTCATTATATGAAACCGAATCACTCCTGACCGTTGATCTTTGCAGATCAACGACCCTGAATTATTTTTCCCACCGTCTGTTCAACCGCCTCCCTTTTAAATCTCTGCGTGCGATCTCCACCATTGGATGCTTTCATCCAACGGTTGCATTCTAATTCCTAGCCTATGAAGTAGTCTGACCCAAATTACACAGGATTTTCTTAATATTTTTTGCTTTGTGCAGGTTTCAAAGGATTTTTAAGTGTTTTAAAAGGAAAATAAAAGCCGAGGATGACGATCCTCCAGGCTTTCATTCATCAAAGAGATTGTTCGTCAGGGTTGCAACACCATGTTTGTCGGTGCCTCATGAACGCTGGAAACACTATAAAGCCCCTGCAGCACCTGCACATCAACAAGACACAGTAAAAATTAAATTAAACAAAGAGTTTTAGTGTTGAAGATCAAATCAAACTAGAGATGAAGAATTGAAGGTTGAATCACAGTTTTGGTGGATTATGGCTAAAATCGACAATTAAAAGCCTAATCCACTAAATTAAACACAGTTAAAGAAAAGAAGACAGAATTAAGCCGAATTAATCCTAACACACAGAGTTAAAGCAAATTAACAGTGTTTAAAGAAGGACGAAGTAATTCAACAGTCCGTGGAAGCCTCCATTGCCACATCATGAGGCTAATTGAATCCTCTTAGCTACCAGAATGCCACCTGCAGCTTCAAAGCATTCAACAGAGGCCAATTTATTACTAGAACAGAGTAGATCTGCCCCAATACAGCTGAATAGCTATTACGAATCAAAGAAACTAATATAAACTATCAACAGAGTTATTACAACATGACTGAGAGCCTTAAAAGTCAGCAAAAGCTTCCTAGCAAGCTTAAAATTTATTGTAAACCAATTAATACAGAGAAATATTTGAAATCTTCTCCATTGAGCCCTTCAAAGGGCCGAGAAGCATTAAACTTTATTAATTGGACCCATAGAACTTTTCTCTCTTCAACCTCCTCATTTTCCTATAAAATCTTATTGAGGAGCTCATTGTAAAGGGTTGGTTGCAGAACTTTGAAATAGACTTGTGCTCGAAATTTTCTACTTGTAAATAGTGTTAAGAGGCTCTTGAAGCTCTGTTTGTGATCAAATAAGTTAGGCTGAGAAGTGAAGATGATTGCTAAACTGAAACATTGGACTTGGAGAATGTAACTAGATTGACATCAATATACAAGCTGTTTCTTGGGATCCTAGTCTATATCACTGGTGAAGTGCTTCTTTTTGTGTTATTGTTTTCCTTTCATGTATGCCATTTTTTCCATTATTCTATGATAAAGAACAACAAGCATAGAGTTAGGATTTACTGTTTACAATACCCTTCTCTGACTGATAATCTTTATCTCAATGTTTTCCTCCAAATTGTGTATTTAAGAATGATTTAATACAGTTCAAGAAGTTAGGAATGCTAGCGTTCCATCTTCCTACTGTTTACTTTAAATGTTGTTCTTGAATGTTATTTTCATTATTTACTTAGTAAAGTTAGACTAGAAAAGTGATGGTGTGCCCTGTTTTCTAGCTTCTTTCTCCAAAGGTGGTTCTGAAAGTTTCCCTAAGTGTATGCTGAAAGCAGTCTAGATTTAAAAGTATCTTAACTGATCTTAGGGTGCATTTTGTTTTTCTTATCTGTTTTCATCCTTTCTGAAAGTAATTATGTGGATTACTAGATTGTTTTTCTATTGAGTTAGATTTAATACGAGCTTGTCCAAAGAGGTTTATGGTGAGCCCTGCCCTTT
The DNA here is from genome assembly GCA_034641835.2 of Pinus albicaulis. NCBI lineage: Eukaryota > Viridiplantae > Streptophyta > Pinopsida > Pinales > Pinaceae > Pinus > Pinus albicaulis. Next base: position 442,065,280 of record CM076575.1, on the reverse strand, counting down.
GGTTGGTTTTAAATAGTTACTTAAAGGGATTTTCTTGTTTGGACAGACTGATAAATCCTAGTTGAAATTATTGTCTGTTTCCACCCCTTCAATACTTTTATTGTTTCCATTCCATCATTTAATCTCAATGATCTTGTGATATAGATGAATTTCTCCTTGGACCACTCTTGAAATTGTTGCACAATTAAACCCTTTTATGATTCCATAGCCCAATGGACTAAAAACCAACGTTATATCTATCTAATCAGTCAAACCTTGTTCTGATTGCTTGCAACTTCATGCCTTTGAAACTCTTTCCATTTAGGACTTTCCACTCAGCTAAAAATCATGCTCAACCATCCAAAACAAAACAAAACCCTTGCTCTTAATAACTAGCCTAATATCATACCCAAAAGCCTTAAAAGATAAATCAATCTTTGCACTTATTGGAGAGATCCCTCTTCGGATTCAGGAGGGCTAGATCCTGGAATCCCAAAGTGGTTCAAGTGTCCTCTCCGCAGTTTTGGTCTCACCAATCTGCTGGAATTACGGGGAGATAACATCAGGAAGTGCTTTGCAGAGCACCCTTGAATGGATGTAACTGCATATGCAAAGCAGTTAGTCCCTTGAGAGACTGCGTTGGTGAGATCATAGGTGATATAACATGTACTTAAAACCTTGGAAACCTTGTAATGGAAGTCATGGATGTTTTGTTCTTATTCTTTGTCTTAGGGCATGTAGCAACTGAAATGATAGGGGATGATAGACCCTATTTCATTGGTTCTGGGGATGATGTCCAGTTTAACCATGTCATTGGGAATGATACCCAAATTGACCTATAACACTTTTATCCCCTACATCATAAGCTATCATACAATCAATTTTACCATAAATACATTGTTCATTCAGTTACTGACAAAAACATAGATAGAGCCATACATCATCACAAATAAAATACATGCTTATAGCTAGCACAATAACAACGGAAATACCATGGATACAATAGCAATGAAATCCATACATAAACTAGTAAATTTTCATACCAAATACTAGAGAAATGAACTATTCATTACTGAATATGAAACCAATCAGAGATGGGACTTCCATGTTCCACCTGACCATAGAATCGTTGAGTCAAATCTACTTCATCCAATCACCCCCATGGCATATTCCAAGCATGAATGTGGGACTCATAACCAACCGAAAAAAGAACCAAACAATCATGAAAGCTACCGGAGTTCTCCACCTACACCATGAGAAATTTGAGTGCCTCTTAGTCTCTCACACTTTACCTTAACCCACAGTTCAATCCAGGGGTCACTAGGTCCTACACCAAGACCATCTCTCCAAGATTCACCAGACATCCCATTTCGAGACTACTAGGCCCAACGGAGAGAAATCCACCTCTTGGATTTACCGTATATCCTACCATTCATCGGCAAGGATTCCTAGGCCCACCGAGGAACACAATATATCTTTACTGGAACCCATAGTCTGGCTCAAGGGTTACTATGCCAGTGGCTTTAGCATGATCCACAATCTGGTTCAGGGACCACAAGGCCATGTGTTTTTGAATTCGGATATCCACACCACTCAACTTCAAATCCAATCCGGTCATCCAACTCATTTGGAGTATGAGAACCCATCTCATCAAAGCTATACGGAAATGGCAAGGCTAGGCTGAAAACAATGTCACACCTGGAAAAACCCATGCCAAGAAAACAAAGAACCACATGTGATACCATGCACAAAATCTAGCAAGGAAAATACAATGCAAATTGATACCTTCCAAGAATCCTGCTATAGCTGCTTGATTCCTACTCCTCCTTGCTTGCTTCCTCATTTTTCGTGCTTTCCTTCATTTCTTGCTCAAATGAAAAATTTCTCCAAAAAAATTCTAAGTGTATAAGAGTGAGAGAGAGAGAGAATAAAGAGAGAGCTCCAAAATTGAACTAACGCAAAAGTACCAATTGATCCTCATAAGCTTTTTTATATATGTTAGGGCCCTATCTTACTAGTGTAGTCCCTTATTATTGTTAGTGTAGCCCCCTTATTGTTATTGTTGTACCCCTGTAATCCCCAAATTGTTATTATTGTGCCCCATAATATCCCACTATTGTTATTATTGTGCCCTTACATTATTATTGTTAGGTCGGCTAGGATTATATTGTGACCCCATGGACTCCTATGTATAGAAAGGAGGTTTTGTCATTTGAATCATCCAATAATTGTTCATTTATGTAATGTAAAGGAGGTTTCCCCCTTGAAGTGGCTCAATTATAAGGTGTTGATCTCTATTTTCTTCTATTTTGGGAGTTGGTTTCATAACATTTGGTATCAGAGCTCTAGATTCTAGGGTTTCGCTGCTTCAAATAGCTCATCGTGGCATTTTCACTATAATTTTTTTTCTGCAAAGGTTCAGAAGCTTAAAAAAACCCATTTGTGAAGAAATCCTGAGAAACTTCGTGTAAAAATTTCAGATCTTGGTTCACAATATTTCCAGAGATATGATATGTGGAAGTTAGGGTTTTTGAAAGCTCCCGAATTTCATCTCAAAGAGGTGACCTTGGGAAAATCATCATAACTATCTCTCTGAGCATTGGATTGGAATTCTGTAAAAAGTGGCCGAAATTACATGGACTATAGTTCCCTGTGTATAAATTCCAAAGCTGAAGCAGGAAACAGTGACACGTGGCACACCGTACAAGTTCGCTCTACTGAACTAGTCCGTAATTAGGTCATTATGGGAGATTGGGCATAAATTTCTCTTGAAGAATCCAAATCAGGTTAGACCGAGGGCATTGGAAGGAAGATTCAAAGGGCTACTATAAGACTAAAGATCAAATCTTGTAGATCCAAAATTACAAAGATACATTAGTTTCAATATCGATCTCATCAAAAGAAATAAAAATGTGTATTTTTTTTTAATTACATAAGTATTGTTTGAAAAATCAGTTTAAAGTGATTCCAATGGCATTCTGAAGCATAGATATCAGTATTGGGTTCTAAAATTCCCCCTAAAAATAATTCAACATCCATTAATCCCTCAGAAGTCTATATTATGACTCATGAAGAGGAAGAAGTGCAACATGATATATCAAAATTACAAGTCCATGTTCAAAAAATTTCGCTCTCGCAAAAAGTAACAAAAAATGAAATGGAAGCTAAGATGGATGGTTTGAAGAAAGGTGTGGAAACTAAGGTGGATGGTTTGAATAAAGGCGTGGAAGTTAAGATGGATGGTTTGAAGAATGGCATGGAAGCTAAGATGGATGGTTTGAAGAACGGAATGGAAGCTAAGATGGATGGTTTGAAGAATGGAATGGAAGTTGAGATGGATGGTGTGGAAGCTAATATGGATGGTATAGAAGGAAACATGGAATATTTCAATAAAAGGTTTGAAAGAAGGTTTGGAAAAGTTGGTACAAGAAAATCTTCCTAATGGAGAAATGGTAGTAGAGGAAAATCATGATGAGAACAAGAGAAATTTTAATCATTATTTCATAGACTCTAATGTTGGATTTAAGACCCATCATATTCCAAATATAGATATGAGGAAGTTTTATGGCAAGGATCCCATGGAAGATTTGAAGAAAGACATGGAAGGTTTGAAGGAAGGTTTGGAAAAGTTGCTACAAGAAAAGATTCCTAATGGCGAAAAGGTAGTAGAGGGAACTCATGATGAGAACAAAATAAATGTTAATCACAATTTCATAGACTCTAATGTTGGATTTAAGACCCACCATATTCCAAAGATAGTTATGAGGAAGTTTGATGGCAAGGATCCGATAACTTGGATACTACAAATGGAGCAATACTTTAAGCTCCATAATACACAAAACACACAAAAGGTACGCATTGTAGCTTTATATTTAGAACAAAATTAGTTTTTATGGTATCGATGGCTTTGTTCTTGTAAACCACTAGTCACTTGATCAATTTTTAGGGAGGAAATGATAGTGCATTATGAGGATACAAAGAGAAACACCTTTTTTAGCCAATTGATAAATCTCAAACAAAAGGGTTCAACGTTGGAGCACATTGAGGATTTCCAAAAATTGAATATAAGGGTAAATAATATTCCAGAGGAACATAGGATTGATGTCTTCATAGGGACTATAAAGGATAACATCCAACATGAGGTTCGCCTTTGGTAACTTGATACATTAGAGAAGGCATTCAGGTTGGCAAGAAAAATTGAAAGCAAAATTATGGCAACAAGGAATCCTACCACTCACAACTATAAAGATGGAAGTGTTGCTACTCCTAGACTTACACAACCTACAAGTTTGACACCACAACAATTGGAAGAAAAAAGAGCAAAAGGACTTTGCTATAGTTGTGATAGAAAATACACTAAAGGTCATAAGTGTGCTGAGAATAAATTATTTTACATAGATTGTGAATAGGAGGAAGAAAAGGAACAAGAAACTTCAAAAGAAGAGGATATACACCAGTAAGAAACCCTAGAGGAAGAAGAAATGAATCCGACCATATCCTGTAATGCATTGGCAGGAATTACCACGCCTCACACTCTCAAGATAGAAGGACATATCAAGAAGAAAAATGTAATAGTGCTTACTGATTCGGGTAGTACCCATAATTTTATTCATTGTAAGGTAGCCAAGGAATTGAATTGATTCCTATACCCAGCACTAGAGTGTCAAGTGATGGTGGCAAATCGAGGAACTATAAGTTGCTATGGAAAGTGCCATAATATCAAGCTAACCATGGGGGAATATGTATTGAATAGTACAATTCTTTCCATTCCAATTGGTGGTGTTGATGTTGTACTAGGAGTACAATGGTTACAATATTTGGGGACAATAGCTTTTAATTTTCAAGAATTTTTCTTGAAAAAAAAATCGGAAGGAAAGGAAGTTGAATTACGGGGTATCACAGGGAAGCCGGGAAAGATAATAAGCTCTAATTTCATGACAAAGCTTCTGAAGAAATAACAATGAGACGTAATTGCACAATTATGCTCATTGGAGGTTCCAACCTCAAAATCATCTATTTCTCCAAATCTCCAAAAAATCTTGGACAATCATTCCAAGGTGTTTGAAACTCCCAAAAGACTCCCACCTATTCGTGATCATGATCATGTTATTCATTTGATTCCAAGAAGTGTTCCTCCAAACATCAGGCCTTACATACATCTACATTTCCAAAAGAGCAAAATTGAACGTATGATTGCAGAAATGCTAGAGGTTGGTGTTAACACTGGAAAAGCGTACAAGAAAAAGATATTAGGAAATGTTAAGCATATGGTACAAATAAGAATTTACAGGGAAGGAATACATTACAAGATCTGAAAATTTCAACTTTTCCTAAGGTCAACCATGCAAATTTATTAAATTGTGCATAGAAAGCACTAACCCCAAGTGATCTTCGCAGCTTTTTCTTCGATAGTCATGAAGATCATCGTGGCTATCCCGCAAAGAGCTGCGCGGTCCTGAGTATGAGGAAAGTCACCAACCAGGACCACCCATCACACTTGAACAAGAAGATTCCCACTCAAGCCACCTAAGTACAGCTGCCTTGGAGCCACCTTGAGGCTTTAGTTCAACACATTTGTTGTGTGAGCCTTCAAGAGATTATTTTCATAAAAAACTACTCATTCTTGAAGCCTTTTGGTGTCCTCTGACTTAAGAGTAATCTTCACTGCTATTCCTTTAAAGAGCATTCCAAGAAGCCTTGTTGGTCCCAAGAAAACTGTTTTGAAAGCCTGTTCTCCCTCCATCACTCATTGCTATCATTTCACCTTAAAACACAATTTTCCCCTTTTAGATCCATTTTTTCCCCTCTCACAAGGCTTGTCTTTTCCCCTTATTCACTTCCAAGTTCATCCAAATTCCCTCCATTTCACCCCTTTTTTATTTATCCTAACCACTCATTTTTCCTCTAAAATGGCCCCTTTCCCCTTTACTTTTCCTCATTCTCCCATTAAAACCCTTTTTAAACTATAAAAACCCCCTTCTTTGGTTTAAAAACTCCCTATTTTACCTATCGGAAAACCTCAAAAGGTTTAAAAACCCACTTTTTAACCTTATTTTTGCTCTATTACATATCGGGCTTTTAAGCCCCCTTCCCTTTCTCCGCCATAAAACCCTGCGCCCGTGCCCAGGCGCTAGCCCTCAGCCCTTTTTATCCTAGCCCCGGGGTCTTTCTTTTCTCCATAAAAACCTTCCCCCGCTTTGTTTTTCCCCAGTCCTATTAATCCCCCACAGGACCTTGTCTCTGCGCCCTATCTCCAAGCTCCCTTCACTTGTATTTTCTTTGCAATGGTATTTACTACCCCCAGTGGAATCTAAGCCCTCGATCTCCCAGATCGGATGGTCATCGAGGTTTCCTCCTATTATCCATCCATTTCCCCATTCCCCACATATGTTCTCCTATGGGTTGATCGCAACTGTTGATCCTTAAAGATCTCACAGTTCCTGCGAAATCTTACCACTTCAACCCCTCCCATTAAAATTTCACTACCTGACAAGTTTTCTTACGTCAAACTCAACCCCACCTCATTTTTCCACCACTCAACTCCCCGCCATCGCGTTGATCCTCCGCCGTTGGATCTACAGCCCCAGATCCAACGGCCTGCACACCGTTTCTCACCCGATCTAACAAAACTCCCCAACGTGAAACTTCCGCGCGAAACGAGCGGTTTCACCCTGGACATGTGTCATTCAATGTATGGTATCACGTTCGTTCGGGAAAAAACCACTTACCGCCTGAACGCTGCGTGAAAACCATTCGCGGTTTCGCAAAACCACCTTTCGTTTTGCGCGCCAATATTTAAAAATCCGCCGTTATTCCTCCTGTTTGCATATAGAACCTCCTCCACCTGCATTCCACCTCTCTAAAACGCTCCTCTACCACCATATCGAGCCTCCGAAGCAGTTTAACCATTAAAATGCAGGTTTTATTAATGTTTTTTGGTTTGTTTGCAGGTTTTAATGGCAGCTTATAATGAACGGGCCATTCCACAGCCATCCAAGTGGCTTGGTCTGAGGATGACGGTCCTTAAAGATCAGAAAAGACGGAGAAATGGATTCAGAAGGTAAATCGGGGTTTCTATCAATACCTCATTGAATCATGAAACCCTCCCGGGCAACAAGAAAACCCTGCAACACGAAGAGAGAGAAGGTTAATGAAAAAGTGAAGAAACAATGGATAAAGACAAAGCAAAGTTTAAAGACAGAAGAGGGTCCGAGAAGGTCTAATAAAGCCTTAGAAAACACAAATAAAAGCTAAATATCAATGTTTAAAGTGCTAAAACAAGATAGATCAGCAGAAGAAAGGTCTTGAGTGCCACATCTACAGAAGCTATTACTCCACCTAAGGACCAAAAGGGCACCTGTAGTCTGCTTTACTTTTCAAAGACATCTTGACAGTCATCCTGCTGACAAACCCTCTTTCAAACTGTCCGAACAATTATTAAGTAGACATGGGGCTACAAAACCCAAAAAATGACAGTTTACTTGTCATAGAGGTCAAACAGGGTACTTCAGACCAAGATATCTTCAAAGAACACACTTCGGAGTTATTACCAGCCTACCAGATATGCCTCAAAGATAGGAAAAACTACTAAAATGGTACAATCAGTTAATGCAATGGTCATTAAGCAGAATGGGAATTCGAATACCTCTCCCCCTTTGTCTTAAATGATATTTATTATCATTTCTGTAGCACTCTTCCTTTTTGCACCTATATGTATTCACAGAAAAATCATTGTAAAGGGTTGGGAAATTATTAATAGTTGAACTGTTATTGAGTAAAATTTGTTGAGTAGTTGTAATATAGTAGGCCAGACTGTAAAAGCTATTGGACTCAAAGTATGTGACTGGTTTTGCACATCAATAGACAAGCAGATTCACTGGATCCTGATCTAAATCATTGGTGATGTTTTTCTCACTGTTATTGTTATCCTCCTTATGTTTCCACTTTTTTCATATTCTATGATAAAGAGTAATAAAATATAGATTAGGATTTACTTCTAAAGTACCCTAATTCTGACTGATAAGCTTTATCTTTATGTTTTCTTCTAAATGTGTGTTCGGGAATAATTTCAATAGAGTATAACTAGTCAAGGAATGTTGGTGAGTCCATGTCTTGCTGAGTAGAACTTGAGATGTTGTTCTTGAATGATATTTTCACTGCATGATAAGTAGAGTCCTAATCAAGGAGGTTTATGGTTAGCCCTGTCCCTTGTTTAGTCTTAAATAGCTATCTTGAAGATTTCCCTTAAGAGTATGCCAAAATCAGGCTAGGTTAAAAGTCCTTACCTGATCTTAGGTTTCTTTTATGTTTATCTTAAATGTTTTCCCTTAAGATTATGCCAAAAGAAGGATAGGTTGAAAGTCCTTACCTGATCTTAGGCTGCCCTTTGTTTTCTTACATGTTTGCTCCTTTCACAGCCTTTCTTAATGTTCCATACCACAAACTCAACTTAAAAGATCTTCTGATATAGATGACTTGCCCTTTGAAAACCCTTGAATATTTTTTGTGAAAGTAAACCCTTTTATGACTCCATAGCCCAATGGTTTAGCACTATTTTTTTGACCTATCTTCCCATGCTGAAATATCCTTCAATTTATTCCCTCCTTCACACTTCACATGACCTTCTTAGTTAATGATCCCCAACCAACAAACAAACAAACCTCTTGAACTTCATAACTAGCCTAATATCATATCATAAGCCTTAAAGACATATCCTTTGAAAACACCTATAGAGAGATCCCTCTCTGAATCCAGGAGGGCTAGATCCTATGATTCCAAAGTGATTCTGATGTTGCCTTATCATTTGGTATGCCAATCTGCCAAATCACAGGACCCCAACAAGTTCATCTTGAGACTATTTTAATTGTAGCTCCAAATCCTTCACTTGGATTCTTAGCATCCTATTACTTGCTCTCAAATGAGTGTTGATCACTCTAACAAACCTTGCTTCTTTAATAGCTAGGACTGTCCATGTAAAGAATTGCTGGGCACTGCGTGGGATCTCCGACCTAGAAACTTTTTGACCTTCCCAAACAGCCTTCAACCTCTTGAATTCTGTCTTTTAAATGCTGTGCTATCTTGCTCTCTTTCTCATCATTTCAATTTCTTGATTTTCTAGCTTCAACCTTTCTTCCAACAATTGATACTCTGACATGTGTTCTTTTCCCTTCTCTACCCTGTTGACTGCATGCTCCACTATAGGAGATGAGAGATCAATTACCTTTTCAGCCTTTTCAGGGGCTTTGGCTACTTCAATAGTTACTTGGATATATTTATTGCTTTCTTGGAGTTTCTTTTCATGTCTGGTTAGATTTTTCCTAGCTTGAAAAACAAAAGCTGCATTCTCACCTTCAAAATCCAATTTCTTTGCTGATTTGATTTTTCTCTGTTTAGGTTCATTCACTTCAATGAAATCTGCCTGAATAATGGGTGATTCTTCTATGTCTATTGCATGCAGTATATCATCCAAGTTGCCTTTCATCATTGGACTATCCTCTGCCATTGAAACAACTGCTTTTCCCTTTGATGCTGATACTTGAATTCTTGTCTTTCTCTGACTCTCCTGCTTACTGGCCACCTGTTTTTGTTTTGTTTCTTTGACCTTTTCTACTTTCTGTTTTGCAGGTGATGGGGTTTTTGCAACAAGCACTGATGCCTTCTCAATTCTATCTTCAACCTGTTTCCTTGGTTTCAACTTCACAAACCTCTTAGCTTTGGTAACCACTGGCTGACTGGATTTTGCTACTAGTGGTGAAGGATTTCCCTTGATCTTAGGGTTTCTAGCTGGGGTTAGGGCTTCCATTTCAAATCCACTCATAAATAAAAAGGAAGACCAATCTCTATTTATTTTTTGTATCTCATTTAAAACCAGTAACTTAATCAAACCATGATGAAACAGAGATGTTTCGTTGAACATTGCAACAAGAAACAGTGAAGGAGGCATCCTGAAACATCATTCCTGATCCTAGTTGGAAAGTGATCACCTAAACTAGGTGGGGCCCACCCAGGTGATTTTTGGCGCAAAGTCTATTTTTAGATTATGTCTATTTTAGACATATGGATCATGGTCTATGAGTTGCAGGACGCTATTTATGGATGATTGGTCATGTTGGTAAAAATAGATGGACCTCTATTTTTAGACATTGGGTGAAGTCTATTTTTAGACTGCCGGGCTAAAAATAGAACAGTCGAATATTATTAACCCTTAATAATATTTAGACTATAAACATTATCTTATCCTCTTGGAGCACTTCAGTTTGATGCTTGGATGTGGCACATGCAGCTGACAGAAGGAAATATGCTTTTCCTAAGGGTTATTTGAGCTATTGCATGGTTGAATTCAGTTAGAACTCATGTGGCAGATTTTGGTGGAGTTGATGAGACAGTTGGTGGAGTTGTGTTCGGTTTAACTTAGTTGAACTAGTTGTATTTAGTCTAACTGATAAATACACTAGTGATGAGTGGTGTGAATTAATTATTAATTAATTCACTAATTATTAACTCATAAATCAACTAAAGAACACATCAATTAACTCAGTGCATGGACAGTTCAGTGGAGACAAGTGTTAGAGGTGGGTGAAAGGGTGAGTCTACTATCAGTTGTGACTATAGCTGTGCATGAGATTTGCACACACATTGATTGAGATTTCCAATGAGGATTGCGCAGTACAAGCCAAGGGGATTCGAACTTGGATCTCATTCATTCTCATCTTGGATTGCGTAGTAGAGGCAGGCAAACAGTGGAGGAGATTTTAACCTGTGACTTGTTCAGATCTGAGCTAGTTTGTGTGTAACAATTGGAGATAGTGCTGAGAGCTTGTGAGGAGTTTGTGCTATGTATTGTTACATGTTCTCTATCATTATAATATACCGATAGTTGGGGGTTTTCAGCTGTATGATTTCCCCATTACATACTGTGTTATATGTGTGCTTGATTATGTTTTAATGTGTGCATGTGACTGCTTCTATTTCCGCATATTGATGATCAATTGTAGAAGAGGTTATGTATTATGCATGAAGCTTAAATAGTGTGTAATCAGGATAATCTCGGTGAATAATTCAGAAAATTATTCAAATTTCTACATGGTATCGGAGCGAGAATTGATCATCGGATCTATTACAGTGACTACAATTTATTTCGGTAGACAGAGTCTGTAAGCGGGCCAGGTAGCCTCTGGATCCATCCTTTCTTTGAAAGGTGATATATCCAATAAATGCCCCTACAGTCGATCTCTGTGCTAGAAATACTTTGTTCTCACAGATCAGAAGCAGTTGAGTTTTGAGCTGGTGGAATTCGAATTTGCAGCAGTGTTTTCTTGGTGTCGAAGTCAAAATGTCTTATCAAGGATTGCGATTGGAGTATGCTCTTGAAGGCAGCTCAAATTATATTGCATGGAGAGATAGGATGGAGGCGGTGCTCGATGACAATGGGCTGAAGGAGTTCATAGATGCTGAAGTTCCAAAGCCTAGTGATGCAGCCTTGGTTGAGGCTTGGCAAAAGAAGACAGCAAGGTGTCGAAGGATTCTGTTGGAGGGCGTGAAGGATCACATTGTATCCAGCCTGCATGGAAAAGCTTCTCCATACTTGATGTGGAAAGCATTGACAGAATTGTTCCAAAGCAAGAGCGACCAGAGGAAGTTGGCGCTCAAGGATAAACTTAGGAAAATAAAGATGGAGAAGAATGACACTATTCCGGTATACTTGACCAAGTTTGTCCACTGCAGGGATGAGCTTGGGAGTGTAGGAGTTAGTGTGGATGATGAGGACTTGGTGAGCTTGGCTCTCCTTGGTCTTCCGAAGAGTTGGCATTCCTATGAGGATTCTGTCAATGGTCGGGAGAAATTGCCAGGATGGGAGCGACTTTGGTTGGATCTTGTGCAAGAGGAGATAAGGCGGAGTACCAGGGATGGATCTTCATCAAAGGCATCTGATGAAGAAGATTGCGCTTTGGATGCCAAAGCAAGGAAGGGGAAGGGAAAGAATAATGCTTCTCAATCCGGTGCAGATGGTAAAGAGCGTGACATGTCCAAAGTGAAATGTTTTCACTGTCACGATCATGGGCATTACGCCTGGTGTCCACGAGAAGAAGAAGAACAAACGAAGCTGCTTTGGAGGTGCAGTGGTGAGCTGCTTGCCTCGAAATTTGAGCTGGACTTCTCATTGATCGCATGCATGGTGTCTAGTGCATTGGGATCGGGGTGGTATTTTGATAGTGGCGCTTTCTTTCACATGACGGGAGATGTGAATCTTTTCAGTGACTTGGTGGAGAAAGATCTCTAGTTGCATGTTGAGTTGGGCGAAAATGGACGATACAATGCGACCGGCATTGGTACCATAACCTTTAAGAGGGAGTCAGGTAAACTCATTTTTTTACGAGATGTAGTGCATGTTCCAGGTTTAAAGAAGAATTTGATCTCAGTCGCAATGTTAGAGGATAAAGGGTATGCAGTTGTCTTCAGTGAAGGAAAATTTTTCCTTCGGCACAAGGCAACAGGACAAGTCAAGAAGGTTGGGATTCGAGCCAAGAATCTCTACAGACTTGCAGTAGATGGGATTTCTACGGAGCTTCCTACTGTTGGGAAGTGCGAGAAAGACATGCAATTAATTCTTGAGAGGAAGCAAGTTTTGCATGTAGGTAAGAGTGAACCTCGGGATGTGGAGCGGCCACAAGATGAGGATCATGGAGTGGAAGAAACCACTCATGCAGAGAAATTTCGTGCCAGATGGGCAGAGGGAGTGCATGCGGCTATACCACCAGGTGAGAGGTGGGGCGACATGCATGAGTAATCCCAAGAGGAGATTTCTGGGCAGGATTCATGAGATGGTGTGGATCTCATGAATTGAACCTGGCTACGAGGTGCCTACAGAGAAGTAGTAGCATGATCAGTTGGACTGATGCAGGCAGATCAAAGTGACAGTGTTAGATACTGGAGCGCGGTTCAGAGTTGACAGCAAGTGTAGAGTGCATGGGTGCAGAGTTCAACAACGCAGTGGTTCCTGAAGACATGTGCAGTAGCCCAGCAGAAGTCGAAGACTTTGATGATAGATGCATCAGATTGATTGAGTTTTTTGGAGCCTATTCAGTTTCAGAGGAGTTGCAGAGCAGATGCATGGAGTTGCATGGCGCTTGTGAAGGTTGCAAGGCGAATGCATGGAGTTGCATGTCGCATGCAAAGATAGTCCTTTCTTGTTGAGAGGGAGTGTTGAAGATTGCAACAAGAAACAGTGAAGGAGGCATCCTGAAACATCTTTCCTAATCCTAGTTGGAAAGTGATCACCTAAACTAGGTGGGGGCCACACAGGTGATTTTTGTCGCAAAGTCTATTTTTAGACTATGTCTATTTTTAGACATATGAATCATGGTCTATGAGTTGCAGGATGCTATTTATGGATGATTGGTCGAGTTGGTAAAAATAGATGGACCTCTGTTTTTAGACATTGGGCGGTTTCTATTTTTAGACTGCAGGGCTAAAAATAGAACAGTCAAATATTATTAACCCTTAATAATATTTAGACTATAAACATTATCTTATCCTCTTGGAGCACTTCAGTTTGATGCTTGGATGTGGCACATGCAGCTGACAGAAGGAAATACACTTTTCCTAAGGGTTATTTGAGCTATTTCATGGTTGACTTCAGTTAGAACTCATGTGGCAGAGTTTGGTGGAGTTGATGAGACAGTTGGTGGAGTTGTGTTCGGTTTAACTTAGTTGAACTAGTTGTATTTAGTCTAACTGATAAATACAATAGTGATGAGTGGTGTGAATTAATTATTAATTAATTCACTAATTATTAACTCATAAATCAACTAAAGAATACATCAGTTAACTGCAGTGCATGGACAGTTCAGTGGAGACCAGTGTTAGAGGTGGTGAAAGGGTGAGTCTACTATCAGTTGTGACTATAGCTGTGCATGAGATTTGCACACACATTGATTGAGATTGCCAATGAGGATTGCGCAGTACAAGCCAAGGGGATTCAAACTTGGATCTCACAATTAACCATCTTGGATTGCGCAGTAGAGGCAGGCAAACAGGTGGAGCAGATTGGAGCATGGGATGTGCATGATCTGAGCTTGTTTTGTGTGTAACAATTGGAGATAGTGCTGAGAGCTTGTGAGGAGTTTGTACTATGTATTGTTACATGTTCTCTATCATTATAATATACAGATAGTTGGGGGTTTTCAGCTATTGCTTTCCCCATTACATACTGTGTTGATATGTGTGCTTGACTATTGTGTTTATGTGCGCATGCGACTGTTTCTATTTCCACATATTGATGATCAATTGTAGAAGAGGTTATGTATTATGCATGAAGCTTAAATAGTGTGTAATCAGGATAATCTCGGTGAATAATTCAGCAATTATTCAAATTTCTACAAGCTTTCACAAATAGACATCAGATTTAGCTTGGACTTTGTCAACCATTTTGGAAAGGCTTCTATGCAAGTAAAATGGTAAATCTAATGATATCATTCCTGTGAAATGCAACAATAGTTTAAAATGATAAGTGTAGACTTTATGGTACCTGCCTTCACATGTGAAATATCTTTGGATGTTGAATAACAACTTTGCATAGTTATCCTTGATACAACTCCTAGGTATTGCATTGTTCAATTCCATGTCTACAAACACAGGTTTCATAAACTCCTTGCATGGCTCCATGTCAAACCTAAAATCTTTAAACTAATATTTTTGTCCCCTTGGTATCTCTTCATAGTAGCTATGATCTCAGGTGTCACTGGCATATTTATCATTCCAAATTTGGTAGTGGTTCTACTGAAATGTAGAGCAAACTCTTTGGACACTTGAGTGTGGCAGCCCTGTAGCTTTTCACAAAATTTGAGACAACCAGCCTTTCTAGAAGCCTCCATTACCATTTTATCCTCCATAACAACATTTTCATTCTCAGGTTCGTATCTTAGACAATGTCCCCCTTTGTGGATCTTCTTTTCCTCTGCCATGTTTCCTGTAGAAAACCTGTTTGTTTCTCTAAAACTTGTAAAGTAGCCTCTCTTGACTAGATGAACATCCTCACTTGATTTGATGAATCAAGCTCGCTTGATTTTATGAGAGTTGTCTTTGGATAGAACAACCATAAACTTATCCTCACTATTTCAGAGCTTGGAAAACATATGTGAAGGTGAATGAAATAGGAATGACTCAATTAGGCAAAAAATTTGAATTAGAGATGTCACTTCATGACCAAATGATGTTTGATTGATACCTTATCATGAATATGATGACTGTAGGACAAGTGGGTACAACGAATCCGTTAATTAACTGACTCACCATACTCATATCATGTCATTCCCCAACTGAAACTGACAAATCCCGGCTTATTTGACATGATAGCTAAGAAACTGCGCTTTTGTAGCGCTCACAGTGTAAATTTTGCAATTTGCGCTACGAAAGTAGCAGTGCTTTCGCAGCGTAAAACTCACTTTTTGAACTAACGACGCTACGAAACCGTGGATTTGTAGCTAATTGCAGAAAATCAACCTAAAACCTACTTAGATGACCCTTAAATGAAAAATGTGAACTTTTTAACTATGGAATGGACCTAAAAAGACCTTTTTTTGAATTTTGATGGTGAACACTAAACCTAAAAAAATATGACATACCCTTAACCATACTAAAATGACTTTCAAAACTATTTAGATCATGATCAAAACAGAGTTGACGTGCCATGTTTTAAAAAAAAAAAATTATAGTGATAACAGTGGCTCCACTTGGGATAGTGTGCCCCTATGGTACACTAAGAACCAGTAGTTCCAGTGTTTCTATCCATTTTTCTTGATCAAAACAGTAAAAACCTTGAAATTTCCAAGCTTCCTCCTCAAGCTCTAATGGCCTTCAACTCGGGCTCAAGCTTGCTGATCTTGCTTGTCATTATTAGCAGAAAAACTTATAAAATGAAATATATACAATGACATGAACAATCCATCATATTTTAGGAAGAATAATGCTTCAAAAACCTGCCATTGACAGGTCCTCCAACATATGGTTTTCCATCTATCTCCTGCAGTATGTAAGTATTGTTTCCATGTAAAGTAGCTACCTTGAAATGACCTTTCCATAAGTTCTCAAACTTACCATGTTTGCCTTTTTCAATTCTGGCCTCCCATTTCAGCACTTAATCTTGAATTTGAAAATTCTCTTCCTTGATCTTCTTATCAAATGTCTTCTTGATTCTGTTTTGAGATTGCTGATTGTTGTCATAAACCTCATTCCTTTTCTCTTGTAGAGCTATCAGCTAATTAATTCTTCTATGGATTGCATTTGGTTCCTCTTCTAGCCCTTGAATCAGCGTCATAATAGGTACTCATAGTGATGTAGGAAAAATAGCCTTAGCGCCATATACCAATTCATATGGTGAAGTTCTGATTGACCTCTTTGTACATATCCGATCAGTAAGGCATACTTCAGTTTCAAATGCCAAGCCTTCTTATTTTCCTGCAACACCCTTTTAATGATCCTCACAATGCTCTTATTAGAAGATTCAGCAAGACCATTTCCTTGCAGATAGTATGCAGTAGAATGCCCAAGAGTAATATGATATTGATGACAGAAATTGATCAGCTTCTTAGACTTGAATTCTTGTGCATTATCAGCTATAATCTTCATGGGGCAACCAAATCTAGACAAGATATTATTTTCTAAGAAAGAGATAATCACAGAATAATTTGCTTGCCTAGTTGGGATTGCTTCGATCCATTTGGTGAAGTAATCAGTCGCTGGAAGAATCCAACGATGCTGAATTGAAGATTATGGATGAATCTCCCTGATAAAATCTAGTCCCCACTGCTAGAATGGCACTTCTACATAAATAGGCATCAAAGGTAAGGGTACAAGTTTCTTCTTACCCTCGAAAATCTGACATTCATGGCAGGCAACAACCCTCTTGTATACATCCTTAAACATTGTTGGCCAATAAAACCCTTCTCTCAAAATTTTGTTCACTGTTGCCTTCCAATAATGGTGACCTCCACAATCTCCTTTATGAAATTCCTTAATAAATTTATCAGCCTCCTCCTCCAACAAGCAATTTAACAAAATTCCGCCAGTATCCTTCCAAAATTTAACAAACCTTACTTTGGATTTTTTCAAATCAGCAGGTGCTTGATGGTGCTATAGGACAAAAACAACTTCCTTGTACCAATATGAGGTGATATATTTTTCTTCAATAGGAACTAGTTCATCATCTTCATCTGAAATTTCTGATATTTCTGCAATCCAATTTAAATCAAGACAGTCAAACTTTGACTATGCCATCAGCTTCGCCAAGCCTTTCCCTTTGACCAATTTTGTCGGTTTAATCTCAATATCATATTCTAGCAACTTGGAAATCCATTTCCCCCTCTTACCATCAGGATCGGCTTGAGTGAGGGTGTCTTTCACAATAGTATTAGGAACAAATGCCACAATATGAGAATGCAGAATATAAATTCTAAAATCTTTGAAAGACTTTACCAAAGCATAGGCTTGCTTTTCTAAGATATTATACTTCAGTTCAGCATTGGCTAATGTCCTACTAAAGAAAGAAATCGGCTGTTCAATACCTTGTTGTCCCCTTTGTAGCATAACTTCGGCGATAGTATTCTCTAATGCAAAGGTAAAAACCAGAAATTCCTTGGAAAAATCAGGACTGATCAATACTGGTGCCTGTGTGAATGCTCTTTTGATCTCTTCAAATGAATTTCTTGCCTCTACTATCCACTTCAATATCAACTCCCTTCTTCATCATCCCTGTTATATCCTTCACAATCTTAGCAAAATTAGGAATAAATTGCCTTACAAAATTAACTTTTCCAAAGAAAGATTGAATCTCCTTCCTACATCTTGGAAAATCCACCTTTTGAATTGCATTAACCCTGCTTGGATCAATCTTAATCCCATATTTAGAAATGATATGACCAAATAATTTACCTGAAGTTAAAGCAAAAATACTTTTGGTGGGATTTAGAGAGATGTCGAACCTTCTACATTTCAACAGAATTATTTCCAAGTGTTTCAAGTGATCTTCTTCCTTCGTTGAAAAGACTGTTATGTCGTCAAGATACACAACCACCATCTTGTCCTTTTCTTCAGAAAAAGCAATGTCCATTTCCCTCTGAAAGGTAGCTCCTGCATTCATGAGACCAAATGGCATCTTGGCGTACATAAAAGTACCCCATGGTGTAGTAAAGGTTGTTTTTTCCTAATCATCAAGATGCACAAGGACATGATTATAACCTAAAAAACCATCAAGCATAGACATTCTCTGAGAACCAAAAATAGTTTTCAAAATTTGATCCATCTTTGGGAGAGGATAATTATCCTTCAAGGAGGCTTTATTCAAATTTCTGAAATCAATGCATATTCTGATTTCCCCACTTTTTTTCCTAACTGGAACCAAATTTGCAAGCCAATTTGAAAATCTGATTGGGACTATGATTTTGGCATCAAAGAGCTTTTTAACCTCCTTCTCAATTAAGGGCATGAGAAGTGGGTTGATCCTCCTTAACTTCTGCTTGAAAGGTCTTTCATTTTATTTTATGGGAATAGTGTGCTGAATAATGGTGGGATCATATTATTTCAAATCAGCATAGTTCCAAGCAAATACATCTATGAATATTTTTATCATTTAAACATATTTAGACTTCATATCAGCTGAAAGAAATTTTGAAAGTTTAATCATTTTGGGCATAACTATAGTACCCAAGTTACAACTCTTAACTTCTTCATCATCAGCTTGCATCTTGGTAGATTTAACGACATAATTCTGATCAAAAATTTTTTCTAGAGGTATGAGTCCCTTTGGTATGGAATTATTCTTTAGTTGCAAAACTTCAGAATTCCCTTTAGATTTAGCTAACATGTTCTGCTGATCTACTTGTACATTTTCAAATTCTTCTTTCAGCTCAATAAAATTTTTCACCCGCTGATCATCCTCAAAAACTTGCCAATGAATAATATTATTAGGAATGGCTGGCCTATGGCGGACTTCAACTTCATAATTTTCTGTGGAGTGTGTAGGAATAATGAAAAGGCTTGCAGAGACAACAAGAGAATTAGCAATGGAGTTTTTTTCTCTAGTTTTGACTCTGAATGAATAGGCTTGAAAGTTTTCTAACATGTCCAAAACCAAATTCCTATATGCTCTCATCCTTGTGTCCTTTGTTTGATAAACACCCTCAATCTGTTTTATGACTAATTCTAAATCTCCAAAAACAAAAATATTTTAAGCATTCATTCTTTTCAACACTTCTAGACCCAAAATCAAGGATTCATATTCGGCCATGTTATTTGTGCAATCAAAGTTCAATTTATAGGAGAAGAAATTACTTTCATCACTTGGATTTCTAATCCAGATCCCTGCTCCTGCTTTTTATTTTCCTGCTGACCCATCAAAATAAAATGACCACCAACCTTCTTCCTCTTTATTGCTAACTTGCTGATCTTCCGCTTGCTGATTTTCAGACTGTTGAATTTCAGAACTCTGATTTTCTAATTTCTTTTCTTCTTCTTATTCATTAGTCAATTCATTGAAAAGAATAGCAGAACCAAGCTCAGTATCAAGAGCATAAATTGGAAATTTTTGGGGTTTATCTTTGCTACTCACCATCTAAGCCATCCTTGTCTCTCAATACAATCTTCTTTGCTCCCCAAAAACTGGAATGGTAGCATAATTAAGATCCATCTGCATTGTACCTTTAATTTTTTCTGCCCATGACCTTGACAACAACATACCAAACTTCGGTGGAATGTCTGCTACAACAATGTCCAAGACTATAGTCTTAGGAGGAACTTGCGTCAGACCAACAACAACATCCTTGATTAGACCAATGCATTGAATTCTTTTTGAATCAAAAGAAAACAAATATTTGTATGGCCTAGTTATTTCTAACCCCATTCTTTCCATGATTACTTTGGGCATAAGATTGTGAGAAGCCCCTAAATCTAACATAGCATTGTGCAAAGTCATGTCGTGAATAAGACTCACATAAAAAAGAGGAACTGCCTCATTCTGTTCATCTTCTAGTCTTGGGCCCAAATATATGGTCGAATGATCTTCTAATACATCAAGATATCAACAACTCCAAGTTGTGAGGTTAGAATTTTAACAATATTGCTTGTATATTCATCTACCTTGATAATTTCACCAAAAGGGACTGATATTTCTATCTTAGAAATTTCATTCTCAAGATTGAAAACAGAAACAGATTTTTCAGCTTTTTTGGTAGGAAGGACAGCTGGTGTATCTTTCTTACCTTCAACGACGTTAGGAGCTTCCTTATTGCCATCAACAACCTTAGGTGCATCCTTCTTAGGTTGTGTCTTATTTGCAATGATAGGTACATTCCTATTTTTGAGATTATATTTTTTCTGCATATCAAAAATAGCATGTTGATACCCCTTTAGATAGTCCGATGTTTCTTCTTCATGATTGTTTTGATCTGATTGATCATGTTCTTCCTTAGTCAAGAAAATTCCTGAGATTTCTTCATCAAAACAATGAATAGACTCCTCAGGTTCTTCAGGGTCATCTTCTTCATCAACCAAATTCTACTGAAAAGGAGGTCACACTGGAGGATCAGGCTGCTGATTTCTATTCTCCCTTGGTCTTTGCTGATTCTGAGATCTCTTGAACTGAGGGTTTCTAAATTGAGGTTCATGTTGTGTAGGAGGAGCAGAGGTGTTTCCAAAGGCTAATCTATCCATCAATTTTTCCATTGTTTTCATCATTGAATCCAGTTTGTCTTGAGAGGTAGAAGATGAAGGTTTCTCCTTTTCTTTCAACTTACCCTTACCTATTTTTGACTTTTTAGCTGCTATCAAATCAACCTCCACCTTCACAACACCATTTTTCATTTCAACAAGTGTAGTAGATTCTATTTCTCTCAGCAATATGAAAAACTCATAGTTGAAAGCTTCATCATACCTCATTTGAGCTAAAGCTTCTAGTGGTTTCACATGAGCAGGAATAGAATCTAACACTTTATTAAACCTTTTTGAAGTGATTACAAAGGAATTTTAATGTGCCGCTCTGTTTCTCCAATGCGATTAGTGCCTAAGGCTTAAGCACTCGGTCCTGGGCTACGGGTATACGGGGAAGTGGTTGAAAGGGGCTGGCAGGAAAGGGACTAAGCCCTTATTATGAAGAAAATATGGTTTTGGCTCGTTTTTAAAGCATTTTAAGGCCAGCCAAGGGCAACGATAGGGGAATGAGGGGGATTTTGGGAAGTTTTAGGAGAATAAGGGGGACTTTAGGGGAACAAAGGGAACTTTGACAAGAGGAAAAAGGGGTAAAGTGGGAGATTCTACGAGAGGTACAAGAGCATGAGAAGCCTTAAAGGAGCTAATTTTACAATGTAGAGGGCTTTAAAAAATTGGAATCGACGGAGAGGGGGGATTTTATCAAAGGACAAAAGGCACAAGGGGGCTTCAAGGATGATGTGTTTTTAGGGGAAATGCATTCCTTGAAGGCTCAAAAACATTTTAGCCCCCTATTTACTTGTCAAAAATTTATGGGGGGCTAACAGTGGCTCCACATGGGGATGGCTTCTTCTTGAAGGAGTCAAGAATTCAGACGATGACCTTTGGTGTAGGTCAAATGCTTAGTGCTTGACTCATTCATTTCTTTCTTTGATCAGCTGCCACAAATCATGAAGACATCATATCAACAGTAAAAATTCTCCGGAACAACTACCTACCCACACTATATTCCTAACAATTTTTCTTCTGGGTGCATTTGGACTTGCAAACCCTTTACATCATCAATATTTACAGACGGGAAAATAAACCTATTCTACTTATACCCTTAATACTCTATGAGACTAGATTAGAATGTTGGCCTTATAGCTTCTCTACCTAATCTAATATATGCTAGGATTAAACTGTCTAGTAGATTTCTTCTCTACATTCTAAGACAAAAATTGAAAAATAGTCAAGCCAGGATTAGACTGCCTAGCTTGCTGGACTTTGTAGAAATTAAAAACAACTAACTACATGCTCAAATACTGAGCTTTATTTCAGACTTCCGACCTACCCTACTCTAACTAGAACATTTACAGTCTAGCTTACAAAAATTGTCTTCCAATGTAACCAGTCCATCAAGTGATCCCATGACTGGTCCCTTCTGCTCAACTCCTTGAGCAGGCTGGATAGGCAGGGTAGCTCCCACTCTTTTTGTTCAATAATATAAGCTTTCAAAAATTTTCTTTCTATTTGCAACATGCTGCTCAAAAATACCCTTGATCCTTCTTCAAATGTTTGCAGGAAATGTGCATAAGGATCATGATGTGATACCTGGTGATGAATATGTGGCAGGCAGGCTTCAACCAAGATTTCTTCTTCTACCACTGGATCAAGAAGAAGACTCCCTTGAAGGAGAAAATCCCCCTCACCTTATTCATTCTCTAAACTGGAGGACTCATCATATATGGCAGTGTTGTCCTCCTGGAGCTCTGATATATTCTGCTCTGAGTGCTGAGCTCTGTGAGAAGGTCTATGTATTCTTGAGCAGGGGCTTGTTCCATTGCTTCCTCTTTTTCAGAAGAAGGCTCATTGCTTTCAGCTTGCTCAAGAATCTCTTCTTTGCTTTCCTCCTCCTCTTTTGAAAGGAAAGGCTGTTGGTTTCCAGTCTCACTGATGATCTGTAGTAGAGAAGAATGGAGATTCAAAGAATCTTCATCTGCTATTATACTATCATATCTCTCCCCATCAGTATCATAGATAGGCTGACTGGTTTCATTACTTCTCTGAAATTGTTGGCTCTGATCTTCTTCCCATGAATCTAAGGATGATGGTCCTGCAAGCTTGGCTTCCCTTTGAAAACACTCACCATCAAACATATCATAAATAGGAAAATCATAACTGTAAGTAATGTCACCCACCAAACCTTCTGGATTCTCAGCAGGTATTTCTTCATCCTGATCCACAGAGGAGTCTTCAGGATCTGAATCATCAAAATCAAGAGATGAATGAGAAGGAGCGTGTGTTCTACAAAATATTTCGGAGGTGGATCGCTGGTTTAATATTCGATCAATCTCTTCTTCTGTCAAAAGAGGGGTTTCCCTCTCATCATGGCCGGAAGAACAACATTCCTCACTCTCTTGTATTAGCTGACTGGGAGGCAGGATGTTTACTTGAGCCTCTTCTTCCACATCAAATTCTGCCTCCTCTATATGGTCTCTTGTTTCCTCAAGGAAACGTTCCCCATTAGCTTTTGCCACTAGGTCCTGATATTTTCTAGTTAGCGTAACACAAGACACAGGTAAGCAATCAGGCAGTTCCTGATCACTTTCCTCTTCGTCTCCTACAGATTCTTGGGCATCATACATGTCTTGCTCATCTTCTAGGACCTGAGTTTGTTCTTGTTCTGGAAGATGCATGGGCTGTTCGAAATAATCATCATTTGCATTCAGGTTAGCCATGTACATTTCCAACACTTTACCAAACGTTTCTGTTAATTCATTTAATTGATTATATAGAGCATCATACTTTGTATCTCTGTCCATGTTTGGATTCATGCTTATGCAAAGAAAGCTACTGCTTCTTCTCAACCAGTTCAGAGTCTTCCACCAATGGAGTCATTTGGTCTTTTGGGATTTATGGAGTGTGGAGTCACCAGGTGGATGTATATGAATGCTTGAAGCAGGATGTTGTCCACCATCAGCAATGAGATGCCAATCTAAAGGAAAAATGGTCTCTTCCTCAGCGGAGTCGCCATTATGTTGGGGTTCCCATGTTTTGGCCAGATTGGCAAGACCAAAAGATGAGACAACATCGGAACCACTTTTGGGCCCTAGGATCTAACCCTCCTGGACCCGGAGAGGGATCTCTCCAATAAAACAAAGAATGATATATATATTTTAAGCTCAGAATGAGATATTAGGCTAGTTATAGGCGCAGGGTGGTTTGTTTGATTGTTTATGTTTGGTTGTTGGGAATCAGGAAAGAAGGGTCCAACACAAGACAAGGATGAGCAAAAGGGAATTTAGGAAAAGGAGAGGTGAATCAGGAAAACATCAAGACCATTGGGAAATGGAGTCAGGAAAGGGTTTACTTGCTATCAACATGCAAGATTTCAGTTGGGCTAGTCATCTAAAGCCTTGGATCCTTCAAGATGATGGTGTGGTGTGGAACATTAAGGATTGAAATTGAGTGAATGAGAAACCATCCGGTTGTGTCTATAGATCGGATCAGAGGTCATTTAACTCCAGAACTACTTGTACATAAATGGAGGCAGCACGAGGGAACTTAGAAAGGAAAGTTGTTCACACAAGGATCCTAGTGGATAGGGCTAACTCTAATCCCCAGTGTTCCCAAATATTCCAGCTAAATCCTAACAAGAACATATAAAAACCAATTTTGTTTAATTCATACATCAGAGAGTAGGCAATAACATCCACTACGCTGGTTAAATCAATCGAAACCAATTCTTAGATAACACATTAAGCAGAAAACATTAAGGGCAAGGGGAGAAGAAGCATAGGGTATCTAACAAGGGTAAATCCTATACCAGATTTCTGATGCAAGCCAGAAGAAATGAAATGAAATGAAATAGAACACAAAGATATAAAAACATCACCGCAGCTTTAGATCAAGATCCAAAGAAATGTGCTTGTCATATTAAGAACAACACCAATCAAGTACAACATAGCTTGCAGCTTAATATTCAGCCTGATGAAATTCCCTCAGTCTATTTTATAGATTTACACAGAGAACTCGTCTCAAGAGAAACAACTTTCTTTCACTGATATCCAATCAACAACCTTTACAATGTTTTCTCATGAGTTTTTTATAGCTGAAGAGGAACATAGGGGGTAGGTGGAGAACTAAATGCAGTATTAAGACTTCTGAAAAGAAAGAGGGTCGAAGCCCATTCTGTTTGAATTCTGAGCATTCAATTCATGCCACTCTTTGGATGGAAGAGTGGTCTTCTTCAGGCCTCTATTTACTCTGGTATGGTCCTGATGTACTTGGCTGCAGAACTTTGTAGTACCTTTGGTGTATAAACAAAATGTGAATAAATGACTGAAGAGTCTATCATACTTGCAAAACAAATGCTTCTGATAGTATCCAGACTGTTTTCAGGGTTGAGACTTCCTCAAGGACACGAAATAGAATGAAAACCTGCATGGGCACGTTGTCCTTTCATGTGGAAAACATTCTGCTGATAAACAACCTTGATATGCATCAATTCTCTATACATAGGACCTTCTAATCGGTCCTCGGGGTCTTAGTTCTGGTACCTTTGCC
Source organism: Pinus albicaulis (assembly GCA_034641835.2). Taxonomy (NCBI): domain Eukaryota; kingdom Viridiplantae; phylum Streptophyta; class Pinopsida; order Pinales; family Pinaceae; genus Pinus; species Pinus albicaulis. The sequence goes on along the minus strand of CM076575.1, from coordinate 442,040,056 downwards.
TTCTAAATCATTGAATTAAGGCTCAAAGCCTTCAATTACATGCCTTTAAACTTTCCGCTGCTCCTCTTAAATCTCTGTTTGCAAACTCTGTGCTTTTAATGACGCCTGAAGGGTTTTATAGAGTCGAACTCTGTTCTTCAATGAAAGTCACGTCGCAACCTTTCCTGGGTCATTTCTTCATAATTTCAGCCTCTGCACATGGTCTTCTTCGATTTCTCGGTCACTGTAACAGAGACTGTGCATCATGGCAGTCATTTACTGTTGATAACCCTGCAAAATATGAAAATTGGTTAAGAAAACATACATGGGTGTGGGGAACACAATGGAGACGATGAGAATGGCCATGCAGGACGAACGGATGGCGGAATTGTGCAGGTTGATGGCAGAAAACGCAACGAAATGATGAAATATGGTCTGGAGAATGTGAGCGTAGTGGAGCGGGTTTTTTAAATAAAACCTACGAAAAAGACCTTTGAATGGATATAAAGAGGAAAGGGTAAAAAACGACAAATTTACGTGGAAAGGTTGATGTGGCAGATGTACAGCAGATACACGATGGTACACGTGGAATGATGACGCGGTGGGACCGGGCAACGGCGGACATGCAATGGCGGGGGAAATCAAATGCGGACCGTCCGATCTCAGGAGGAGATTGACGGTGAAAAACTATGGAGGGTGATTGAATGTGGACCGTCGATCTGTAGATCAGATCGACGGCAGAGATTAACTGGATGGCACGTCGTACCCTGAATTATCGCGTGTGCATCTGAGTTAAATATCGTGCATCTTCGGCGAGCGATAGCCGTTGGATGGCCCACCCCAGATCGGACGATCCACGGCAATATCGTTGGGCATCCGCGTCCGAACAATAATGCGCGATGGACGGCGGTTAACGCGTGAGGATGGCAGTTTTGAAAAAGGTACAGGGGACGCGTGTCACATGATGTATGGAATCGCTGGCCGATCGGTAAATACCGCCTACCCCCGAAAGGCGGTGCGATGGAAACCAGATGGTTTTTGAACAGTGAAAGCGGGCGGGGACCACCGGGACGGGTGGATTCCGCACCGTTGGATCTGTACAAATCAACGGTTGAAAACGCGCGCGATATGGATGAACTATGGACCATTGATCTGGCGAATTAACGAACGGCGGAGATGCGACTACGGGCGGTGAACGGGTTGCACGGTGAAAGCTGCAGGGGAAGCGATCCCCGTCCATTCTGTGAAGATCAACGGCGCGGAACACAGCGGAGGACTTTAACAAAAAAACAATCGCATCGGAGTTTCTCGGTGATTACAAAGGAATTTTAATGTGTCGCTCTGTTTCTCCGATGCGATTAGCGCCTAAGGCTTAAACACTCGGTCCTGGGCTACGGGTATATGGGGAAGTGGTTGAAAGGGGCTGGCAGGAAAGGGGCTAAGCCCTTATTATGAAGAAAATATGGTTTTGGCTCGTTTTTAAAGCATTTTAAGCCCAGCCAAGGGCAACGATAGGGGAATGAGGGGGATTTTGGGAAATTTTAGGAGAATAAGGGGGACTTTAGGGGAACAAAGGGAACTTTGACAAGAGGAAAAAGGGGTAAAGTGGGACATTCTGCAGAGGTACAAGGGGCACATGAAGCCCTTTAGGAGCACAATTTTTGCAATCATAGAGGCTTTAAAATGGGAATCAGCAGAGGGGATTTCATTCA